>BGPR01000023.1:1944266-2214187 GCA_013235015.1 Araneus ventricosus
AAAATTAAAAAAAATAGTATTGATATATCAATTTCATTTGATCATTGATTTCATGATCAAATGAAATTGACGCGTTCAGGGGGATGTGTAAGGGGAGCGAAGAGCGGTGTTAACGCACTTTGAAGCATCAAGTGAATGGCGTGCCTGGATTCTTCGATTAAAATGAGTGGGAGGAAAACGAGCTTAGAACAAATGGCATGGCTAGCCTTCAAGTGGATTGCCGGCTTTAAGTGTTACAACTTAGTAGAAACAATGCGAAACGTTTCCTATTGAATCGCCATTAAGCGGGCCATTCATCGCTCTTCCAAACTGCAATTTTTGGAACACGGGAAGGAAAAACCTGTCAAATTTGGAGCAAATGCTTCGAAGTGGTGGAATTCAAAAGAACTTAAAATCCCAAACTCAATCCTCCGATTCCAATTTGAGACCTCGATGCGAGGGTAGCGGCAAAACAAAGGATATGCCTACATTGACATCTCGCGTCGAGGCTAGAAATGAAACGTGGGGAAAGAGAGTTCTGAGTGGGAGGAATTCTGCAACTATGAACCTTGTCTCAAAACAAACTTTGCATCCGTGAATGCTTTGCCTAAATTTTCGACAAAAATGGGCGGAGAAAAACCGCTCTTAGGACAAATGGCATAGCTTAGCCTTCTCCTGAATGCCCAGCTTTACGGTAGTGTTGTCTGTGCTGTTGTAGCTGTAAAAACGTTTTTATTAAGAGGGGCAGTCACCACTGTTCCACACTGGAATTTTTGGAACATGGGAAGGATAAACCAATGAAAATTGCCATAGCGGAATAGAAGGGTTGCAATTCCGAATAGTTTGAAGTGTGATTGGAATGGCCGGAATGCCTTTTTCGACCTTGGTGCAACGACAGCGGGAAAAAATAGCTCTCCCTAGATTGAGACCCCGCGACCAGGCTAGAAAATCGGAAATCCGCTGTATGGAGGAGGAGGATCGAAGAGCGGCGGTAGCTCATTTTGGAGCCTCCGTGAATGACGTGCCTTATATTTCGACTTGAATGGGTTGAAAAAACCGGTCTTGGGACAAATGGCATAACTTAGCCTTCTCGTGCATCCCAGCTTTACGAGCACTTTGCGTTTTTTGGAAAGTGTAAATTTTGGCAAGTCATCTTATCCTTGTTATTTTCGCATTTATCTTTTATTTCTTGGACTGCGACGCTTACGTGGGCTGATAGGGTACATATTGAGATTTATTTTCGTCTATAATCCATCCATGTTTCGTTTCCTGAATACATATTTATAATCTCTCAAAACAAATCTCCAGTAGGCGATAAATATGGAATACTATTCCATATCTGTGACTAAACAGATATATTTTTGTTTTTTCTCAAGTTAGAAAGAAAATAGTTTGTGTACATTTAGCAAACAGTTCATTCATAAATTTAACAATGAAGTTTCCATAAATCAACATTTCTAATCATAAACTTTTTGCCGAATATAAATGGTATTCCATATTTGTCTCCCTTCCTCTACAGAGGCTGTTCGCAAAATTTTTAGACGATTTATATGGTATTTACAGAACTATTTTAGATAGTTTTTTTGTGTTTTAATTGTTCAGTTTGATACCCATTATTCTAAATAATCTTTCTATATCTTAACTTTCATGAAAAAAATGCATTTTGTATTATCGGAAGAGGTATTTTGTCCCATTCCTCTTCAACAGCATTCCAAAGTCCACAAAGTGTTCTAGGTCCACGTTTGAATAATAGGCATTTTTAAAAGTCCAAAAGCGCCAAAATTCATGGATGATACATTAGATTTTTCAGGAATATCAATATATTTTACCATCCAGTTCTATGTATGTTTTTGAACGAGTTGTATGTATTTCTGTAAAAAATAACATCGATTTTTATAGTTTTCTCCATCTAAAAACTGGTATTGCGTGCATTTTAAGGCAAATTCCGTTTAATCCAAATTTTCGGTGATCCGGACAGGGTCCGGATTAACGAGATTCTATTTATTTTGTTTTAATTCGAAACGATCTCTTCAATTATCGATGTGGATCGATAATTGAGGTCATGTTTAAGAAGTAAACATTCCTTCAATGTATTTGTAAACAGACAATAATTATGCAAACCTGAGTGTAAGGATTTATTTTAGTGCTTAGAAAGCTGTGAGAAAAATAGAATTATTAATTTCTTTTAATTCCTAATATTTAATCTGCGAGTTTTTGATATTATATAAACTTTATACAAATAAATATCTAAAGAATGCGAAAACGATGCATCATTCAAAATGGAGAACTGGACTCGACATACGAGTGCACAATGTGAATTCTGGTTATCCTTTGATGCGCGCACGCTTTGTGATGCATTTAATCTTTTGACTTTGAATGAAATCGGTATTCTACTTAAAAGTCTACAAAAGATCTAATGAAATGGCGTAGGAAGAAAAACGAAAAAGTTTTTCTACATTGCAATATATTTTATCATTTACTTTCGCTCACGCTTTTAGCCAGAAAAGAAAATTGCTTTGTAGACTGTGTCCTGGATAAATACGCGAGTTTCATTTATGAATCTTGCTAGTTTATGGATTTTGTTCCCATACATACGTATTGCGACTGTTGATATGCCTGTTTACATAATCCACATTGGTTGATATATTTTTCCCACGAATTAATGGCTGTTTTTCTTCTATTTCATATAATCCATCTACCAAATCTGGAACAAGTAACTTCCGTCTCTAATTAACTTTCGTGTATTTCATGTCGAACCTGACGATTTGCTCGTCTTCGTTGTAAAACGCATCTTTTAACAGAAATAAGAGAACTGGCATGTCCAAATCATTGCATCATAATCTCACAAAATGAAAAGTGGAATAATGCCATCATGAAAATAAAAATAAATTAAATAATGAAAAGTTTAATGCTTGTTTTTATTTACTCAGTATGCTAAGTCTTTGCCTATTTTATTCTTCAGTTCGCTGTTTTCAAACCTTATGATGAATTAAAATTTTGCCTTTAAACTTCAAAATGTGGAATGGCGAATGGTGGGCAGATACACAGATAGATCTCTAGTAAAGTATTTTGCTCAAAATTTGATGTAGATCTACAATTTTTGTGTTAAAACCTCATGTCAAATTTCATTTATCTCTCTTGTTTTGTTTTGGGGTAATATTGTTCACAGACAAGCAGAGAGACGTAATTGCGAGAAGGTTTTTCCGGTAATCGTGTTCACAGACAGAAGTAATTGCAGAAAGTGTTTATTCCGGTAATCGTGTTTACAGACAGGCAGACAGACGTAATTGCAGAAAAGGTTTTTCCAGTCTTATAAAGCTCTAAATCTTGTACATACATTAAAATCTGGAGTTCAAATTTTTAAAATTATTTCAACACTTTCTCCTTGCATATTTCCTGTACGAGAAAATAAAAATTAGCTAAAATTTTTATATCTCTGGCTTATCTACATAAAAACACAATAATTAAAACCAAATAACAAAAGAATTAAAAGTTTACGTTTTTAAAAGTGCTTGTGATAGTTTAAAAGTATAAACAAGCGTGTTTTCGTGATCATGGAGACATCTTGTTTTGATTATCAATGAATTGCTAATATTTCAACGCTGAGCAAATAAATTTATTAAAATTATCCCTTCTCTCTTAGACATTAATGTTCGCTGTCTGTGGGTTGTAACAGGTGTGCCTCTATTTATGAGCTATTACTGACTCCTTATCCGTTGCTGGCGGTAAATTGAGCACATTTTACGCAACCTAACGTTAACAAGGAGTGACAAGCTGCTAAGAGGGCTCGAAAGTTATTACATTTTATCGAGGGGGCAAATAAATGCGACTTGTATTTGTTACATTGATTCTAAATTGGTCATTTATTTCATAAGGGCTTTCTTAAGCAGTTGGAGATGTCTGTTTGTCATCGGCTGTTTTTGATATTGGCAGATAGAAGGTGTTTTCTTTTGCTATCAAGAATTTCTGTTACACTGAAAGAGTTACTTGACTCCTTTAATTTATCGGAAAACTTTTAAGAAATCTTTTGTAGTAGGATTTATCTCAAGTTTTGTAGTAATATCTGTAAATAGTTTCTTCTAAAAAATAACAATCGTGGAATGACTGCAGCTTTAGCTCAAATACCATTTGGTTGGAGATATTTTTTGTTAACAGTTGTTTTTGATATTGGTAAAAATAACATTTTTTGCTGTCAAGAACTGCAGTCGCAGTAAAAGATTTATTTCATAAATTTAATATGTATCAATATTTTAAAAGAACTCTTGCAAATATATGCTTAGATTAATATAAGAATAACAGAGAACTGATAATAAACATGGATTTATTGAAACTTTAGTTGGAATGCTTACGATTGAAGGTATCTATTTGGTAACGATCGTTTCTGATAATGGTAAAATTGACGTATTTTCTTCTGTGGTCAAACAGTTGTGGTAACTCTTTTATGCATCTTCAGTCTTTTAACTCGCTCCGTGCCACGTGTACCATGGATGGTACATGCTGAACTTCCCATTCAGGCCACGTGTACCATCGATGGACTACACGCGGTACACACTAAACGAAAAGTTGAAACTGATCGCAGCGTCACATCTGCCATGAATGGTACACTATGTGATAACTAAGCTAAACAAGCTAATTAATTATGGGTTGACGATATAATGAAATATTGTGTGGTCAGTTAAAACATCAAATGGCCTGAATGAAAAGTCGAGAAAGAAAGGCTTGGCAAGGAACGTGTTAAAGAAGCCTTTACGGATTATTTCTGTTTAGTTTCCTTTGAAAATAACAAAAATAGGCTATTCAACGTCGAATCACTGGAGTTTCATCTTGAATGCCATATTATTTACAATAAAAGTCTTTAGAATGCAATTTTTTGGCTAGTTTAGCTGCATGAAAGTCTAGTTTTGAAACAACACGAGGAAAATTTTAGAGCTGAAATCCTAATTTTCAAACTTGGGTAGAGGACGATACTGAGTCAGCAGTATGGTGACTCTTAAGAAGCTCTAGAGTTAAAAATTTGCAGTGCATTTCTTGGTATTTGCGAAAAGCGGTGACCTAGTGGTAAGGTCTCGGTTTCGGGTCCGGAGGGTTCCAGGTTAACTAGAAACCCAATTCCATTGAAAATCCGTCGGGTAAGTGGGGCTGTTTCACGTTAAATCATATGCAGTGGGTTAACCCTTTTAAGTTCACTACATGTTTCGTTTTGAAAATTACTAAATGTATTTCAAAAATGAGTATTAGACATGTAACTAATCATAAATATGTAAAATAAAGTAATTTAGTATTTTTTTATTTTCTAGAAATTTGTAGTTTCACAGTGAAACCAATGAACGGTAACGAGCTATTTTTCCTCCGAATAAGTTATCATCGAAATGTAATTTAAATTATGTATTTGATTTACAAGTATAAGTGAAAATTCAGGATATTCAACCTTCATAAAATTCAGTATTACTTTCGAAGATTCAACTTAAAAAAATATCAATTTATGCGAGAACATTCATCATTTTGTTTCTCTTAGAGATCAAAAGTAATTTAGCTGTTGCAATACCCATATCTTTGTGAATACTAATGGTATTGAACTGGAATTTTTACATAAGTTGGCCTATATATCTGGCTCTGAAGTTATGAAAGAAAAATTACGCTACGTTTCGCCCATGCGCAGTAAAAAAAATACTCAATGTGTGGTTTCACTGCGAAACCAATGTACGCGAAAGGGCTAAAGGCTCTCCCGTTGGTGTAGGGGACGGGGAGCCAGCTCAGGTGTCATCCTCGTCGTTTGACTATGTTTCAAATTTACAGTCCGTCCAAAGATAGTTCTCGTGTTACTTTAAAACGGAACATATATAATATCTAAACTAAACGTGCCACTTACTGATTCTAGAACCAAACTTTCAATCAGAGTTATCTCTTTTTGAGTTCAACTGACGGTAATCTGTAAATAGAATTCTCACTTGAGCGGTGCACCCTCTCTTTTTGAGTTGAACTGACGGTAATCTGTAAATAGAATTCTCACTTGAGCAGTGCACTCTCTCCGATTTAGTTTTTGGATCCTTAGTGTATGTGCTCATAAATCACCTGAATTTGTTATTTGATTTTTAATCCTTTGGATATTGAATGTTAAGTGTATTTTTCTTGATCCATCCATCGAGTAAACAATACATTTAGTGTTCAAGCTTATCATATACATTTTTATTTTCTTACTAGCCGTCTTCGGCAATCGGCTTGTTTGCCGGGAATATGATTTCAATTGAATCTTGCATCATTTTATATTCATGGTTCTCTTGACAACGTAATTTTAAACTTCAGATTATGGTAGATATTTCACCCATGTTCTATTAGTGACCTTGGACCAGTTATGTTCATTATCTATATAAATGTCCCTAATGGAGTCAAATAACTGACCATGCCCAGTAACCCCTAATTCCACGTTGTCGGCACTATCTTCACGTTCTTATTCCTCTTGTAAAATATGCATTTGATTTTAACATTACAATGACGCAGCACCTTTTATGGCCCGCGGCATGTTAGCTGTATTAAAACATGTTCTAAAAAGAATGAAAACATAGCAACCATAACCTTTCAGCTTATGTTTCTTAATATAAGCAAAGTAATATCTCGGAGAGCTTTGTTTACAGATTTCACAAAAGTTTTGATGAAATAAAATATGAAAGCAAAATGTATTAGGATATTATCTCAGATTACAACAATGAAAGGGAAATACTCAATTAAATATTTATTTAAACAATGGAAACAGTTTCAGTTGCATTGCAACAATGAAAAGTATTATTGTAAATTATGCCAAAATATCTTTTTTAAAAATTCATTAAAATTAGAGATAAATCGTACGACAACTTAATTGATATCATTGAAAGTGGGCGTTTACTTCCCCTTTCAGATGACGTAAAAATCATTTTTATGCTGTAATATTTTCGGAAGTTATTATGGAAAAACGCCAAAATTTCGCTTAATTTTTACTTAATTAAAATTTCAAAAAAGGGCTCCGAAGTACACATTCCCACTATCCAAAGTATGCTTGTGCCAAATTTCGTGGCTCTAACAAGTCCAGTGGCCTGCCCTGTAGAGCGCCAACACACACACAAACACACAGACATTCTCCTTTATTATTAGTAGAGATATACGGAGCTTAATACAAAGAGTAAGTACTGTAACCGCCAACAAATTTGAACTCGAGATTTTGATGAATCACAATGTTTTAGACCTCCTTGAGTCCGAAAAAACAACATTTTTAAAATTATGATTGTTTCTCCGTCAGTGGGCATTTAAATACGGTGTTGTAACCAGAGGTCATGATTGTCGCCTGGTGGCGCTGCGTGCTGTTCCAGGTCTATATACGATGCTGTAACTCTCGAGCTTGTATGGATAAGAAAGTTGAAGCTAACACTATTGTCTGTTTAGTTTGAGTTTGTATTATGTGATTGTCTTGTGCTGCATGTTATGCGTCGTCTCGTTCTCATCAAATTGTAGATATGCGATTAAAAATGGACTAAAGCTTCAACGGGTAGAACATCAGTTTTTCTATCTGTGTGTATGTAAACTTGATAACCCAAAAACTCAACAAGGGAAATAACTGAAATTTGGCATGTGATCTTGATTTAGACTGGTGTTCAAAAGCAATGCGTAATATTTAAGATGCTAAAAAAATGAAGCTAATATGGATACTATGGTTCGCAATCATTTACTGAAAATCGTGGGACATACTATCGTTGGAACTCCCATTTTACGATGAAGATTCGGTCACGAGGGCAATTGGGGGGGGGGGCCAGAAAGTGCTGGAGACTAAACAGGATTTCGACTCATCCAGTTTCACAGGAAGCTGATACCGAGATGTATCTTTCGTTATGTATGATGTGCGTAATATTTAGATGCCTTTTCGTAAACATAGCGCAAATATTCGGAATATATATAGGTTTCTTTAAAAAAATCCCAAATTTTTCCACATATTTTTTGCTTATAACTTGCAGAGTTTTTAACCAAATTATATGAATCTGACAGAATGCGTGACAATATATCAGAGAAGTATTGCACTAAAAGTTGAAGTAAATACCTTGAATATTTAAGAAACTATGAGTAGTTGTAGTAAAATTTTTCTGTGCATGTCGGAAGCTTAGCTTAGTTTTTCTTTCATAATTTCAGAGCCAGAAATATAGAGAAACTTATAAAAAATTCCTGTTCAGTACCATTAGTATTCAAAAAGATATCGGCATTGCAAGAGATGAATTGCTTTTGTACTCTGAGAGAAACAAAATGATGAGTTATCTTTCTTTATCATCCTTCTCTGAAACGGGATGAGTCGAAATCCCTTTTCGTCTTTGTCACTTTCTGGTCGACCCCACTCCCCACTGCCCTCGTGACTGAATCTTCACTGTAAAATGTGAGTTCTGACGATAGTATGCCCCACGATTCTCAGCAACTGATTGTGAACCATAGTATCCATATTAACTCCAATTTTCAGCATCTTAAGAATAATGCATTACTTTTTGTCAACAGTGTTCTACGAAGCTATAAGTAATAAATACCATTTAGTTTAAATATACAAGCGAGTCGAGGAGAGATTACATCCTATGTTTAATAATGATTTAACATTTTTCATTCCCAATCAGACTTGAAGGAAGTTAAAGTTTAATCCTATCTTCTGATTAAAACAGTTGAACCACTACCAAAAAAAATAGAATTGCTGACTAGTTCAGAAACCATTATCAGCATTCTTAATATTCCATATCGGTACCAGTACGAAGGATATCGTAATCAATATCTCTAAGACGTCATGTTCCTTTAAGAAGGACCGCAGCAGTAGGCAAAAAAAAGTAACTCAACAGGACTAGTGGACGAAAAAAACAGTGTATATAGCACCCGTTACAAAACTCTCTACCAGTCGAACGTCTGTCACAGCTGGTCAACACATCAATCAAAAAGGGTATGAAAAAATCGCATTTTTGTGAAGAAAATCCTCCGTAAAAAGAGACCAGAGATCGAAGTGATACCATTAATACCTCTTTACTGAATAAATCCGAGGTCTCTTTGATCCTGCAGATATGAGAAAAAGGGTTGAAAAAAAGTCCCTTTTTTAAAGGATGTTTTCTCTATTCAGTAAAGTTCGACTAATCTTACAGCATTGTTACGGACAATAAAGCGCTGTAAAGCATTGGAGGCGGGCTATCAATCATTTGGTATTGATGGCAATAAATGAAAGTGGACAGATCTAATGAATGATGGAATTGATTAAATTTGGTGTTTCGAAAAGTTTAAAGTGAAGAAGAAGAAAAAAACCTGTCGGGGAAATTTCTGAAAGATTATATTAAAAAAATGGGGAGTGGTTATAAAATGCTCTAACGATCCAGGTAGCAAAGAAATTCAGGAGAAACTCGAAATTTACATGCATTTAAAATACTTGTTCGAGAGTTATGTCTATGATAACAGTATATTATTTTGTAAGTAATATCCATCATTATGGCGTGGTTACGTAATTATTTTCAAATAATATGAATACGGCTGCTGGAGGTTTCACTGGTTTTCCTTTAAAGTGAAACGCATATGCGGGTGAGTACCCCTTAAAGTACCTCAGAAAGGCAGTCTATCCCGATATATTGGAGCAAAGTCTAGCTTCTACCTCGGGTGCTACAAACTCACTTTTATCGACAGAAGATTCCAAATATCCTCTTAATCATGAGTTATCAACTAAAAGACGAGGCTTGATAAACTAATCCAAATGGTATTAGAACAATTAATGTGAGGCTATGGACATTTTAAAATATCACAAGCAAGAATAGCATCTTTGTTATAACCTTTTTAGGATAAAATCACTGAAAAAAAGATGAAACTGCTTTGTAATCAAGTGGTTTCAAATTACATGACGAAACATTTTTAAATAATTGGATAATTGTATTTATAATTTTATATGTTTTATCATCAGAATTCAGAGTTATTCAGAAATTTTGTCGCATTATTTATTATTCCTATCCCCAAATTTCTTTATTTTATAATTAATCTATGCATCCGATTATTCCAATGGATAAATTTAAGACAAAAGGTCTTACAAAACGATCAGCCTTATATAAACAGAACCGAAAATCTGGAAAATCTACTATCTTCATTGCCATCGCTTTAATAAGGTTGTTGCATTCATTAATAAGGTCCTCAACAATTGACAAACCTTCAAGCCTTACTCTACTACGACATCACCTGAATGAATCCTGTCACACCTCTGGTGAAATATTGGGCGAATTTCAAAACATTTTCAGTTCATACTCGCGTATTTTTAAACCTTTTGTGTTAAAAGACGGGCGTCGTCGTTCCTTTTGACACGTCAGCAGGTCAGAGGCCTTCTTCCGACACGTGTCAAAACCTCTTCCAGTTTAATTAAGTCTGGGGAATTTACCGTTTCCTTGCAACCAGTGGGCAACGGGGGAGGCAAATGTAGCACCCCGAGAGGAATAAAACGACACATTAGTGTCAAGGTCATCCGCTATTAACGTCAGTTGTCGCTAACAGGCAATTTTGATGGGTTGATTCTTGGTGATAGTTTGTTGAAATTTTTTAAAAATGGTTGGAAGAATTTCTAAGAAATGTAGATAGAGAATTCCAAGGAATCCGATTTGGCATATGGATATCTCGTGCATTGTTATAAATTAGGCAGGCAGATTTCTCGAAAGAATAACTTAATGCTTGATTATATTTCTTTTCTGTTTAGCAGATTTGGTAACGAGATTAGTTAAGTTAGATTAACGTCCTGTATACTAATGCGTTCAAAAAGTTTCAGAATTTGTCTTAGATAGAAAGTGTTTATTTGGATAGAATTATCAAATATAATTTATTTATTGTTTTCTACGAAGAAACTACTTGTACAATTATGCACTTTTGACTTCGTTCATACAAAGATGTAAATGTAGATTGCAAGCCTCAGTTTACCACCTCCTCTAGTACCTTCTTCGCTGCACTCCTTTGAAACTTCAGAATCGTTTTCTCCTAAGCAAATTCTTCACCCGAGGAAAAAGTCGCATGGGGTTGGACGTCAGTTGGTTGTGGAAATATCGGGATGTGATGTTTTGCCTAACAATTTGATCCCAGGAGGCACCTATGAGACGGCGCATTTTCTTGACGGAGCACCTACGACTTGGCCTTCCCCGCGACTGGAGGTTTCGAATACCTATAATCACGAGCTACGCACAGACTAGATTAAACCTTTTATGACTTTTCGGTCATATGTCTTGTACTGCGATAAATGATAAAATTCATTTATATTTGAAAAATATTTAAGAAGTTCCGGAATTTTTTGTGTGTTGTAGTATGGAACAACATACAACCTGTTGGTTAGATCTCGGCTTCGGAACTGAAGGTGACCGGGGAATTCAAGGTTATAAACCCAATTCCACAAAGCTCCACCGTGTATTTGGGCCTGGTGCCGTCGCGGGTCTTCACGTTTCTGCAGCGTGGTAGTTTAAACAGTAAAGTACCAGCATTGATGTCACCCTTTCCTGATCAGAAATACGAAATCGGTCCGTAAATAGTACTCGTATTGCTACAAAACGAGACTTAGCTTAGCTAACCTTAAAATAATAGGTAGTCGTTTCAGGGACAGATCTCGCATCGCTTATCCGTAATCAAATGATGAGGACGGCATCTGAACTCCCATTGTAAAAAAATTTGAGGTCTTTTGATTCATAATGGTAGATTTAACATGAAGTCCTCCTGCATACATAGCGAATCTTCGGAGGAATCGCATCTCGAAACTGAGTGAATCCTTGAGTAAATGGTAAAACATATCTTGGGCTTTAATGTAGTCAGATGATGAACAGAACCTTATGCTGACATTCACCAAATTTTTTCAGTACCCTTTCATCCATGGATTGATTTGTGCATATTATATATAGAGAATATTTTTATAGAATCGAACCCTCACACTAAAAACTTAATTATACTTATGTTACAAAATAAAGTATTTTCATCATAGTTTGAATACAGAATTTTTTTAAAAATAGGAATACGACAAAAAATCACTTTGCTTCAGGTCAAGGCATACTAATCTTTTTCCTTTCGCAATTTTTCTTCGATAGGAAACAATTTTTGAAAGATTTTAAACTAACACCAGAAATGGGAAACAGATAAACAAAGAGACATTATTTAATTTTAAGTAAAAGGAAATTTAATTTTGAATAGTATTTTGGGAGACTATAATGAAAGTCTTAGAGTCAAAATCATTTTGCTTAACAGTATTTGAGCATTTCAAAGATTGAAAGTTTTCACGACCTCAGTATTGTTCTAAGCAACCCATTTGATGTCGCGGTCCACAGTTAAAAAAATCTTTACAGATGTTCTAAAATTGTACGTCGATATAGTTAGTAATCATATAGCAGTTTTGAGGTCGCCGAACGTCCAGCAGAGAAAGCTTCTTTCCAGTTCTTCAACTTCATTCAGCAAAGCAGATTTTAAAAAATACACTGTTTTTCTTAAACAATAATTAACGCTCCATTTGTGAATTTTCTTTTCCTATTTTAAGGTTGAGGAAAACTTTCATGCAAATATAGGCTCATTTTTATTTTTAATTTTTTGTTGAAAAGAGGTCAGAAGTTTAAAACGTTTAAACTGTGTTTCTCTAAAAGAAAATATATAAAAACTATTTAAGATTCAATCTTTTTCCTGCTTTCTGGAAGAAAGAAATTGTATTACTTGGAAATTCTTCACTTCATTTCATTCCCATTTCAAATTCAAACCATTTTCGTTCCTCTTCATTGGGTAATCGACAGTATAATTAGAATCGACCACAAAAGTGAGCTGTGTTTGATGTTTGCTTCAGTCTATTTATAACTACAGGAAAACTGCAAGAATACAAAGCATTTAGGAAACACATCTTTTGTGAACAAAGTTCTAACTTACCAGATTATTAGATGTTTTTTTTTGTAAGACTATCGTAGAACCTGCTAATGTGAATTTTATTGTTTTCTTTTTAACTTTTTTATCACTATTATATTATTTAACATTTTAGCACGCCTCTTTTTATCTGCTTTCTTAATCAAACAAAAATTCCGATTAGGTATTTCTAAGTTATGACATTCTCTGTATCATTTGTTAAAGCAATCAATAAAGCAATAAAAAAATAAACAAAATTATGTATAACAATATTTTTTAAATAAGATAATGATGAAATTCATTGAACTATTTTTTAAAATTTTTATTAGTGCTTAATTTTCGTCTTTATTTTGAAAATTTTAGATCTCTACAAAACTTTACAGACAGAAACGCAGACTCAAAAATTTTTCTCTTCAAAGGGAATCGTGAGTAGAGAAAAGTTCAAGAAGTTCAAGCTTAGAAATATTTTCGACCTTTTTTTTATAAGCGACGTCATTCTGACATACAAACCTAAAGCTTGAAAACAGAATTCTGCCTATAGATAAATGAATGATACTCTGAATATAATCATGACCAACATATAAAGCGATAAGATAAATATGTGAATACACGAGCAAATATTTTTTACCATATTGCGCACCATTAATCCGCCAAATAACCATTACACCGACCGATGCCTTACATGTGCAATTTATATGCTTTCAGCATAATAAGCTGAATTTGATATTTTGTCCAACACCCCAATACCTCTCCCATGCTATTGTCGTGGGTTGCAAGTCAGATTTTGTAGCGCCCTGAATTGTTGCAAAAATTTTGGTTGCTTTGATCCATACGGCAGAATGAGGAAGTAACATTATCAACAGGATGAACGGGGTCAAACATATTAGTTTTAGCAGAAAAGGATTGAAATCCTACTTATTTAACCCTTCAGCACACGCACCCATATTTGGAACATTAGCACATGCTCGGGGTCGTTGCGACCCAAAATTGTTAGACACTTACTCTTTATTTTACTGGCTGTTTGTAAAAAAATAAAATATGGTGAAAGTATAAGAACTTTTTTTCATAAAATAACTTGTATTTAAGACACAGATGCGATTTTTAATAAGGAAAAGGGAACTTATCTCCTTTTTTCCTCCTTTTCTGTATTCTTTGCTTCTCCTCTGCGCACGTTCGTACACTTCCATAGCCATAACGTTAAATTAACCTGAAACGTTAGCACACGCAGGGTCAATTTGACCCCAACGCCCCCATTAAAATATGAGAAACTCCATTTCATCGGTTTTGGCCTTCTTATCCTCTTCTTCTAGCTCCTCTATGAAGGTACAGGAAGTAACAGGAGCAAGTGTTTAGAAATTCCTAGAATTTTTTAACAAAAGGGAAAGTGTGGGGTCAAAAAGACCCATGAGTGTGCTGACGGTTTAATTTTAAGACATCTGTATCCATCTTTATTTTTAAAAAACGCTGTTGCAGCACTTATCCCGCAGGGAAGGGTTTTTTTTCCTTCTTTTTTCATCTTACTCAAATGCTTAGAAACGCATTTGGCATTCAAGTTCGATTCGCAAAGTTTCTTTTTTAAATTGCTGAATATGTCACCCTTGATTATAGACTCGAAAATCTTACAGAACAGATGAAAACGGAGAGCAAATTGTACAAAAGCTTTGTCTTGAATTGTGATCCAATGCTTATGAAGCAACCCACAATCACGCGGCAGATCAGCTTATCTCGTGTATAATTTGCCTTGCATCAGTATGCCGAAGGAAATCACGAGCCCATCTTTGTTCAATCCTTGGTCGAAGAATCATCAATAACATTTCCAGTGTCCAAGCTCCTCGAAATGGTCTTTTTCAATTGATATTAATGCCGAAACTGTCAGTCTTTGACACATTGATGACTTCGACTGCTTATCTCTTTCAATGCTTCACCATCTGTTGGATCTAAAAGAGCTCGAAAGTTGGCAATATTGCCCGTAGCCATGGCGGTTCAAAGTCGTTCCTACAAGAAAGAGATAAAGAGACGCATGGTAATTCATGATTTTCTACAATTTGTAACCGTGATTTTTCTTTAGATGGTAGGTCTTTTATTCTGTGATAGCTGTCTAATGTTATCGCTTTGTATGTTTGTCGTGATTATACGCACCTGCATATTCAGAGCATTATTCATTTATCGATTGGTAGAATTCTATTCGTGAGCTGTCGGTTGCATCACTTACAAACAATAGGTTGAAAGGTGATAGAGTAATATTATCTTCTAAGCTTCGGCTTCTAGAAAGTTTTCCACTCCCGATGTCATTTTGCGATCCCAATTCCTTTCGAAAAATAATGTTCAGACCCCAAAATTGGAAAACAAATACATTCTAATAGTGAGCTGTCGGTTTTATGTTGGAATGACAGCATTTATAAATTAATAGGTTGAAAACCGATAAAGCAATATTATCTTCTAAGCTTGGGCTTCTTGAACTTCTTTTCGTCCGTGATACCTTTCCAGGTTAAAAGTTCTTTTGCGATCCCAATTTCTTCTAAAAAGTTTTGTTCAGACCCCAAAATCGGAAAAAAAATACAAAACTGAATCACTAATTAATGCTAATTTATTATCTTCCACCAAATTATAACTTCATTTATTTTCAATAGATGGTAGGCCTTTCATACAGCGATCTTTATTAGTTATATTTAATCATTTTGAATTTGAATTGTTTCATTTTTTAATGATGGAGTTTTGTAATTGATTCACTTCCTAAAGTTTTAGAGTTTATAAATTTTATACACATGCGTGTTCTCAATGGCAATAAACTATTTCATTATTTTCCAAACTTAATTATATATTAATCTATTAATTTAATCAATTTTTATTCCATACCAATTGCGCCGCTTCATATTGTATTTAAGGGGAAAAAATGATTTAAAGATTCTACAATATTTATAGGTTATAAAAATATATTAAATTATATATTAAAGACTGAAAAGTGAAAAAATAATAATTATGAAAATATCTGACTTTTAGTACTTTAATAAAAACGTGTTTATAAAACCTGTTTTTATTACATTTTTTCCAGGTATTATTCAGACTTAACAAAGGTAAAAATAAAGACTGAAGAGGTCAGCGAACGGCATTATCCAATGATTTTAAGCACGCATAATTATACGAAAAAAAATTGTAAACTGGTTCACTTCTAAGTCTGAATTTCGATTTTGAGTTCGAACTGTTGTGATTTCCGATTGAATTTATTTAATTTGTCCGTTCCTTTTCGATTCGAGGAATTTGAATGATTCAAAGGATTCCAGAAATCTTTAAAATAGGGCAATACGGATATTATAATTCTCAAAGTGTTTAGCACAAAATTTAATTGCCTTATTGTTCCTAGTTATATTTCTACGAAAGAAATCTTTCAATTCAATTAGCTTTGTATTTGTTAAAAAAATAACTTTTGTTTCTATAAATGAATGCACAGTAAACACATTTTATCTTCTCTATGATTTCAAATGATGTTGGAAAGATCTAAAAGGCATTCAGTCCCCCCTCCCCCTCCGTCCTATTTTTTGTCAAATCCTATAAAAAGAAATTATCTAATTTATGTTGTAAGAAAGTCCATTTTATTTTTTTTACAAACGAATGCACTGTAAACATCTTTTTATGAGCTTTGCGGTTCCAAATACAATTTGGAACGCGGATTTTCGGCTTCGAGCTTGGAGGGTTGCATTCTCAATACCTAGTATTTCGACCAAAAATTAGTCATGTACGTGGGCATGGTGTACGTTAAATCCGTCTGGGTCCTACACCCTAGAGCTAGCGTGACGTGTAATTCCGAAGAGAGGGTTGCCGGTTCATATGTCACCTCGTTGTCTGAACATGGTTCAAAATTATGAGGTGCACTCCAACATTAGCCATGGTGAAAAAAATTGGACATAACTCTAATTAAATTAAGTACAATCATAGATTAGAAATGACTCAAAAGTAAGCATCATGGATTTATCTACTCAAATTAAATCTCTACTAATAATAAAGGAGAATGTGTGTCTCTGTGTGTTGGTCCTCTACAAGGTAGACCGCTAGACCTAAAGCTACGAACTTCGACACGAATATTATTTGGAGGGTGGGAATGTGCATCTCGGAGCCGTTTTTTTATTTTTAATTAGAATTTTAATTAATTAAAAATTAAGCAAAACTTTGGCGTTTTTCCTTAATAACTTCTGAAAATATTACAGCAACAAAACCACTTTTACGCCATCTGAAAGTGCAAAAATTACCTTTTCAATGATATCAATTAAGTTGCCGAACAATTGTTTTTCTAATTTTAGTAACCTTTTAAATATATTTTTTGGCATAATTTACAACAATAATTATCATTGTTGCAACCCATTTCAAACCGTTTTCAATGTTTAAACAAATATTTAATTGCGTGTTTCTCTGCCATTGTTGAAAACTAAGATTATATCTTACTGGATTTTACTTTCTTTTATTTGATCAATTTTTCTGCGAAATCTGTAAAGGAAGTCCTCAAGATAGTTAGCATATAATGAAATAATCCAGTGAACTGAAAGATTATCGTTGCTATGTTTTAATTCTTTTCATCAACGTGTTTTAAGCCAACGAGCATGCTCTGGACGTAAAATGTAACGTGCCAGTGTAATGCTGAAATCAATTGCGCATTTTACGCTAATGTAGACAAATAACAGAAAAGCGTAAGGCTACGAATTGAACACGGGTTAAATGTCCATAGCAATTCGAAGTTTACAACTACGTTTTAAGGCTATCGTGAATATAAAATTATTTATAAGTGATTCAGTTGAAATTTTATTTCTGGCGATTAAGTTGGTCGCTGAAGGCAGCTAGTAACAAATAAAACGCAGTTAAGCACTATTGTTTCAAATTCTAAGTCATTTTCATACAACAAAGAACCATTAATATCTATAAAGGAGCAACTGAACGAACTGTAATGCATGTTCTTGGCTTTTCAAGCACAGTTGCTCTTAAATCCAGTTTAGCATCCAATAAAATCAAGGAAAGTCTACTCTCATTCATTTTGACAATCGATGATAAGATGTATGTATACAATTTTCTAGTTTGGTTTAAAAAGTCATTTAAATGGATTTGCATGTGACATAAACTGCATTAGCTAATTGATTTCTTTTTGAACTTGTCAGATAACATAAAAGTTTTAGTAATTTGACTTCAAATCGTGATAAAGCGAATATCTACAGATATACGTTGGCGTAAATATGATAATTTATACACCAATATATAAAATAATCAATAAATTAATAAATAATTGCGAATCATCTTTTAGAATAAATATTCGTGTTTGGATAAATATGCAGAATATTTATTTTTCATGAAATTGGGAAATTGTATCAAAACACTGTAGAAAGTATCGCTCAAATTTTTAATGTAATTTAACGCAGTTTGAAAATTATGCAATTTTGAGAAACGTATGTAATTATTTTGAAAGCCAAAGAAATTTTACATATTTTCAAAATTTTGAAATAAAGATGTTTCCGCATTTTGAACGAAAAACTAAGCAAGCCGTCTGGTTTATATTATTTTTCACTCCTAAATATTTCTCAGCAATTTAGAAATCTTTACAGTTTGTTTTAATCATTGAAAGACAGATTTCAAGATGGTCTTTACAAAACAAGACTTAATTTTAGAAATAAAATTATTATTAATGTAAAGATGTTTATTTTATCAATAGTTAGAAATGACTAACTGCAATATTTTTAAATCTTATATCGGAATTGAGTTTCGGCAGTCTAAGGTCAATAATTTAATTAACGTAAAATTTACATCCGCTCTATTTGTGTTTACCAGGACATTTTATTAAAACTAATTTTATAAGAGAATATTGAAACGCAAAAGTCTTATTACTCATTCATAAATATTCATAAACCACGAGAAATTTTAAGGGAGAAATAGGATTAGCGCATAATATAGTCTAATTCAACGAAGAAAATATTAATTTTAATTTTCATCTAAATGCAAATTGCCCAAGTCAAGACATAATTATAATTAAAGTTTAAAATCTTGGAGCATATTTGGTATGTAAAACAATACTTGTTATATTGTTTGGTGAAGTGCTGTACGTTGTTTTCTTACCATCTGCATTTTAATTACAAGATGTTGACTATCAGAATTATTTTTTGTCGGTTTTTACTAAAGTAATCTCATAAATGTGAGAGTAAACAGTTCCGAGTACCGTGAAGTAAACAAAATCGTTTTTCTAACAAGATTTGATAGTTGAATATCATTTGATGCATGCAAGGTAGTTCAGCCTTTGATCTACATTGCTGCTAAAAGTTAAAAAACTGACTTTTTCCCCATCGAGCGTCCATTATTTTTTTACGAATATATACTTTAAGTTAGAACTTAGATATTTTCCTCGTTAATATTATTAAATAATAATATTTTATAATCAGGTGAATTTTGATTTCTTTGCCCATCAAACATCTTTTTTTTAAATTTTAAAAAGGAAATCAAGTATTTTTCCCGTTAATATTATAAAATAATAAATAAATTTTAAAATAAATTGAGTTAAAAAGTACCGAGAGCATTGAAAAGATAAAATTGTTTTTCTAATAAGATTTTGTGCTTCAGTATCATTTGATAAATAAAAGGCATTTGGAAATAATCGTTAAACGAATATTGTTACGAAGTGAAAGAATTTTCCTTTTTTTTTTTCCTTTTTGCTTTGGTTATCTAGTGTTTGTTCCATCCATTTATTTTTGCAAAATAAATACTTTAAAATAGATCTTAGATTTTTTTCAATATTATACTAAACAATGTTATTAAATGGATAATTAATGAAATTTTATTATAGATCTAAGATTTTTTTCCTTATTTTTCCCATAATATACAACATCCGAATTAAGTGAAAGTATTTTTCAATTAAATAGGTAGGGTAAATAGGGAAAAGTTGGGTAAGACGGCGAAGAGTCTAAGATGCCGAATTGGATTTTTCTCTAAAATTTCACTAGATGGCACGCTTGATCTTGCATCATCAGAGACCTCTAGCGACCAGACACCCATGTCATGCCAAAAGATTCCATCCCGTCATTTGTATGATTCATAATACATGGAAATGTGTTTTAGAGTTGTTGCGATGTAAATTTTGGTTAGTGCTTCGTAAGGGATGGTGTTCACGTTGTAAGTATTTTTAATTTATTCATGTCATATTCGCAAAGTGCTAATCAAAGGCTGTTCAGTGATGTATTATTTTAATGTTTATAATTAGCTGATGCCCTTCAATGTTTTTCAGAAATAAAAATGACGATGCCGGGTAAGGTGACGAATCGGGTGGAGGGCAAGATGACGAACCCCTCCACGCTGATTCAGGAGCTCGTCGTGCTACCTGAATGCCACCTGCCCTTCCTGCAATTCACTGGCACTCCTGGGGGAAATGAACGTCTCATTAAAAAAGGAGATAGAAGACGAACAAAAAACTTTGACATTTGAACAAGGCTAAGTTAATAAGACTAAACTCACAAACCTTCTAAAATTCTATAAAAAAAACAAAAAGTAGCTACTTAACACCTCGACTTCTAATATTCCCAGTCTGAAGACACAATTCATTTGAATTTCCTTACGTTGACACTAATGACAATCTGGACCCAGAGGTCCTCGATAATGAAGAATGCATCATTTGCAGTGAGTAAGGAAACACGGAATTGCGATTCCAGTGTTTTATGTGCAAGCTCTGGCCCCATTCCACCTGTACTGGCTAAGACAAAATCCAAGCCCATGGCGATGAGATTTTCGTAATTGATTTCTTAAGATTAATTAAGATTCTTAATATTTGAATCTCAAATTAATATATTAATTGATATAAAATAGCAGAGTCTAATTTTTCGATTAAGAGTTTGCAGCAGCATCGATTCACTTTCAGGTTTATTCAAATTAGGTATTCGTCATCTTACCCGACACCGTTCGTCACCTTACCCAACATTGTGGGTAAGATGAAGAAAAAGACTTTTTTTTAAATGCAATTTTGGGGTATCATATTTGAACATAAAAGTTTTAAAAAATATCACTTTTAAATAAAGTGTTGAAAAAGATTTTGGCGAAAAAATAATCCTCCAGCAACGAATATTGAGGTCAGGAAAAATCCCCGAAGCTTAAGGTCGCCATCTTGCCCGACTTTCCCTTACTAAAATTTATATTTTATTTATTCATTTATTTCATTTTTTGAAAATAATAGACAGTCATACATTTTTCTCATATTTAGTTATAATTAAAAATTATTCATTTAATTGCTAGTCTGAAAAATATATCTTTTGCACATCATCAAATCTGAAAATTTTATAAGTACTGTAGTTTATTTTAATGACATCGAACAATTTCTTTAATAACAGATAGTTTCAAATAACCAAATAGGACTCAATTTCATTTAGAGACAGGATAGTTTAACATCTGTTGAAAAATATTAGCACATTTCATATGAAATAGGAGGCAATTAATTAAAAAGCAGTAATGAAGATATTTAATTTCCAATAAAGTAAGAAGTAAATTACTTTCATTACAGGCTTCTGGATAATGTTCTACACATATTTTCAGTAACTGCTTTATTTAAAATATTCCGCAGTAACGTGCGAATTGCACAAAACATCGATATAATTTTTAGTCAAATTAAAATGTGAGTTTAAATAGAGGATGTAAAATTCACGAAATTTATTAAATAGAAATGAAATTGATCGTAAAATTCCATTAATTCAAACACATTAAAAATATATTGTTAGCGAAAAGTTTCATTTTCTGGTCTACTATTAAATTCATAACAAAGCAAATAACATTACTGCAACGAATATGATAGCCAGGCGGAAGCTAGCAAAACTATTAATTAATATTTCAAAAATGTTTCATGTTGAAGTGCTTAATTAACTTCATAAATTTAGCTGCGTCTTTATATATTTCATTTCAAAAATATTACGTGATCGTAAATAAACATTATTCGTTCATAATGTGCATCAGCTATTTAACAGAATATATTTATAGCACATTTTTCTTTCTCCACTTCAAAGAAATAAATAGAATGGCAATTAAATTATTTTTCTCTAAATCATATCTCTTATAATTTTTTTCTTCATTTCATTAATTTCACTTAAATTTTAAAAACAAACCGAAAAAAAGCAAAACGAAAGAAAAAGACTTTTTCTTTCTAACTTTTAGAGGCCATTAAATTTTATTTTCAAAAAAAAACAAGCGAAAAATTGTCTTTTGAGGAACAAAAGACAAAAAGTTTTTAAAAAAAGACTTTGAAATATTACCTCTTACTTTTCTTCCCTTGGAGCTTTTTTTCTTGGCAAATAATGGCAACACAGGGTTCTTTTGTTACTCAACCAATCATCTTACTTCGCGGAGCACTGCTTGTATCTTGATTGGCTAAGTGATTAATTGAGTCACTCTTTAATGTCCATTAGCAAGTGGGACAGATGTCCCAATGATGATTAAACTTGATGTGGATTAAATGATTTCTTTATATACTTTCTTCTTTGAAGAAATGTTTTTTATGCAGTTAAAAATAAAGAGCCCATATAAATTTTATTTTTGCAGAGTTTTATTCATATTTTATTCCCTTCCTATAACTAGTTTTATGAAGAAAAACTAATCATTACGGCTCTTTTAACGGAGATTAAATCAAATAACCATGCTCTTCTTAATTTTTTTATCTGCTATGAAATTAAGTTCTATGAAAACCAAATTAAAAAGAGTATTAATTTATATTTTTTCTTGGATTAAGCATTGGACTTTTTTAATGAAAATCACTTTTTGTTATTGTCAAGTACAATTATAGTTAAAAGTGTAAGATATATCATTACCCACAGTTAAATAGTCCTTCCTTAATGCGACATTCTTAAAGAAACAAGCAAATGATTAAATTATTTATTAGATGAGATAGAATTTAGCTTTAAATATCAGTATCTAATATGTATTCTGTATAATAAATGTTTATATCTGTATAGAAAGTTGCCTTATCTCATAGAACTGCTTCTACAACTTCAAAGACGCGTAGAAACACGTATTACGCTGTTCACCGTTCATAAGGCAGCTCGCAACCTTCTATATGCTGCATGCTTGAGTTGCATTTGACTTGAGAATAAATAAAACCTCTTATCTGCTACCACAATCGAAACATCTTACTAATGAGATCGCAAATAAATTATCCTAAATAAATGATGGCGGTGGTTCCATTTCCCTTATGGACTAGTATATGTCCATACGGGACAAGTTCACTCGTCAGGGACTCGTGATAAATAGGAAGTGTGCTATTTTCGTTGGCCAGAGCGACTTTAGAGCACCTAGATATCACCTTAGGTCGAATCAAACAGGCTTGTGTGCCATAAAACCCAAAACTATCCAAACCAAACCTTAGGCAGAATCTCTGACGTAGCTCCAATATGTGAGGTAAGTTAGAAAGATGGAAAGTTTTTCAGGAGGTCTTTCAGCAGAAACTGACCCATTGTTGGCCCCTATGCTGCAGGCTTGAGTTGTCTTTGACTTTAAAATAAAGAAAAGCAAGTATTTTCGTTGCCACTGTCATTATATTAACCACTTCCTGTTTTAGTTTTTTTGTTCATGTTTCATCTTTGGGTAAATTAGTTAAGATTATGGCATCCAGCTTTTCTGTTTAGTTTAACGTTTGAAAAAGGAATTCCGACTACGGACCGTTTTGCAAATACGGACCGTTGCCTTTGAAAGCAAATATTCTCTTTCCTTCTAGATAATTGTGCTTTGTCCGTATATATTTAATGTTATGCTTTTAAATAAAAAAGATTAAAATCTACGATTACGACTACGTTTACAACAATCTTATTTGTTACCACAATCGAAGCATCTTACTAATGAATTCGCCATTAAATTATCCTAAGTAAGTGATGATGGTGGTTCTATTTCCTCATGGACTAGTATATCTAGTCAAGTCTATGAATCAGGGACTCGTGATAAATAGGAACTGTGTCATTTTCTGTTGGCCACAGCGACTTTAGAGCACCGAGGATCACCTTAGGTAGAATCTCTGACGTAGCAATCTGCGAGGTATATTGCTTTCCAGGGGGTCTTTCAGTGGAAACTGGCCCAAAGTTGTGTTTCGCTAGAAAGAAACCCTTCTATAGGCAGCCCGATCGCACCAAGAAACACTTTTCAAAAGCGAATATCGATCAGCCAGTTTTTGAATAAGGTTAGTTAACCCCTTAACCGGTTTGTCTGTACGCCGTACGTGCATCGAAGTATCGCCATTTTAAACCTATAAACTAAAACAAAGTCATTTACAGATGTTATATTTCTATACAAAAATAAAGTGAGTTCAATAAACATTTCAGCTGTTCTTCATGATCTCAATTGAATTCAAATGACAACGCATTTCCAAAATAGAAGGTGCCATCTAATTAGATAATTGAGAAAACAAACTAGTTAAGGGGGTTAAAAGACAACCGGACGATAGATCCCATAACCATCTTCCTATGACTCATATTCCTCAGATATGCCATGCCTTAATCCACTAGGCCTTTGGTGGGCTCTCCCAAAGTAAGGGCCTGAAATTATATTAATAACAACTTAAACTTTTTTCTCGTAGAAGCCTTTAAACGATTGAATATCTCATTGAAGCCGGATTGCACATGGCTTAATTTAAAGGACTGCCAAATCATTTTATTAATTTATATTCATTGTTTAGAAAAAAGATTTTAACAGCATTGAGCAAAATCTAAAAATTATTAAATTATTTATTCTAAAATTATCTGCAATCTGAAAAATTCTATCCTAAAAGTAAATTGCAGTCTTTAAATGAAGAGTTTTTGTTCGGGAAAAACGCAGATCTTTGACGTAAAAGCAGCAGTGTAACGATGCAGATCCGGAATAACGACTATGGTAATACTTAAAAGTTTTTCCTATCATCATTTGCAAAAACCTACCACAATTCTTAGTCTGCAGTTCTACTTTAACCTAAAATTCTGGTTCCCATGTTGTTTTCTCGATGCTAGAAGAAATTTTAGTGTTCTAAATAGTTCGCCAAGAACAACAGAATTCGTTGCTTGCTAGTTTTTATTACATATTCAGTGTCAAAAGTAGTCCGAAATTGCAAATAATTTGCCCAAAAATTTCAAAATTATCTCGTCCCCTTTTCGAAGTCATGATGCAATTCGAAATCTATGCAAAATTCAATTCATTCGTCGAAAAAGAATCGATGAAGACACGAAATATTTTCAATATTGAACGGGTTCATTCTGTTGTCACATAATATATAATAGAATTGTCCAGCGAAATATGCAATGCAGACGGAGTTAAAAATAACCCCGCCCCTTTTGTGTGTGTTCGTGCCCGCTGATTCTGCCTTGGTATCAGCGTCAGATGGCGCTACTGTTCCTTATTTTATATATATAGTGATCTTGACTTAATAAAGTTGTACAGTCCATGAAGTTCGTGCTTATTGTGTTTTTCTTGAGTTATGCTTTTGTGTTGTGCTACCCATTTTTTGGTCCGTCGAGCCAGAGTCAGTGGTCAGTGACCTTTGGAAATTGGAGTTGTTGAGTGTGTTTGCGGAGTTGTGATGTGGCGACTTATAAAACGTGATTTGTGTTGATTAGGCGGATTCGTCATGTTGGATGGTGCTGTTCTGGTGAGTGAAATAATGGTTTAATTGTAGATTGAGATCAGAAATGGACAAATTGGTGTTGAGGCTTTTTTCTGTTGGTTTTATCCGATGTTAATTGCTTTATTTATGAGTTACTTTCTGTTGCGTGTTCGTTGCATTCGCCGGTGGTTTGGATTGTTTTAGATATGGGTTTGAATTTTTAATCTACACATCTGTCAAATATTAATGATAGACTGGTAGTCTAGTGAATGGTATGTCGAATTTTTAAAGTGTATTGCGTGTATTTTAGTTCTTGTGAATAGTATGAGGATAGCATAGGCTTAATAATGTCTCTTAAATTGAATCTTAGGAAAGATGAGCTAATCGCGATTGCGGAAGAAATGGGTTTGATGGTTCCAGACAAAGCGAAAGTGGTGGATTTGAAAGCTTTGACCGAATCTAGTGATGTGTATAAGGACGATATTGAGTTTGTGCGTAATCTCATTGATAGTATTTTGGAAGAAAAGAGGTTGAAATCAGAAATGGATAAACAGAGAAAAAATCGGAGCGAGAGTATGAAACAGAGAAAATAAAGCTAGCCCGATTGGAAAAACAGCTAGAAATTGCGAATGCGAGAAAGAATTTGGCTAACACATCTCAAACTACCAAAATCGGAGAACTGGGTTCCCTAACTGATAATTTGGAAAGTTTAATTAAAAGTGTTTAAACCCTAACAATCTCGGTGCCTGTTAGGTCCGAATCATTTAATCTGTTTTCCCATTCTTTGGAGAAGGCATTCCAGAACAAATCTGTGCCTGATGAATTAAAAGCCGAGATTCTTTTAAATATTTTGGGAGAAAAAGTAATTTACTAGCGTATGTTAGTCGGGAGGACTTATGCGATTATGAAAGATAAGGGTGTTAGTGTTAAAAGAATTTGAACCCACCCCCAAGAATGCCTGAGAATATGAGTATTTGGGTCATTTGGAGAGGGTTGTTGAGTCGAGCAGTGAACCGCCCACACAATACTACATACCCCATCATGGTATTCTACTCCCTGATAAATTGACAACTATGTTCAGAGTTGTCTTTAATGCCTCATCCCCCACCACAACAGGCATAAGTCTAAACGACATATTAATGAAAAGGGGACGTCACAGAGGACGTCTTTCAGACAATTTCCCGCTTTAGAAGACACAAGTTTGCCTTTAATACTGATATACAAAAAATGTATAGGCAGATCCTAATCGACCCAGATCAATAAGACCTCCAGCGTATCGTGTGGAAAATAGGACCCAATGCAGAGGTTTCAGCTTATCGTTTGAAAACGGTAACTTATGGGATGTCCAACGCACCCTTTCTTGCCATAAGGACCCTGGAGCAGCTAGCCGAAGATGAAAAATTGCGATTTCTTCTGGCATCTGAAGTTCTGCTGCACGACACCTACATGGATGATATCGTGAGTGGACCACCTGATCTAAAGACTGTCCGTCGGCTACAATCGCAACTGCGAGATGCCCTGCAATCGTGTGGAATGACCCTTCACAAGTGGTCTTCTAATTCTCCTGAGTTATTGAACAGTTCGTTATCAAAACACGTCGAACATTCGTTCTCTGTTGACACTGACTTGTCTTTGAAGACGTTAGGCATCCGTTGGAAGCCGTTCCAAGATCATTTTGTGTTTAAGGTGTCCATTTGAATTAAACCATCATATACCAAGCGTGAAGTGCTAAGTGTAATTGCTAGACTGTATGACCCTCTGGGTTTCTAGGGCCCTGTGTTAACAAGAGCAAAGGTCCTTCTGCAGCGATTATGGCAGCAGATGCTGGATTGGGATGATGTGCTGCCCAGTCCAATCGCCGATGAGTGGAAGGAATTTGTCACAACCATGAAGTGCATCGAAAAACTGAAAATAACCAGATTTATTCTGACCGACACTTGGTTAAGAATCGTCCTTCAAGGCTTTGCAGATGCGTCTGAAGCAGCATACGGAGCCGACGTTTACCTGCAGTGTTTCTATCAAAACAATAGCATGAAAGTGACCATTCTGGCAAGCAAATCGCGTGTTGCGCCCATTCGAGTCATTTCAATACCCCGGCTGGAGCTCTGTGCCTGTGTTCTTCTGACTTAGCTTGTGCACAAGATACGCTCTTCTCCGAAATTGGAGATTAGCCTTCCAGCGAGCGCGCGTTTGGAAGAAATACTTGAATTGTGCATCGTATTACATATTTATATCGTTATTTTATATGTTTAAATGCAATTTTATTTATAAAATCTTTGTTTATTATGAGGCTAATAAATACAGATAACATAAATAAAAGTTGCATTTATTTTTGTAAAATAACACGATATATATTTGTAATAGGATCCACGATATGTCGTAAAATTGGCGTAAGCGCGCCGCTGGAAGGTTGGCAACATTGTGCTTCACACCGATTCAAAGATCTCTCGGGCATAGTTGAACACACCTGCGAATCATTTGAAGACCTTTATCGCCAACCGCGTTTCAGAGGTGCAAAGATTGACGGAGAACTGTCGTTGGATCCATGTGCCATCGCCTTTTAATCCTGCGGATCTCGTTTCGCGTGGGCTAAGCCCTCGTGATCTTCCCGAATTAAAATTGTGGTGGAGTGGCCCATCATTTCCTGAACGAGGTGAATTATCAAGTGGACCAGGACCGGCCCTGATAATGAATCCGAGTACTCTTGTGAGCTCAAGACTGGTGCGATTCCTAAGATGCCTGTGCAAAGTGTTTGTGTTTCAAAAAATTGTGATTTGTCTTTTTTATCTGATTTATTGTGTATGAGTAGCAGTTATGTGAAAATTATTCGTATATTTAGTTATGCATTAAGATTTGTAAATGTGAAAAAATCTAATGTGATAGTGTCTGGGCCTCTTTGTGCCTCAGAGTCGGACCAGGCTGAAAATAGGTTGATCTGGATGGTCCAAGGGGAGGTTTTTTCAGCTGAGATTCAGAACCTCCAGTGCCAGAAAAGTGTCTTACCC
This sequence comes from Araneus ventricosus, assembly GCA_013235015.1. Classification (NCBI taxonomy): domain Eukaryota; kingdom Metazoa; phylum Arthropoda; class Arachnida; order Araneae; family Araneidae; genus Araneus; species Araneus ventricosus. Next base: position 1,972,668 of record BGPR01000023.1, read on the forward strand.
AACAGTACGTTAAGGAATTTAAATCCCTTTCTTGATAGTGATGGAGTATTGAGAGTGGGTGGACGCTTGGGTAATTCAGATTTACCTTATGTTGCGAAATACCCGGCAATTTTGCCTAATAGACACAAATTGACAAATCAAATAATTGTATATTTTCATTTAAAAAATCTTCATATCGGTGCTTCCTCCCTTCTTCACTGTGTAAGAGAAAGGTTTTGGCCACTAAGTGGTCGTTATTTGTGCAGAAAAATTGTGTATGAATGTATTGTTTGTTTTAAGGCCAGGCCAATAGTTACGTCTCAACTAATGGGTAATCTGCCCCGGGACAGAGTAGTTCTGATTATTCCTTTGATTGCTCTGGTGTAGTTTCCTGTGGCTCATTTATGATCAGATGTCGTATTCAAAGAGAAGGTGTCCTGCATAAAATGTATATTTGTGTGTTTTGTATCTAAAGCTGTTCATACAGAAATTGTGTCGGACTTCACATCTTAGGCTTTTATTGCTACCCTTAAGAAATTTTTTGGTCGCAGAGATAAGTGTGCAAAATTGTACTCCGACAATGGCAAAACCTTTGTTGGTGCAAATCAGGAAATTAAGGGGCTTTTGAACCTGGTTAAAGAGCCAGATAAGAAGCTTTCGGGTTTCTTGTCAGCTAAGGGAATTGAATGGAAGTTCATTCCGCCGAGAGCGCCTTCCTTTGGTCGCTTGTGGGGAGCTGCAGTAAAGTCTGCCAAATACCATCTTAAGAGAATCGTGGGCAGGTCAAATCTAACATACGAGGAGTTTTTGACTGCTTGCATCCAAATCGCGGGAATTTTAAATTCCAGACCCTGTGCCCCTTATTGAGCAGTGCGGATAATTTAAATGCCTTAACATCCGCTCATTTTTTAATAGGCAGGTCAATGAACTCTATAATTGAACCTAATTTAACTGATTTGAGTGAGAGTGTCCTTAAGAGATGGCAACGGGTGACCAGGTTGGTGCAGCTTATTTGGAATAAGTGGCACCGTGGTCATCTAATTGAATTGCAGCAATGTAACAAGTGGCAATTTCAAAAGAAAAATCTAAGGGTGGGTGATCTGGTTGTCCTGATCGAAGACAATATGCCTACCTTTAAATGGCCTTTGGGCAGAGTTACATAAATATATAGTGTAAATGATACTCTAATTGGGGTCGTGAAGGTTAAAACCCAAAATGGTGAGTATAAACGAGCCATTTCGCGAGTGTGCCTGTTGCCTATGTCAGTTTGAATTTTATTTACTTGTGTAATATTGTATTGCCTTTTCTTTGCATCTTAATGAATGTGAAACATTTAGTTCTGTGAATGGTTAATTGGAATTTATGTCTTGATGTTCTGTACTTTTATCGTGAGCTTCTAGAGATTCATACTTTGAGTATATATTAGTGAGTTTTTATTGTATAATTGTATGTTGTATTTTTAATCTAGTGTATAGTGCTTTGCGGTTATGAATCTGAATACTTGAGTGTCCTTGCGTTTTCTTTGTGTGTGCCAACTTAAAATTTATTTAATGTTTTTTTGTAATGCTGACTGTATGTGACATGTCAAAGGGGGGGGGAATGTTCGCGTCCCGCTTCTTGTGCCTTGGTATCAGCGTCAGATGGCGCCAGTGTTCCTTATTATATATATATATATATATATATATATATATTAGTGATCTTGATTTAATAAAATTGTACAGTCCATGAAGCTCGTGCTTGTTGTGTTTTTCTTGAGCTATGCTATTGTGTTGTGCTACCCAGTGTGCGTCATTATTGAGCGCGGAAATCCGATTTCTGTTATGGCTTCAAACAACTCAGACATGTTTTTTTTATGTTTAAATGAGCCGAGTTCAGCAGTTTCGCTGCTTTTTTCATTTATGTTGATTCATTATACCCTCTCTTCAAGGACCATTTGAAGTTAGTGTCAATTGCTTCATGACTTCTGTTTTTCATGCTATTAATTTAGAACACTATCGTTTTTGTTACGAGGGTTCTTTCTTTTTCGTACTTAAATTTGGAATTGAATATTTATATATTTTGCATTTAAAGTTTTTTTTCCTTAAGGAGATATACGACTGTTAAACCACGAAAATCTTCGATTTTATGAAAAAAATATATATTATTTCTGTCTTTTCTGACAATTTTAAACAACTCTCGTTAAAAAATTCCCATAATTATAAAAGTTATGAAGGAAAATGTATCCGCTATTGAACGTAAGCATTGAATATGGCCATATTTTTAAAACGATATATCTCAAAATGTGTTTTTTTCATATTGCGCGCACGATAACTCAAGAACTATTGAATATTTTCACATAAAATTGGTACTGAATATGTACTGTGCTATTTTCTACAAATTGAACTACAGTTTTAAACATACTTTCTCCAAAGAATTCTTTTTTTTTTTGCTTTTTGGGGGAGAATTTTTAATATTTCTTATTTTTAAATTGGTATCTAAAAGATAAATTATACTTAAATGCTAAAAAATTGAGGTTCAGTTTCTTAAACAGACTGTTTGGATTACTTAGATACCCAAAAGACCAATATTTTTTCCTTAATCATGCGCGCAAGGTGACAATCTCGTTTCTTCTCCATAAATTAGGCCCATATTTATTACTCTCTAAAATAAATACATATAAATATTAAGATTTAAAAATGTGTGCGCAATAACAGAAAGAACAGATATTATTCTAGGAAAAAAAGTTAGTTTTTGAAATGTTTTGTTTTAGAGATATAATGTATCGAATTGGAGAGTTCTTTCCCCATTCTTCGGAGGTTTAAAGGGTATGTCCCCTTAACCGTAATTATACAGAAAAACTCCCTTTATTTAAATATTTGAATTTGAAGTGCATGCTATTACAAATATTTTCTTTCAGTATTTTTTAGTTTGTAATTGTTAATGCATTTTTTCTGTTAATGGATTTTGCATTATTTTTACTCGGACAAAACGAAAGTAATTGTTAAAAGTAAAGTTATTGTCAATTGATCCACTGGTTCTGTTTTTGATGCTTTTACTTTTATTTCTTAAGCACTTTGTTATTGTGTACGAAATTTTTGATTACAATTTTCGTTAGTAAATCTATGACAACTAGACCTGAGGTATGGTTGTCGGGCTAAAAGCTCGTCTTAGATGGGTACAAATCTTCTAGCATGAAAAGATTTGACAAGTAAAATCGCCTTTGTCCGTCTTAATAAGACATTTCTGTTATTTCGTCTTTAGCACAAATATTTATACAAATGTCAGCAAAACATAAATATTCTTCGAAATTAAAATTTTAAGATGTGATGAAAATTCTGCTGGCTCGTTTAAGATTTTTACAGCATATTTCTTCTCAAAGAAACTTTCTCTGTCCTAATCCACAAAACCTGTTGAAAATGAGTTAAAAGCGTCGGAAATATTTGTCTAATAGGACAATGTACTTATCATTAATTATAGATGCCCAAACCAGCAAGTCTTTACATTTCGAGCTCGCAGAAACGAGAGCCTGTTAACTATTAATTTCTGAATACCTTTTTAAGCCATGTACTCCACAAATGACTATCTATTTAGCTTAAAATCCATTTAAACGTAATACAGCCGGTAATTGTCCATCGCATCTATATGCTACCCTTACGAGAAACGGCATAATATAAAGGTTTCTATAAACGTGACCAATCATTTAAATAATGCGGGCTGAAAGCATGAGTGCAAGGGTTTACCGTAAACACCGCAGTGCCTTTGTTTCCCTAGTAATCTTTAGTTCCGTGACAAAGCGTACATATCTCTATGCAAAGGCACTCCAACAATTAGAGCTCCTACACTCACTTATCTCTAAAGGAGACGCATAAAATGATATTGTTGTTAATGATAACGGATTATGCGCCGGAGAAGGGGAGTGTATGCAACGAATCCTATTATCGAAACATTGCAGGCTAATGGAGCCTTCGTGTCTAATCTTGAAACTGGAGAGGTTTTCGTTTCATCTGGGTTTCGGACGGCATTGATTAATATCGATGGTGCTTCGCATTCCTTTAACACTGAAAACTGGGGCGATGCTTCCCGACTCCAGTGGAATGACTCATTCAGGCTGCTTCGTTAGAATAGCAAATGGGCGAGAATCATGGAGTTTCAGTCAGATGAGGTCCTGTGCTCTTATACCGAAATCGAGAAAATTATTTGGGCTCCAAGAATCGTAATTGCTTAGCCTGTCTCCAACTAATCGAGGATTTAGTTTATCATATGCGTGTGTTAAGTGGATACAGTATCCCCTTGCTGCTCAGAAGGTTCACGGTTTTAATACTGATGGGTGTCCTGTGCTCTTGTACCGAAATTGGGAAAATTATTTTAGTTGCAAGATTTCTAATGGCTTAGTATGTCTGACTGCAGCTAATTGAAAATGTGGCTTATCATTTCCTTGTTTTATGTTGGTGCAACGTCTCTTTGCTGTTCAAAAGGTGAATGGTTTGAAGACTGATAGGAGTAGTTATTGACGCATTGGAAAAATGAGTTTCAAAAATGATGAGGAACTTGAAAGACGTGGAGTAACCCAATTTATTATTTAGTCCAAAATCTTTAAGAAATTGATAATTAAGTTTAAAGTAAATCGTTAACTAATTATAAGTTGTGAATGGAAATATTTATGCGAAATTATAGTAATTGCAAAGGCAAAGAATGTGACATTTTACAAACAAGAAATGTAACCGTAGCGTTTCGGAAACAGCTCTATCCGCTATGATGTCATTGGAACTTTTTTCAATGGTGTCGATTACTATTAATCGTCTTTTTAAAACTAAATTGTGGGCCGATGCTTCCATCTGGAACCAGATGAATCAATAAGATTGTTTCGGCAGTGTAAGAAAGTTCTGTTTGAAAAATTTGAGTTCCCACAACACGATGTTGGGCTGTTCTACCAAATTTGATGAAGAGATTCGGTTTTCAGAATTATAATGACCCAGTCTTCTGAAGATATCTAATCTGGGACTTGTTCCATGACCCCTGAATACTGAATGGATATGATGTCTCTCTATTGGTCGGAAGGTTCGAAATTTGAATTTCAATCAGAGCAGTTCTTAGTGTATTTAGAAAAGGAATTTTTACAAATAAGTCCATCCCAAAATTATTCTTTTCATAGTGCAACCATTCCAAATATCACGAGCAAGGGAAAGAAGACAATGTCAAGACACGTGTCTTTTAGCGGTATATTTCTAAACTCGTCGTCATCATCAGTAAAAATAATATGCAGAACTTGTTTACGAAGACTATTTCTATAACTCTAACCGGGTTTGTAGAAAAATATATAATTGTAGAAGTTAGCTTATATCTTCTTCGTTAGACCAAAAGGCTTAATATGTTTAAAAGAAATTCTTTCAAAATATTGGGATTTGAAATTTGCCATTGCCATCTTTATCGTTTTTCATTTGTATGCAACTTTAGTATTGTGACTTAATTAAACAAAATATTTAATACCAAAATGGCAAAATCTACAGAAATAAAATTTATTTTTTTAGTTTTAGACAAAGAGTCTCGTAAGTATTATATACTTTTTAAATTCGATACACAGTGTCTCAAAAGTACCGTAAAGATATCAAAGAACGCGTGTGTTAAAACTATTAATTACATTGTTCTAATTATAATGTCTCGCACCATAGCTGATCCCGTTTCCCGTTTAAGAATTTATGGCTCGATATTACTTGTTTTTTTTCCGGGAGGGGTTGCCTCTGCTTCACTCAGCGACACATTGTCACGAATTTCTTTGTCAGATTTCTACTGATGTACACAAACCATCTACCATAAAAATCTCAAAAGCTTCTTGAACAGAGGTTTTCAACTTATGGTACACGTTCCCCTGGGGGTACGCGAATGCGAATGTAATGTTGGTAATGACGGAAAACACAAAACATAAGGTATTAAAATGAAAAATAAATTACATAATTTTGTTCTTCAAAACTCTCCAGAAAAATGAAAGTTATGCAAGTTCGAACGCCTTCTGGGTAGCAGTGGAAAAAGAGTATCAAGAACTCAGTGTTGAAGCAATGAAGTATTTAATTCCTTCCCACAATTACAGAACATATTGAAAGAACCTACTCGTCTTGCGCGTGTATTCAAATCAAATACCGCAGTAAGCTTTTCGCAACACTAGAAATGAGATTATGTCTGGCTTCATTTGGAGATAATTTTGTAAAACTTACTCCATGAAAAAAGTTCAAAGATTGCATTTAAAATATCTTCCATTTGAATAGTTCAATTATCACGATGAGAAACTGTCAACTTTCGCCATAAGTTAATGTGAAATTATTTGAATACAATTTTCATTTGTTAGTACGTGGAACTAATAGCTCTATAAAAAAATTGAGTAAAATGTAAAATTAATAATTCCTATAGTTGTTATAAAGTTAATTAGAGTCGCTTGACTCTGAAGTTAAACTAAGCCCTTAACATTATTAAACAGAACTTGTTTGAGTGAAGGGAGAATGGAGGGTGACAGTATGGCGTACGCAAAATAAAAAGAATAATAAAGGGGTACAAGAGCTGCTCTAGAACCACAATAATGCGTCTAGAACCAGAGTCATACTTTCATTTAGGCGTTCTTTGTACATGAAGTTTCGTCAGAGAAATGTGGAGGTATGTTCTTTAATAGGAATCCAATCTTTTCTTGATCACAGTGCACTGATTTGATGCTACCTTTATTTTTATTGTGTATTTCTGACATGATGAAAATGACAAACTTTTAAGGCTTTTATCTTATTTCAAAATATAGTTTCTATTTTCTTAACTAAAACTAGAATGAAGGAAATTTTGGAAAGTCTTGAATTCTGTCATTCATTTGAATAAATTAGGAAATACAACTATTCAACCAGTAGCATGCGTATAATCCTACTCAATTCATTTTAAAATGAGATTTGTCAATATTGCACAAATTTTTAGCAGGAAAAAGTTGTAAAGAAATAATTATTATTAAGTCCCTCGAGGTAATTGTTTTTCAATAGATTTAAAATCTGTTTGTTTTAACTAAGAAATGAAAAAGCTACTTTTCCTACGGATATTATAACCTTGGAGAATAATACGCCGAGAGAAAATAATATTAATTGTTTTCCATTAAATGTTTTTATCAAAAAATATGACGAAATATCTTTTGAATACGTCCATTTATTTTAAAAACGAAGAAAAAAAATTGGAACAATAGCTGTTTTCATTATAAAGAAATATTAATCTCTTTCCAATAAATATGCATTGAAAAATCATTAATATTTCAGACTTTTAATTCTTTTTTAATGTTTAGGGACAGAGTTGAAATTTATTTTTATAAGTTTGTTTTTAAAATGTTCCAGTATCGTTACAAAGTTGAAACTACTAATTTCGTACAACAGCACTCTTTAAAATACAGCAAAATATTTTCTCATTCGCTCGGCTCTCAAAATATGCATTGGAAATAAACAAATGAGTAAGAACTAACCAATCATTTCTTCTAAAAAACCTTCAGAAAAACTTCAACCATCTTGGATCCCTATAATCCTTCCACTGATATATCACATCCTCTTCTTTTCCTGATAAATCTAAAGAAAATTGTCAAAGAAAGCATAACTTTTTAAAAAAAAAAGAAATCCCTTCAAACAAGAACAAAAACATCGTTTTCTTTTCTAACTTTCCCAAAAATCACTCGAAACCAATCAGCAGTCACTTTCTAGAATATTCTGTCTGAGAAAAGGGAAAGAAAGAATTCGTATAAATTTCTGAAGTAGAAAGAAGAACTCCCAACACACTGCATTCAACGTCTTCGTTCAGCATTAATTCGACACTCATGCATACATATATGCTAAACACACATAGATACCTGTATATGCAGCAGTCTATATAGATGTAAACGCTCAAGTTTGCGGCGAAAATCCATGATTTGCATAATGAACTGGCAAGACCCCTTGTAACGATTGCTGTGTAATGGTCTGATTCCAAGTCTCGGAACGTATCAGTATCCGATAATTTGCATCCACGGTAAGCTATAAGGGTGGGAATAGGGGGCGAAAAGAATCGATTTGTCGATATTGGAAATACCTATCGATAATACGTTTGGAGGGAGGATACTTTAGTGATCGTGGTGTGCTTGCAATTGCAGGTTCTTGTGATGTACTTTACGTCGTGTTGTAAAAGGCAATTTTTATGCGTTTCTTCGTTTCTAAACAGGCGTTGGATTTCAGCAATAGTTAAATGAATGGGAATAGTCAGAGTTAGTGTGGAAGCGACCACTTACCATATTAAATACCTTTAGCCTTTTTGGAAATGAATCGTAGCGTTTGTGGGATCATGGGAAATTAATGATTTAATAGATCCCTGGTAAAGGATCCGTTTAGATGAGGATATTGATAAATTAATTGACTTAAAATTGCTTGTTTCCGTAAGCTGTCGCCTGAAATCTTCATTAATTACAAAGTATACACTGTTAGTGTTTGCGTACATTCTTAAGGCTCTAACTGTTTGAGATGATTAAGTCATTCTAAACATTTTTGATTGTAGTTGAATAGTGATAACTAGAGAACGAAATCTGTTTATAATATAGTTACTTTATATAGAAAGTTTGTAGATAATATTCCCTTATGTGTGCTTTAACTTCTATTGTAGAAGGAAATTTTCATGCATTTCTTCATTTTAAAAGGAGTTGGATTTCAACAGTAGTTAAATGAATAGGAATTTTAAGAGTAACTGTGCAATCGCTTGCGTTTTTAAAATACTCTTAGCCCTTCTGGAAGCGAATGATAATGTTTGTAGGATCATGGTTAATTAATGATATAATAGATCTCTGGTTTAAGATCCGTTTAGATGAGAATATTGATAAATTAATTGACTTACATTGTTTATTGATCTAAATTGTCGGTTAAAATCTTCATTAATTACAACGTATATAATGTTAGAGTCTTAAGAATATGCTTAAACACGAGATGACTGCGAATATTCCGCAATGTTAAATATTTTGATTTATGGTTGAATGGCACAGACAATTTAATCAGTTTAAAATATATAAGGTTTGTAAGAAAAAAGTACTCCAATGAAAGGCACTTTAGTAAGAGTGTGCTAGCCATTTCAAGTTCTTGTAATGCATTTTAATTTTTATTGCAAAAGGAAATTTGTATGCATTCATAAAATGAACCATATTGCAGAAATATATAAATAAATGGGGTTAGTAAATCTTCGAACGACTACTGACGTTATGAAATATCTTCGTCGTAGAAAGTTAGCTTTTCAAGAAACAAATGGTAGAGTTTGTGGGTTCAGGGTAAATAATTGATATAATAGTTCCCCCGTTAAGGATTGGTTTACATGAAGATATTGATAAGATAATGGACTTGAAATTGTTTGTTTCTTGCAATCGTCGGACGAAATATCCACTAATTGCTATATATAGTGTAAGAATTTTAAGTATGTAAATAAACACGTATTGGCAGCGAGGGGTAGTTTGAATATTTTGATTACGGTTTAATGGAGACAAGCAGAGAATTTAGATAGCTTAAAATATACAAGTTGCATAGATAATATTCCGAGGAAAAGCACTTTAATAATATTATACCAGCAATTTCAGGTTTTTGCAGAGTACATAAGTTTCTATTGTGAAAGGAGAACGTTATCAATTTCTTCATCAAAAGGAATTAAATTTCCGCAATAGTTAGATTAATGAGAATATAGTAAAATCAAATATGGGAGTGACCACTCACATTATTAAATATACTTAGCGTTTCTGGAAATAAATGGCAGTGTTTGTGGGATAATAGTAAATTAAAGATATAATACATCCCTGGTTAAGGATATGCTTATACGAGGATGTGGATAAATTAATTAATTTATTATTTATTGTTTGTCGCTGTGAGCTATCGTCTGACATCTCCATAAATTTCATCGTAAACTGTTGGAATTTTAAGAATGTACGTGAAAAAGAAATATCTAAGAAGATTACGTAATGCTAAATATTTTGAACATGGTTCAATAGCTATAAGAGAATTTAATCAGCATTAAATATAGTGGCTTTATAGATAATATTACAAGGGAAGGCATTATAGTAATAGAGTTCCAGAAATTTCAGTTTCTTGCAGTGTACTTAAATTTTGGTAAATTTTTATGCATTTCTTCATTTCATAAAAGCAACTGGATTTCAACAATAGTCAAATAAATGGCAGCAGTAAAGATGGAACCAACACTTACGTTATCAACTACTCTCTTTCTAGAAAGTTAACATTTCTGAAAATGAATTATAGCGTTTTCAGGATCATGGTGAATTAATGATAAATACGTAATAGATCAGTGGTTAAGGATTTGTCGATAAGATGAGGATATTGATAATTGAATTCACCTCTAGCTGTTTGTTTCTCGAAGTTGTCGGTTGAAATCATCATTAATTGTATCTTACACTGTTAAAATTTTAAGAATGTGTATAAACAAGAACTGATTGCAAAAACTAGGAAAGGTGTTGCCAAATATTTAGATTTTGGTTCAATGTTGACATCTGTAGAATTGAATCAACTTAAAATAAGTTGTTTTATAATATTATAATAAATTAAACTAATAATGTACCTGCAGTTTTAAATTTTTGCAAGGTACTTCAACTTCTGTCGAGCAAGAAAGACTTTATTCATTCCTTCGTTTCATAAGAGGAATTGGATTTCAACAACAGTTAAATAGATGGAAGAGTAAATGCTGGAATGTCCAATTACTTTATCAAATACCCTCTTCTTAATTAGTGGTGATGTTCACGAAATCATCGTAAATTAACGATCGAAGAGACGAAAATATTGACAGATTAATTGGTTTAAAATTGTTTCTGTTAATTATCACTTGATAATCAGTATTAGAAGAAAGAATAGATGGTCATTAATAGAGTATAGAATAGATAGTCTTTAATTAGGATTTATTACATTGCAGTTAAATAGTCCACATAAATACAAACTGATGGGGAAGTTTAATTAAAATGAGTCACCTTGCTTATGCTTTAATTTGAAGTTAATTGCTTTAAAGTTAACAATAATATTATAGGTATTATTTGAAAGAAGCATACTGAAGTGGTCGCATGCATACAAAGAGAGATTTTTGCGATGTATTTTCTATTCCGTTAGAAAAGGAAAATTTTGTACTTTTAAACAACCGCTGAATTTCAAAAATGATAAAAATAGGAATAGTGAGAATTGAAGCCATCACTTATCGTATTAAATATCCTCTTTGAGCAAAATTAGCGTTTCTTGAAATGAATTATAACATTGTAAATTAATAACTTAAAAGATACATGCTTAATCGAGGATATTGATAAATTAAGCGATTTAAAATTGTCCTTTCAGGTAACTTTCGGGCTGAAGTGTTCATGAATTACAACGTGAAATATCCATGTTATCATTTTGGAACAAGAAATATTCGTTATGTTACTTAATGATACCGTGATATTCCTGGATTACTCAGAATTTAATCTATTTAAAATGTATTCATATTGAAGATAATATTTTAACAAAGGATGTTTAAGTGATCACGTGCTCGCTGTTGTAATGCTTTAAAGCTTTGGGATATACTTGGAGTTTCGTTTTTATATAAATTTAACAAATATAATATGTCTAATAAACTGATTAAATGTGAAAAAACGAAATGCATTAAGAGTCGCATGGTTCCCATGTTATATATTATACAATAAAGCCGTATTGATTATAATCGCAATTTTACTAGTGTTCTGTTTCAATGGTTTTCTTTTAAATAGAATTCATCGATAATATACTTGGAGGAAGGATACTTAAGAGAGCAATAAGTTATTCTTATGAACTTAATGTCGTGTTAGCAAAGTGTAATTTATATGTTTACGTAATGGGAAACGTAAATACTAGAGTAACCTCTCGCCTTATCAAATACACTTTTTAGAAATTTCGCTTTTCTCGAATGAAATGTTATCATAATATAATTTTAATAAAAACCGTTCATGGTGTTAACCGTTAAGGGTGTGTTTAAACGGGAATATTGATAAATGGAATAATTTATAAATCGTCGCTTAACAAGCAACACCTATCTCAATTTTTTGAAATTTCAAAGAGGAAGATTCAAAAGAATCCTTCGCAACGAATAACGAATATTTATGAATTTTTTAAGATCTACTCGGAACATGAGACCACATGTTCCAACCAGACGTGAAAAAAATTCAAATATATTCGTTATTGGTTTCGAAAAATTCATTTGACTCTTCCTCTTTGAAATTTCAAAAAATTGAGATAGGTGTTGCTTGTTAAGCGACGAAATACTGTTTTCTTTCACTTTCTTGTTGAAATCTTCATTAATTTCCAAACATAAGATTAGGGTTTTAAAATCGTTCATATATGATGATAATTTGCGAAGGTTTCTTAATAGTATTCAGGTAACTTATGTAATATTGTTTATTATATAACGATTTTAGCCAATTAAAATGCATTGACATTATAGAAACATAAATTTTAAGGAAGCATAACTTAATGAAGCATGCTGCTATAGGATTATGCGATATAATATGCATTTTATTTCGAAGATTACTTACCACTCTTATTGTTACTTATATAATACTATTGATTCGATAAAGACCTGGTATATTTAAAATATGCTGAAATTAAAGATACATTTGAAGGAAGAATAATTCGGTGAACGTGCGCTTTGTTTCCGTAAGGCTATAATGGTATATTATATATTTTACTAAGAATCGAAATTTTATTTTAAGCTTTCTCACTTAAAAAGTGGCTTTGGATTTCAGCCAGTGTATAATCCATAGTATTTACCTGAATAACTGCCTATTTTTTCAAATAAATAAAACTTTTCGAAAGAGCTTTGAATGAGTCAGTTTATTATTGAACGAGCGATATTCTTTCTGTAGAATCATGGCAAATGAAGATTTAAGTCATGTCTTAACCTATTAATGCCTAACGTCTTTTTTTAGGGACGCATTTAAAAATGCATCATAAACTCACAGGGATTATTATTTCAACACATATTTTGCAAAAAGTATTATTGAGTAATCATTTCTTCTATATTCTATAGCTGGTAGCACATATTAAACGTTCGGTTGATAATGTAGCCTTTTTACTTTCAAGTCAAATTCGAAAATAGTATTTTGCAATGCGAAGAAGAAAAAGGTAAGTTTGTTCAATTATTTATGAATTAATTTACTTGCATTTAACAAATATATCGTTAAATACAATTGCAAGAATATGTTTCATTTTCTAAATTTCACACAATTTTAGATTTTGATAGGCTTTTTATGCATTAATAGGACTTCGCCTGAATAGGGACGCTATATTTACAACGGCACTAAAACATAAATTTTTCAGACAGGATTCTTTCAAGTTATTTTTTTTAAAATTGCTACAAAGGCATTGATGGATTGAGGTCTTGGTCTATTCATGCATGGGCTTACTAATGTCTTTTTAATTCGTGACTAAAGATCTATTTAAAAGGTATTAAAAATGGCCATGATTTTGCACTGCGTTTATATAAACCCCATCAATAGGGTTTATCTAAACGCAATGCTAATGATAAATTGATCTAAAACTATTCCTTTCTTTGACATATATCGATTAAAGGCTTCATTAGTTATAAATTTAAGAACGTATGAAAATACAAAATGCAATCATATCATAATGATTGCATTATATCTATCTCCTTACTCTTAGTTAACTGTTAATTTCCATATAATTGAGGTAATTAGCATAATTTGGATATCTTCGTAGGTAGTAGCATACTTTAATGATCATGAGACCACAATTAGAAATCCTCGTGCGCCATTTCATATCCAACTGTAAAAGCCAATTCTTAATTTTTGAACATGCTTTAGATTTCAGAAATAATTAAGGCAAAGGACTTACTTATTATTAAGTATTAAAGAAGATATTTCCTCTATTAAATGTACTTTTCTAAGAAAGCGAAACCTTTTGGATATGAATGGTAGCTCAGGAAATCGTGGCAAATTAATGCAAATCACAGTTAAGAATATACTTAAAGGCTAATCATTAATTGATTTAAAACGATTTTCTTTTCACTTTCACTCAGAACAAGGTCAAAAGCAGCTGTCGAAAAATTCAACTCGAGATCTCAAAATTTAGAACTTCCCAGTACCAAGAAATCAAATTTTGGAATTATGTCTGTCTCCAGGGAAAGATTTCCCATAGCGCCAACCTAGGGCTCAACCGTGAGGGGGGCACATATGCAGAAGAAATAACAACCAAATATTTATAAACTGTTCAGTGTTATTTTGAAATGGCCACATAAAATGATATTTTTAAATTTTACATTCGTTGCATTAAATATATTGAGTGATAACTTTTTTTTCTTTCTGTGAAACTTACCGTCTCTTTCTCTTGCACTTCTTTGCATTGAAATCTATTTAGTAAGATCTGTCCAATTCAATGACCCTTCAAACCTATTCTAAGACAAAAGCGCGAACGAAGAAATTCTAGAAGGCATTTCAGACGATTTCAAGAAATTCGATTAAGTATTTTTGCAGGTTTTATTGGTGTTATTTCATTAGTTTAATTTTGAATTAAAATTTTAATGTGGTTCAAAGACGATAAAGATTGTATTAAGTGATTATATGTTTCAAAGATAAACTATTATATATTAAATTGAAAAACATATATTAACTTTTTGAAAGGTAGGTGCAGAATGTGTTTTGGCCTAGGGCTTAGAAATGCGTAAATCGGGCCCAGTCTGTCTCTCTCTTTGAGCACCATTACTCAAAAAAAGCCAAGAGATAGGTAGGTAAAATTTGATACGCTGTCTTTACTCCCAAATTGTAGGTGCATACAGACTGAGTGAAAACTTTAAGGCCAGTAAAAAATTGAGAAAATGGACAAATCTTAAACTGGGGATTAAAATATCATTTGAGTGATAATTATTAACCTTAAATACAAGTAAAAAAGGCAGCAAAATTCATTTGTAAATATTTTATTATCAGAAAATATTATAGAACACACAGATCAATATGTAAGCCCGAGTAAAAACTTTAAGGCCAACATAGAAAATAGCATATAAGAAAAAAAATGCCAACATTCAGAAGCCTGTGTAGGAGCCATTTCTTCGAATTACTTCAAATATTCTTGTTTTCATGGATGAAACTAGTTTTTGACCAAGTTCGGGGTCTGTTTTATACCACTCATCTTCAATAGTATATTTCAGCTCAGATGATGTAAAATGTCTCCCATTTGCATAAACTCTTCTTGCTAAGTCACCTCACAAGTTCTCTATTGGGTTAAGATCTGGAGACTTAGCTGGCCATTTCAAAGTTTCAACATTGTTGAATTGGAACAAATTTTTTGTACCGCTACTCGAATGGATAGGTGTATTGTCTTGCTGATATTTCCAATTTTCTCCAGCAAGAAATTCAGCATTTGGTAAAAGATGACTTGCGAGGACACTTTGGTATGCTTGTGAATTCATTTTACCCGAAGCGAACGCAATTGAACCCACGCCATTGTAAGCAAGCACCCCCATGTCCTCACAAAGTCTCCGGCTAATTGGCGCTTGGAGAAAATTTCTTTACTTAAGTCATGCCAATAGTACTTCCATACGTCTGGTCCATCCAAATTCCATTTTTTTCATCAGAAAAAATAATTTGTATCCATTGGTTGTCCCAGGTCATGACTTGCTGGCTGAAGTTCAAATGCTCTATTTTGTGCCTCTGCAGCAACTGAGGCTCAGCCAATTTTTCTGTATAAATGTAACTTCCAGACCTTCTAATTGTACCGTTTTTTGACAAACATTTAAACCTGTCGTCTGAATAAGTTTCCTGGTTCAGTACTTTCCAGTAGATGCAAGTCTGCAAACTCTTCTTTCATCACGCGAGGACAAAGCTTTGTCTTCCCCCGATATTCTTTTTACCATAATTGTCTTTCAATTAAAAAAAAAATTGTTGGCCACAGTCTTTGATCTTCCTATCTTTATCGCAATGGTACGGCTACTCATTCCTGTTGAAGAAAAGCTTCAATCTGCCCTCTTTCATGATCAGCTAACTTACCTTTCGCCGTCTTCACAAAGAGCACTAAAATTTCGAAGAAATGTATGACAAATTTGCAAATTGAAGAATTGTCGCAATCTTAGTAATTGCAGTAATATTTAAGCCAATATATGTATATTTATCTTTAAAAATTACTGGTGGCCTTAAAGGTTTTACTCAGGCTGAAATACTAACTTTGTATATACCACTTTTTTCTGATAATTATATATTTACAAATCCTATTTGTTGCGTTATTTCTTAGCAATAAACTTTAATAATACAATAATATTTCCTAAATCCCTTTTATTTCATTTTCCCGTAATTTTTACTGGCCTTAAAGTTTTTACTCAAGCTGTATGTGGGGACAAAAATGACGAAGAAATAATTTCTCTTCAACTTTTCATTTTCAACTTTTTCTCTCTAAAAACACTTCATTCTATATGTTTTAACAACATTTTATATATTGCCATACTCAGAAAGTTAAATTTTTAAAAAAAGACAAAATGAATAATATAAAATCGTCTACAATTGACGCTAAATTAAATTTAATTGAAACATAGATAATAATATATGCAGAGATGGCTTAATAAAATCGTCTGCCAGAAAAAAAGCGAAACAGGAAAAAAGAAGTTATTTAAAAATGAAATATATATAAAATGGTATTCGCAAGCGAAATATATTTACCACTGCATATATAAAATTTTGGGTGAATTCCGATTAAGGGAAACCTATCTTTTTTCTCGCCTGTGTGCATGTAAATGACGACTGAAAAACGACAAGAGCTAGACAGATGGCATATGGTTTTACTACCTGATATGCAGATGTGTAGGAAATTTTGTACTAAATACACCAAAGAATTGATTATCTGCCTTATCTTTCTATTCGTGCGTACGTGAACACGATATCTCAAAAACCTAACAAGCTAGACAGGTGAATTTTAATTCAGTGGAACCTCAGTCATCCGAACCCCAATATTCCGAATATTTTTATTTTTCTGAAAAAATTTTATTCAACAATGAAGGGAAAATAACAATTACGAATCAGAAACAAAACTAATGCTTATAACTTTAAATATCAATTCAAATGTTTTTTTTTTAAGCTGGGCATTCACGAGAAAGAAAAGCTAAGCCATTTATCCCAACAACTGGTTTGTATTCCATTGATTTTAGTCCAAAAATTAGGCAAATCATTCACGGATGTTCCAAAATTTGTTTTGAGACAAGGTTCAAAGTCGCAGAATTCCTCCCACCCTTTACTCTTCCTCCCACACACGGGGGATTTCGAGTTTCATTTCTAGCCTCGACACGAGATCCCAATCTAGGCGCATCTTTCCCCGCTACTTTGCATCCAGGTCCCAAACTGGAATCGGCGGATGGCGTTTTGGATTTTGAGTTCTTTGGAATTCCACCACTGCCAATCCATTTGCTCCAAATTTCATCTGTTTCTCACACTGACGAAAAGTTTTTCCTTCCCGTATTCCAAAAATTCCAGATTGGAACAGCGGTGAATGCCCCGCTTAAGAATGAATACAGTACCTTGATTAGTAGAAACAAATTCTGTTATCTTCTTTTGACTCCACTGTACCGTGAGAATCATTGCTAGCTCTTTCCGTATTCTTTCACATTGTACCTAAAGCAAATACTCTACTACATTTGGTATATCAAGAGTATTTTACCGAATAATACGAATTTTCCGGATCCGAACAGAGGTCAGTTTCAATTAGCTCGGATTCCCAAGATTCCAATCCTTGTGTCAATGTTTTTACTTTTTTAAAGGAAGTACAATTTTTCAAATTCTTTTAGTTTTTCAAATACAACATTTTTAAAATTTTTTTATGTGATTTGAAAACAACGAGCGTTTGGCGCAGTATGGCCAAATTTGCCCTTGTGCCATTAAACCCAAACCAACCGATCAATCCCAAGATTCCACTGTACATTATTTGCATACATAGAATATGTACTTGTGTATAGTTCGGACAAAATTCGGTCACAGGCCAATTTCTGTTTTTACTATCTGTGTCTTTGTGAAGAAGATAACTCAAAAACCCGGCAAACAAGATAATTAATATTTGATATGTGGTCATGACAATTAATGTCGAACGATAAGAAGAGGTAGCCCCAAAATGCATACTGGGTTCTCTTCGCTATACTACGAAGTTAAACACAAAACGCATCGTATTCTATAAGTATATGAGAAAGTCGGGACACAAAACTCCTGCTGGTTTTCTTATCTGTTTAAAAAACTTTTCTTACTTTCAGTTGGTCCGCTTAGAATTTTGAAAGTACATATAAATAATGATTGAACAAAAATTTACGCATACCGTTCTTTTTGCTCCTG
Organism: Araneus ventricosus; assembly: GCA_013235015.1. Classification (NCBI taxonomy): domain Eukaryota; kingdom Metazoa; phylum Arthropoda; class Arachnida; order Araneae; family Araneidae; genus Araneus; species Araneus ventricosus. Next base: position 1,990,948 of record BGPR01000023.1, read on the forward strand.
ATTTACATTTATTCTATTAAAGCTTACTTTTATTCTATTATTATTTATCTAAATACATAATTACTATAATTAATATAAGTATTTTAAATTCATAAAATTAAAGAAACAATATTCTATTCATCATGCCGCAGTTTCAGGCTCTATCTTTCGCTTTAGTCAATTTTTACCTGGTTAAACAAGTAATAGATTTTGAAATAATTCATTTAATGGAAACAGCAGGTATTAAAGCTATATTAATAGCTTTAATAAATAACCTTTTCTGAGAAGTTTATCGTTCTTAATATTAATGGCAACGCTTGTAGAATCGGAAGCAAAGAGTAGTGAGTTAATGATCTAATAGATTTGGGGTTAAACATCCACGGAAACGACAATTAATTAATTAATTGAGCTCAAAGCGTTTCCTTCTTTGACTTTCTGACTGAGAATTTCATTCGCTTTAACTAGCATAGCTAGACTTTAAAAGTATTAATACGCATTAAATGATTATGAAGAGTGACTTGCAATCTGATATTTTGCTTCATCATTTGTTTTTAATTTATGAAGTGCTAAGTTTATTAAAGTAGTAAAATGATAAATTTATGTTTAAAGGCTTGTGTTTTATCAATTTTTGCTACTTTACTTTTACACTACCGCTACTTTTAGGTGTTCTGTCAATTCGTAAAATTATCAAAGTATATTGAAAATAAGGAATATTGTGAAATGGAAGTGTCTGCAGTTGCTCTTTAACATTCTAATTACATATGATTGAAATCTCTTCATAATATAATTAATTTAAAGCTATTCAAAATAACGTTTATGGTCTCCTATATTGTTTAGCAATGGACTCGGAAACCCTCCACGCTTTTGCGCATGCGCCGGCGGAGTTATTTTCATCAAAATAGGGTGATGTTTACATTTTACTGAGCGTGATCTAACGAAGAACTGCAGAAATGCGCTCATATGACTCATTGCCTGACACCCCTTTCCGGTGTGAAATCGCCCAAAAGAGGTAGTCTAGGAATCCGTTGCTGAACAGTAGTCGGCAAGGTCTCGATTTCGAGACTGGAAGGATCCAGATTCGATACCCTATCTACCAAAGTTTCGCCATTAATATAACTCTGGTGCAAGTTAAATGTGATGTCGAGCATCAAGCGTTCTCCCAATGGTGTGGGATGGACGTCTGGAGAAATGTTTAGGTGTAACTTTCGTTATCTGAAAACGGTTCAAAATAATGAGGTCTGTCCCGAAATAGTATTCATATAGTGTAATCTTCGAAATCGTTTGCCATTCTGCCACTGAGACGTCTGTAAATTTAAGTAATTTTTTTTTTCTAAATAGTTCTTATCGTTGTCCGTTCTTGTGACGGCAACATGTCGGATTTCCTTCTTGTTTTAGATTAGTTTTTTTAAATGAAAAGTAGTAGAAACTCTGGTAGCGTCGAGTGGTTGTTGTCTCGGCAGTCCTTATTATTTATGCAATCTGAAGGTGATAAATATAGTATTTAAAATCCTTTTAAAATAAAAAGGATAATGTCAGGCAGTAGAACGTTATTTATAGCCTAAAACCGAGAGTTAATATAACTAAATTAAACTACTGAATATTTTCCTTATTTGAAAAATGCATTTATGCCTCTCGAATAATTTTTTAATTGTCATGCGTGACTGATTTGCCTCTTCCATCTCAAAAGTTGGCCGCCCCTTGATATGGCCCAACACAATGACGAAATTTCGAAGCTTTATATTCCCATACAGCATGGACTTAATCTCGTGTCAAATGTAATATTTATTAAAATTTCGACTATCAAGCAGGATTTTAGTTAAAGAATAAGACTTGTAAGTATTGAAGAGATTATTCACCTTATTAAATATTCTTCCCTAAGAATGTCTCTGCTTCTGCAAATGAACGGTAATGTTTGTGGGATCAAAAACAGAAGTGATTGTGGTAAATTAATGATCTAATAGATTCCGTCCTCAAGACCGTATCTAAACGACTATTGATTAATTAACTGAGTCAAAGTTGTTTGCCTCTCTGACTTCTAAGTTGAGGACTTCATTAATTAATACGGATAGAGAAACAGTGGTTTAGAAGCTTTAGAATACAAGTATATATCAGCATGAATTTATCATGGAGGTTTAAATGATATTAGCAGTTTATATTATGAATGTTAAGTATTAGAAAACTATATACTCTCGTTAGGATTTTCTGCGAGTAATACATTTGTCTAGATATGCTTATTAAGTAAAATTTTAACCATTGCTTAAAGTATTAGGGTGTGAGCAGTAATACTTATAGTTGAGGAGTACGTAATTATGTGAAGCGAATATTATATTTGAAATTTAAATTACTGTACATAAACGAAAAGTTTACAGCTCTAAATGTGTTTTTATGTATTTTATTCCTTTCTATTTCGTTTAAATCTCATTGCTATAACCAATTTTTTTGAAAAACATATCTATAGGGAGTTCCAAATGGTATCTTTTCAACAGTATATTAATCACTCAAAATTTTTTATATCGACTAACTGTCTCTTGGACCCCGTTTTGACGGGAACAATCTCTGAATGCAATAGGAGTTCACGTGACTCCAACAAAATCTGGTCACCAGGAACAAAATGCTGTCACCTGTAGAAAATCTGACGTCAAGGACACTTGCAAAGAAAGGGGGAAAGAGACAGTGAGAAATAGTGGTCCAATCCATATTTCTGGCGTCCATTCCCCTAAGGGTCTCTGCGTAACAGATTTTTGATAGGTAGCGAGATTTTGTTAGGGTTAGGGGCCTCCCATGTCGGCTAACAATTGTCTCTGTGCAAAAGGACTTTTAGATCTCGTCGGTTACCACACTTGCGCCTAGCAGACATTTTTCCGCTGCTTCTTTATGGCTGATATTGAGTTTATATAATATCCAACAGAAGTTTAACTTTTTCTTTACCGGTAGTATTAATGGGCTGCAAGTGAATTTTTTTCTTCACACCGCGCTAGAACAGATTCTGTAACAATAATGCTTAATTCCCATGATGAGTAGTTTGGTTGCTCGATCTCAAACTTGGATATTTGTTGTCGGTCGGAATCCGACCAGTGTCTCCATTCCCACACAATCTGAAGTCTCCGTTAGTCGACTCTCTGGCCTTTGATCTCTGAGTATTTACCGACATTTCACCGGAGCAGTCGAGTAAAAAAAAAAAATTAATATCCCCAAAATAACTAAATCTTTGAAATATCTTATAGCCGTAAACGAAAGTTTAAGACGTTTAAACAGTAAAACAATATGTTAAACGCAGATGATAAATTATTGTAAATTTCTTTAAAAAGTGAGTATCAATGAAATAACGTGTGCATCATATACGATTCATAAGGCGTATGAATCAAATACGATTCATAAGGCGATTAAGGCGTTAAGTCGAAGGGAATCCGGAATTATAAATTATACTTGCTTTATTTCAATTTCTGTAGTCTCTTTAACCTTCCAACAGGCGCGCGTATGCAGAAGATACTTATATTGTGCATTTTTACTTTTATAATCTTTATTTAGTATAAAGCTAATAAATATAGATTACATAAATAAAAGTTGTTTCCGTTATGTAAAATAACACGATATAAATACGATGATATAAGTATCTCTTGCAAATGCGCAATTGCTGGGAGGTTAATCAGGAATAGTCGGTAATTTAATTACACGAACTCGAAAAAATACCTGAACTCATTCATGACTATAATAAAAAAATGAACAAAAATTTGCTTCCTAGACTTACTAATATCCAAAGCAAAATTAAAGGAGGGAGGTAGATTTCTCGAACAGAAAGTTTCTGGATAAAGTTCGCGCTTTGCAGTTCCTAGAAAATAGTGTGCAAAATTTGTTCTGGCTACAAATTTATGCCCATAAAGGTATTGTACGATATTCGTGTATTGTTAATACGAAAAGGGAAAAAAACAGTTCAGCCAACAAGATTTTTTATGGCTGACTTGTGATCACTTTCTCCAAAGTAATACTTTATAATAAGATTGATTTAATCATAATTCAGACGAGAAACATTTAAAATATCGAAACGCAGTGGCCCTAACAAATGTCATCACTAAAGTGACCATTTATTTTTTCCCTCAAAACGGGGCATCCACTAACTTTTCGGTAATAGTATGTACATTCAAGAAGATGCATATTTTTTCAGTTTTTATTTGTTAATAAAAAGAAAACTAGAAAATAAATAATTAATGCCATTTTGTATTTTTTTGAAGAACAAATTTTTACTTCAGTATATTTGGTTCTGATTTAGAAAAGGAATGAAATTTTTGGTAGCAACTCTTAAAATTTACTTTGGTAATTAACGTTGCTTTAAGAACCGCGAATTACAATTGTGAATTTTCGCTCGTACACCACTTACTCATAAGAGAGGAACTTTCGGGCAGACAGAATATATTTAAAAATTATACGAAAGTTAGCATGGTTAAAATGATGGGTGGCAAAGTGTTTGAACAATTCCAGCCGAGGACTTCCGGTAGAAACATACCCACTGTTTCTCTCTTACTTTTTACGGTGTAACGTGGTTTCTAACTGACTTGAACGTGTAATGTATGACACGTATAGAGCACGCCCAATTACTAGACATTAGCAGTCGGATTTTTTTTTAACGCGACTTTTTTTCAAATTGTTATCGTGAGTTGCTCTCTTTCAGAATACGGGACATTTCGGCGTCCCGAAGCTGTACATGTGGACAGCAGGACAGGCTACTCGAAAACGGGACTGTCCCGTTCAAAACAGGACGCATGGTCACATTAGTCATCACTAACAATTTCGAACAGAGAATTCCTTCAAGTAACAGTAAACTTCGATCAACCGTCACTCTGTTATCCATAATCTTCTAAAAAGTAAAATGTAGCGTAGGTTTATAGGATTACGTACATTTCTGCGCATTATTAATCTTATACTAAAGTTGATATTGATCGTTTTGTAAAACTAAATACAACGTGTATGTATTATTTACCTTAAAAGGATTTTATTTTCATTTTTGTCTCCAGTCAATAATGAAATCACTTTACTGTACATATGTATTCAGATATTTCTGTTATCCGTCTATTCGGTTATCCGTCACCTCCCTGGTCCGGACGTTGACAGTTAGTCGAAGTTTTACTTTAATACTTTTTTATTCGAATAACATCTACCATTAACTCAAAATTTCTTTTAAACTTTCCCGCCCTTTTAAGCATGGCACTTCTGACCCGCATCTCACTAATGCCAGATAGCTCACACTAGAGCATTCAAATTTAGAACACTGTGAAAACAAACTCCATACAGTTAATGAATGTCACCCATTTTCTCAGATAATAAATGCCGTAAGTTCTCAGGCAGTTACATAAAGATAAATTCACCAGACGATAAGAAGTCTCAACATTCGGTATGTTTATCTGTCCTCCTCTGACCCTTTGTGACCCAGTGGGAAAAAATCGGAGTTAAAAACCGTTCCGCGCCTTTTAACCTTGCCGACGGATAAACAAACAGTCGGAATGACGAAGCATATACTGGAATACGGGTGGACTAACAAGTGAAGATGAATACTCTTCCTGTAATCCGACTAGAATGAAGGAAATGAACCAGACTGATAACTTACTGAGAAAATAAACTGAAATGAGAACATTAAAGTTACACAATAATCACTGCAAGCTGAGGCAACACACGAGTACAACGCATATGAATTTTGTTCGATACAGAAGAACGTTGTTTTTAATGGGTTAAACCAAGGTTCCGAAAATTTTTATTTGCGACGCGCGACGTTTCGGGCAGAAAGAAACGGCTTTCATTCTTGTGTGAAAATTATTACCGCAATCTAAAAACTGGAAATAAATTAGATAATAAATGAGAAAGAAACTCTAGATCTAAATGAAATATTTGCAGGATTAGGTAATCTCACAAATACTTATTAAATTAAAATAATTGCTATAAGTGCTATAACTGAGTCAATGCACTACACACTAAACAATAACAATTTATATCAATTTAATATATCAATTTTATATATAATTATTGTTTATATATATATGTGTATGTAATAATCTCACTTAATTTTATTTCAAATTCTAATACTATATATTTTAAAATCTTAATGTATTCCAAAATCACTTTTCTAAAACTCCAGTTTCGTTCTTTTTCCGCTCTGGAGGTATATTAAATCTCTCGTTTTAGCATATTTATTACTAAAAGAATATTTTAATCGCTTTCATGTGCGCACCGAAAATAATGACGCGTCTCCTTGACGCTAGACTTTTTCCCCTAAAACTCTTACGTACTTTATTAAAAATATCCAATATTCCCTTCACTTTGATCACGTATCAATATGTTATTCCCTAATTTGAGAGAATATAAGGATTTTACTGTTCACTTTTACTTGTAACCAAAATGGAGATGCACGTATACACACCAGTCTCCTATATTTTACTTAAATAGTTTGATAATAAAATAAGAAGTATATATGTGTGTGTGTGTGTGTGTGTGTGTGTGATATTTTAAATTTTTAACTTTCTTAGATCATTTTTAACGACACCTCATTTTAATTACTTCTACTTCCATCGTAATAAGCGCACTACATCTTTCTTTTCGAGTCACGAGTCTTTTCCGGGGAAATTCCCTTCTCTGGGTACTTAAACTTTCTGCGCATTCCTATCTGCCCTTTTTGATTCCAACATGTAATCTGACAACAACAGCGCGGCGCTTCGCGCGTTACCTCTTCTATTTTGGACATGGATACATGCATAATATGATTATTTTAACTACTGAAAAGTAAACTACTATTGTCAACGACGGAATAAAAGAAGATTGAGTTAACTAACGACTTTTCCTTTACTCAGATATTCTACATTTCACCTTTAATCAAGATATTACACATATATATTACGCTTATGTAGACACAAAATCATCATGCTGAATTTGCTAATCGCCGTTTGGCAACAGTTCGCAAATCCGGATTGTTTACATGTTTAAATCGGCGGAAAGTGTGGGACACCGAAATTATTATATTTTATAAAGCCATATTATTATATTTTATAAAGCAATAAAGCTGATATCCCCAAAACTTTCATAAATACAGCTTGTTTGAAATTTTTCACTGAACTTGAAAGATAATTTTCAAAATAATTATTATTTATCAAAATATTTCAATAAGAATTCCAAGGTAACTTTTTTCAAATTGAACTTAGTTTTTATTTATCATTCATTAATGTTCATTTTTTTAATGTATTTTGAGGTCTGACAACATTTTTCTGGCGAAGATTTGGTCTCGAATCTTTTTGTAGATGAAAGGCATTTGGCGTGAGAGAAAAAAAAGTTTTAAAAGCCCGTCTATATATAATATTTCAGTAGCTCTGTTACATCATTTCAGATATTGAAAGTTTATCTTTTCTGTCTACATAAAGATTTAGACATATTGAATACAAAATAGGGGATCTAGTTTTACTAGTATATGCCAGACAGCAGCAAGACTAAATTTCTTGAAATTATTTCTAGTTTTCGAGATATAAAAATAAAAATTGCATATATCTTCATGTTTACTGTTTTGTTATCTTTCTAAAAAAAGAACACTGCAAAAGTCTCCCAAGAAAACATATATACTTCATAGTAGCATTATTTTATATCATACATTTCGCTTTTCTACATACAAAAGTCAGGAAAATGTATATGTAACGTTGGTAAACACAGCCTTGCTTGAAACAGACGAAATATTTTTATAATACATAGCTGTCTATACATGGAATCGTAGCCAGATTTACGAAAGGAAGCTAGTGCTTCTTTAAAAAATGAAAGCAAAACATATATTTTATGCATGAAATCATGTGATGTAAATCATTTTAGATCACGTTTCAGCACAAAACGCAAGCCGTTTTATTGGTATAATTTCATGGCTGTCATAAATATGTGTTTGTAGAGAAAGAATCTTTTTAAAAAAGGAATTAGATTTTTCATGTTCAGACAACTGAGTAGGTATGTGGAGTTTTAATAAAAGCCTTATTCATCGAACTTTAGATAACGTATTTAGCGAAACAAATTTTGAATATCCAAAATATCTAAACCTTTTCTTAATGTTAATTTTATGAGTAGAACAATAACTTCAACATATATAAGCTTCCTCGAAGGTTGAATTTTGTTAGTAGATATGCACCAAAAAGAACAAAAGAAAAAAACCCCGAATTGTTAAATTAGTCAGTAAAAATCCCGAAAGTGCATGTGCAGTTTTCGATTCCAAAGCAGAATGAAAATGAATGTCAGCTAATAGTTGAATCCTTCGTGGGCTGGTTCGCGATGTCCGACGTAAGAACCTGAAGCAGTTATTTGATCTCCAACTCGTATTTTGATAGATCAAAATCCTTGGAACTTCTTTTGGCTCATTTCAAGTCACACGCTTATGATCCCGTGAAAGAAATGTGCATGTGATTTGATAAGTTAGTCTGTGAAAATCACGAAAATGATCGATTCCAAATCAGAGTAGAAATGAATGTGAGCTAATAGCTGAATCCTTCGTGGGCTGCTTCGCGATGTCCGACGTAAGCAGCTGAAGCAGTTGCTTGATCTCCAACGCTTATTTTTTTAGATCAAAAGACTTCTTATAAATTCTTTAATTTTGGCATGCACATTGAAATTAAAAATAACAAAATTCCATTACAATTTGATAAGTAGTCGTATTTAATTCAAATAATAATTTATAATAATAATAAATAATCTTTTAATTATCATTGATAAATGCTTCATTTTCTAATGTATTTTCGGACTTTAGGGACAAATGTTTCTGGCAAAAATGGAACCGCGGAAAATTTTTCCACCTGAAAAGGGGTCGCATGTAAAAATGGTTTAGCAGTCGAGATCTAGGATAATACAGTTTAGTTTAGTTAGATTAACGTCCATTTTGAACTACGTAGGGCTATTTTGTAACGGACCTCACAATTTGGAACCGTGGTTACATGAGGAGGACCACACCTGAGCTGGCAACCCTCTCCAATCTTTCGCAACCCACCAGAGGGGAGGGTATTTGCACCTCTACAGATTAATTGTGCACCAAACCCGAATATAGGACAGATCTTCTGTGGAATCGGGTCTCGCATACAAGACCCTTCGGTCACAAGCGGAGGTTCTGTCAAGAGGCCACGGCGGCCCTATATTAGAATAATAACTAGACTGATACGACCAAGGCTTTTAGGGGATTTTTTCATTGCGTATTTATATACTCATCGGAATGTCTTTGAGAACCAGCAATGGTGTTAAGTTCTAAAGAAAGAATTTTTAATATTTATTTTAATACAGTTTAATAATCCAGTTATGTTTTCATTTTAATAAAATTCGTAAATTTGAATTAACACACTTGTTTTACATAAATGAGTAATTAAACTTTCCCATTTCCATAATTTAAAAACCCAAGCACATTATTTTTGTTAAAAAAGTATGTTATATAGATAAAGGTTAGAATTAAAATCCGTTACCTATTTTATAGAGTTTCACCACGAAATAAAATATACGATCCAACAAAAAGCAACATGAACTATAATTTATACCCTCCATCACAAACAGATAATGTTTTTGACTCTTCAATAATACTTGCTAGATATCTATTTATCTGAAACTGTATTTTATTTCGAACAGCTCCATTCTTCCTTTACAATTTTTTTCCCGAAAACTTTTTTCCCTTTACATTTTTTTTATTGTTGGTACGGGATAAACCAGTGAGGCGATTGGACTGGGAAGAAAAACACATCGCTCCAATAATTTGACCACAAGCTAAAATATTTGCTCCCGCTAAATTTAGTGTTCGAAATCGTCGAAGAATGGGAAATAAATTCGATCTTTTTTTATACTATTATTTTTATACCTCTCCTTCTCCCCCACCTTTATTTATTTATTTTTTCTTTATATAAATTTGAAGTTTTGTTCGGGCTCGGACAGTATGTGGACAATCCCCCCTTTTCTAAAGAAAATAAGAGGAGGAAAAAAGGGGGTGGGCGCGGAGAAATAAAAAGCATCGAAGGAAAAGAAACAGCTGGTTGCCATTTGGGGAAGAAGAAAAAAATGTTGCAACAAAACGCGGCGAACAACAAAACAGAAGGGCAAAAGAAGTAAAAAAAAAGAGGGGGTGTAGCCAAGACCCTGGCAAAGTTCCATGTGTAGGCATTGGGTCTTAGATGTGGAATAAGTTAGGTTAAGGGGGTGGGATTGACGACCGTGAAGCAATAAACGAAATAGCGAAAGCAACTTGTCATTGTTTTATCGGTTGCTGCCACAACTGCAGATACGTCCTAACATGTTTATTAAGATGAAGTGAAGTGCCGAAAATGTTATTTCCAACCAAAATGCTAACGCTTTGCGTTCCGCCTTGTTATCGCTAAATTGATTTAAACGAAACTAATGGATGTAAACTGTGGAGCGTTTATATGAAATGGTCTACATCATGAAGATGAAGTGTGCTTCTTTCGCAGGTGATTCCGCCACAGCTTGCTTATGGAAATATTAAAATTTTATAATGCATCTCTTGCTCCGTTCTGTGTTTTAAGTGGAAATATTTGCATTTAGCGTTTAGACTAAAACTTTTTGCCGGTAAAGCGGAAAGCCTTCAAAGTATTTTAAATATTTATAAAAATGGAAAAGAAACCATTTTATGTGAGGGTATATTAAAAAAATGCTGCTTTTTAATTTTGAAACAAAAGATGTCTGATTGACATAAAAATTATACCAAAGGTTTTAAGAATATTTTCAGGCGTCTGAAGGTAAAAGTACTAATTGAGCAAATTTGATGTTTTTCCTATAAAAGCCTGTATTGGTTTTCCGATAAAAGTAACTAATAGGTTCTTCTCCAGTTTCAAAATATATATATAAACCTCAAAATTCATACAAGAAATGTTATGTAAGAACAGGAAAAAAAATTATGTCCTGCAAGTCATGTTAATGCATTCTAAAATGATGCTTTTTTTCCAGGTAAGAACACATTTGTCTGAAACATTGATGACGTCTACCATGTTCAAAAAATTTAAAAATTCAAAAGTCTGAATCCATTTCATTAACAAAATGGATGGCAACTTTTTTTTTCTCGTCTGTATAACTTTTATAACAGCTGATGATGAATATTTTTATGGTAATTACATATGTTTGAAAACCATGCAGTGATTTTTTATATCATTTTCGCAATGAATGTTTCCAACTGAAGCATAATTTAGTAGGATAGGAGCAAAACTTCCTTCAGCACTCTACGATTTTTCCAAATGTTGATCCATTACAGATAATAACTTCGAAATATCAAGAATTAAGACTGTCCATTAGTGTTATTGCACACACATATGTGCATCAGTAACAAATATATTCATATCGTGTCTCATTTCTTGGCTACTTAGATAATTAACTCTAAAAATTTTCAAATTTGAAGAAGATATTCATAATATGATGTGTGTGAAATTCTTATCTCTTTAGTAGATTCTCCAAATTTGTTGATGCAAATATTGTACTGTTCAGATGTATGATTCGTGACTAAGGACAACATTGCGTACAATTTGACGAATATTGAGCAACATCATAAGAATATTCTCCAACATCTTTGCGCCATAATCGCTACGGAAATTTGCTTCATAGTAATAAAACTAAAGTTTTATTCAGCATCGATATTTCAGAAAATATGGATTGCGATTGTAAGATTTTACAAATGCAGTAGAACCCCAGGAATCCAAAATTTCGGATAATCTGAACATCTTTTTTTAAATTTAATTTTCTGAAAACCTTTAACTGAAAAATGAAGTGAAAATAAGAATTACGAATCAGAGACAAAGCTGATGTTTATTCCTAACTTAAAAGAAGTATTCGAATTGGTCTTTAAAATTCATACAGCAGCTTAATTAGTTGAAACAAACTCAGGTATCTTCTTTTTACCCTCAATTTGTTTGTCTCTGCACCGTTCGAATCGTCTTGTGCTCTTTCCATGTGCCTTCACAGAGCACCCAGGGTCAATACTCTACTGCATTTGGTATATCAAGGGTATTTTACAGAATTTCCCGGAATCCGAACAAAGGTAATCCTCAACTAATTCGGATTCCAGGGTTTCTACTGCATTTTTTTTCCTGTTTCTAAGCAAGACAATATTCTCTGATATTCTACAATATCACGAATATTGTACGATATCCTTGTGAAACCGGTGTTGTAACAATTAGTATTTGAAAATGACAAAAAGAAACCTTTATTTTTCTCTAATAAATAGAAATGAAGGGAAATTCACTGAAAGAAATTGTGAAGACTGTTTATTGACAAATAAGGTAAGATCACAAGCAATATTTCAGTACCAGATACCGAAGTCCATGGGACACAATCGCATCATAACTTGACCGCATCAGAAAAAAAAAAATTTAAAATCCTTATTATCAAGATTCTTCCATAAAGATCTTGAATTACGGGAAGACAGTGAGTGCATCTGTTTCCTTTTTTGTCATCTTTGAAATTAAGACATGATTTAGAAGCAAGTCCACATTCCCATTATTCCGTCCTTCTGCTTGTTAGCGGCCAACTTTCCCTCGTGTTTCACAACCGGGTCATTAAAATTTACATCATAAATTATTTCCTCCTATCCAAGTACTATCTTATTAAAATAATATTTCTGACGTCTCGGATTTTATTTACTAGAAACTAACTTATTTAATAGGCAATATGCGGAGATTTTTCATCTATCTCGCTCCATTTGTCCCCTTTTTTGCGCAAAGACTAATTATATATCAAACTCAAGGTTGTTTTTAGGAGATTTCTGATGTTGACCCAACATCGCTTGGTTTTAAACTTGGGTAATTATGATGTGGTGAAGACAGAACACGGCTTATTTACATAAACGGGACTTAATGATCGTTTATTCCGTGTGTAATTGGTCCAGAGGTGCGATAAAATATTAAATGCATACAATTTTCGTCACTGATGACTGATTACTCTTTGTGATAGATTTGGCTTGCGGGATTTAAGCGATCAAAGACTATGTGTAATAAGAGAATACATCAAAGAGTAATTTTCAACATGTTGTTTTACTCAAAATATGGTGCTAATTAATGACCATTAATATTAAAAATCCATTACCAATGTTCTATCAGTTTTCAAAGAAATGAAGTATAATCTATTAATAATGTCTAAATGAAAAAAATAATTTCAATAAATATTTGCGTATGGAGAATTTCGTGAATGAAAAATTATTTTCAGTTCTACAAAAATTGAATGTTCAAAAATGTATTTCGCCTAGAAAACTGGAAAGAAATTTAAGATGTAAACGAGTTAGATAATTATTCTTAGAACATGTATCATCTCCATATATCATCATCAGAGTTCTTTACACAAAAATTAATTTCACTGATGACATTCCTATTCAAATGAAATTAACGAAATTTGAAATCCTTAATCCTTAATCCTTAATAATATAATAAATGCGAAAGTGTGTCTGTCTGTCTGTCTGTCTGTCTGTCTTTCTGTCTGTCTGTCTGTCTGTCTGTCTGTTTGTTAAGCTTTCACGACCAAACCACAAAACCGATTTGGATGAAAATTGGCAGAGTTGTAGCTTGAAACCCGAGAACGGACATAGGCTAGGTGAAATCACGTTAAATTAATTATTTTTGACTACAGATTAAAAATAGTTAACAAAGAAAGCTCATTGACTCCGCGATTCGCGATGAAGATTTTTATTTTTCAATCTATGGTCACGTGATCCTTCAGGAATGCGAAAACATGTGAAATAAATTATTTTTTAAATTAACTATCACGCAATCCTTTTTTCCGCTGTAACTTCGGAACAAATTATCCGATACAAATAATTTTTATACCATCTTAAAGATAAAAATTTTACCTTTGCAATGATATTAATTTTATTTCTGTGACATTTTTCATTCAATTTTTATTAATTTTTTAAATTTTACGTGCAGACGATTTTGAAATAACGCAAATTTATACCTACTTCGCTGCTAGGAAACGGTTAAACTTTGAACTAATTTATCTTTGTTTCTGAAAGTTTTGCTTATGTTTATAAATATCTATAAAACAAGGCAGAAATTACATGTATCTGTCTGTCTGACGGTCGATCGGTCGTTCACAAGAACTCCTCCTAAACGGTGATCGGTAGCGACATGAAATTTACACACAAGGTGCTATTTTCAACTTTCAGAGTTAATTAGTTCTTAAGATATTTAATTAAATAACGAACATTAGCCGCTTTTAAGCCTATTGCTTAGACGTTTTTTGCCAATAACTTCCGAAATATTTATTAGACAACAATTATTTTTATGCCATTTTAAAGACCAGAAAATGATCTTTTTAATGCTATTAATTACATTGCGATGAAACGTTTTCTCTGATTGTTTGTAAGGTTTAAAAATATTTTTGTAACGTAATTTCTAACAAGTCTTTTTATTCTTATAGAAATAAATTCAAACGAAATTACTCTTTCGCGCGCGGGCTTCTGCCAGTGTTAAAGTTAATATAAGAAAATATTGCTTTCTTTGACCATTAACAACAAAGGAGAATGTACACTTCCGGTTTCCTGTTGTCCTTGCATTTGCAGCTTTTAATGCGGTTACACAGTGATCCAATGACGTTAGTGAATTATTCTCTTGATGTTTTGTTTAAATTTCACAATGAGGTATTACAAAACATCCATCTGTAGATACGGTAATGGGCATTAACAAGGAACATCATATACTGTAGAGCTCTTCAACATCTTAGAATTGTCAGGGCACCTTCCGACAAGCCGAGATTGAATGCCGCTGTGACAGTACTACTAATACGCAACCTCGATATACCGAGACTGCGCAATGGCACACGGTCGCAAATTACACACCAAGGTCCAAACGTTATGAAAGCTATTGTTATGACTGATATAGGGAGAAGAGAGAGTATTTTAATTCCACGCCTTCCGATAATGCCGAAGGATTTATCATCTCAGTTCAGAAGGTAACAAATCCCTTTCAATATGTCATTTGCCAGGCTCAGGGCCAGATACTGAAAGTGGCAGATGTACATATGGAAAAACCATATTTTTCGCATGGGCAACTATACATGGCGTGTTCACGTGTGTTCAGCCCACACAACCTCTACATCCGTGTAAATAATGTTATATACAAAAGTATATTAGAATAGATAAACAATTTACATAAGTATCAGCATACATGTACAGTACACTCCTGTCAGCCGTCCAATTAAGTATTATCTCCGTCAGAACTTTTCCTTTCCCCTTTCAAAATTCAACAAAACATTTACATTCGTGAATTAAAAAAAAAGATTAATTCAAATTCTTCGCGCACGAAGTCGCGGGTAACAGCTAGTAATATAATAAATGCGAAAGTGTGTCTGTCTGTCTGTCTGTTTGTTAAGCTTTCACGCCCAAACCACAAAACCGATTTGGATGAAAATTGGCAGAGTTGTAGCTTGAAACCCAAGAACGGACATAGGCTAGGTGAAATCACGTTAAATTAATTATTTTTTGACTACAGATTAAAAATAGTTAACAAAGAAAGCCCATTGACTCCGCGATTCGCGATGAAGATTTTTACTTTTCAATAAACTGTCACGTGATCCTTCAGGAAAGCGAAAACATGTGAAATAAATTATTTTTAAAATCAGCTATCACGTAATCCTTTTTTCCGCTGTAACTTCGGAACAAATAGTCCGATAAAAATGATTTTTATACCATCTTAAAGTTCAAACTTTTAGCTTTTCAATGATATTACTTTTATTTCTGTGACATTTTTCCTTCAATTGTATTCATTTTTTAAAGTTTCCTAATTTTTTACGTGCAGACGATTTTGAAATAACGCAAATTTATACCTACTTCGCTGCTAGGAAACGGTTAGACTTTGAACTAATTTATCTTTTTTTCTAAAAATTTTGCTTATGTTTATAAATATCTATAAAATAAGGCAGAAATTACATGTATCTGTCCGTCTGTCGGTCGATCGGTCGGTCACAAGTACTCCTCCTAAACGGTAAACAGTAGCGACATGAAATTTACACACAAGGTGCTATTTTCAACTTTCAGAGTTAATTAGTTCTTAAGATATTTGATTAAATAACGAACATTAGCCGCTTTTAAGCCTATTGCTTAGACGTTTTTTGCGAATAACTTCTGAAATCGTTATTAGACAACAATTCATTTTATACCATTTTAAAGACCAGAAAACGATCTTTTTAATGCTATTAATTCCATTGCGATGAAATGTTTTCTCTGATTGCTATAAAGGTTTAAAAATATTTTTAACGTAATTTCTAACAATACTTTTTATTCTTATAGAAATAAATTCAAGCCAAATTACTGTTTCGCGCGCGGGCTTTTGCCAGTGTTAAAGTTAATATAAGAAAATATTGTTTTCTTTGACCATAAACAACAAAGGAGACTTTACACTTCCGGTTTCCTGTTGTGGTAGCATTTAAAGCTTTTAATACGGTTACACAGTGATCAAATGACGTTATTGCATTATTCTCTTAATGTTTTGTATAACTTTCACAGTGAGGTATTACAGAATATCCATCTGTAGATACGGTAATGGGCATTAACAAGGAGCATCATATATTGTATAGCTCTTCAACATCGTAGAATTGTCAGGGCACCTTCCGACAAGCCGAGATTGAATGCCGGTGTGCCAGTACTACTAATACGTAACCTCTATATACCGAGACTGAGCAATGGCACACGGTCACAAATTACACACCTAGGTCCAAACGTCGTGAAAGCTACTGTTATGACTGATATAGGGAGGAGAGAGAGTATTTTAATTCCACGCCTTCCGATAATACCGAAGGATTTATCATCTCGGTTCAGAAGGCAACAAATCCCTTTAAAAATATCATTTGCCAGGCTCAGGGCCAGACACTGAAAGTGGCAGGCGTACATTTGGAAAAACCATATTTTTCGCATGGGCAACTGTATGTGGCGGGTTCACGTGTGTCCAGCCCATACAACCTCTACATCTGTGCAAATTACGTGGTATACAAAAGTATATCAGAATAGATAAGCAATTTACATAACTATATCAGCATAGATGTGCAGTACACTCCTGTCAGCCGTCCAATTAAGTATTATAAACCGTCAGAACTTTTTTTCTCCTTTCAAAATGCGACAAAACATTTACATTCGTGAATTAAAAAAAAAGAATAATTCAAATTCTTCGCGCACGAAGTCGCGGGTAACAGCTAGTATGTAATAAAATTCTAAAAATAAATTATGGGATTGAAAATTACGGTTTATGAATCCTTTATTAATTATCAAATGATGTACAAAATTAAGAAAGTTCATTATGAAAACCTCATTAGCAGGATATTCATTTATTTATAGAAAACTTGGCATGTTCGAATTTAAACTGAATTTTAACTATTCATTTATCTTTAAAATGATACATATACTATAACTAATTAGAAGTACGCAAAATGTTTAACGCTACAATTCCTTGTTTTCAAACTTAGATTTATCAGGAATTTTATATTGGTAATTGATGGAATGCTTGTAAAAAGTACTTATTTTATGATTTTTATCATTTCAATAAATCTTAAAAGTGCAAAGTTTATTGTTACTCTTTTCGTATAGGTTACCTTTTCCTTTCAATATCTGTTGCCACCGTAGCCTAGTGATAAAGTCCGAGTCGTAGGCCAAACGCCCTCGCGCCGGTGTGGCGCCTAAATCTGGAGAGAGGATGCCAGTTTAGGTGTCGTTCGCGTCATCTGACCGCGGTTCAAAATTACGAGTTCTGTCCCAAAAGGGCCCTCGTGTTGCTTCAAAACGGAACGTAAATATAACGAAATTAACTTTGAGTTTTGCCAAAATACATAACAGCTGTAGATCCAGTATAAATAATTCTATACTTTATCTATCTGTATCAATATTATTTTGCGAAACTCTGTGTTACCAAAAAGAAATTTAAAATTCGTGTTAAAATAGGTTATACATAAAACCTGAGTACATCAGATTCAGTTTATTGAGTTTTTGGATTCATGGGATTTGTAACGGAATTCAAATATCAGAAAATAACAGTTCGACTAGTACAGTCTTGTTAATCAGGACGATTAACGTTCTCTGATATACCACATTTAGACGTTATTACGCAATAAGGAACAAACTCCACTGCGGACACTTCGATATGCAACTACTTTCGTAAAATGCTGCATAACACATTCGAAGAACGCATGGTTTCAAAATTAATATTGCATTATGAGTAGTGCTATTATGTGCAACTCGTGAGGTTAGTTCAGTTTGAATAGCAAGTCACTCACTCCTAAGAACTATATCTAAAATAGTGGATTCGAAACTCGACAAATGGTAGTCATGCAAATAAAATACAGGGTGTACACAAATGAAGTAGCACATTTCAAAAATGAATTTTTAAAAAACTAAGAATGTTGGAACTTTGAATTTTTTAAAAATGAGAGCGCATCTACAAAAGTTTTTTTCAGATAGGTAGCATGCCATTTCGGTGGTCAAGGGGGTCGTAAATTACTGGAAATCAAACATCTGTTTAGACCCATTATCTGAGAAAATATCAAAACTGGAAGAAAAATAAAGACATGTATTTGTAGGGAATTTTACGCTCTTTAATTTGTTAACTCACATGTAGTGTGAAAACTGAACAGTTTTCGTGATATTCAAGAAAAACTGAAAAAGAAACCAGAAAACGCGAATCGGCTTCTGCTGATTGGTAGCCATTGCGTACGGAATTTTTTCGTGTAACAAATTTAGAACAGCGTAACGCCGCGTTACCTATCTGAAAAAATAGTTTTTGAGATGCGCTCTGATTTTAAAAAAACGTAGTTCCAACATTTTTAGTTTTCTTTTTATTATTATTATTAATTTTTGAAATGTGTTACTTCATTTGTGTACACCCTGTATTATTTTCGAGTTGCGGAGATACGCGTTTTGAAAATTCAGGTAAAGATATTTCATTATAAAATCAACTTTATATTGTGAGTGACAAAAGTTTCGTTGAAACTTCAATAATTGTTTTATTTTTCCATGCTTCAGAAATCGGATGTTTTTTCGCTCAAATGCAGTAACACTGGTTTATATGAGACAAGAAAAATAGATTAATTTATTTCCTAATTACTTAAAAGCTCAAGTAATTTGCTTACTAGTTAGAAAAAGTTTCTATTTAAGCATAAACGATCTTCCACAATCTGTAGAAAAAACGTTAAGTTAGAATAAATTGAACCTTTGGGATAGTTATTGCTTACAGAGGTTAAAAGAAATTCGTTTATTTTACAAATCAAGTTAATCAAATTTTTGTTTGTGAATAGCAGGTATTTATGGTAGGAAATTCTTTTTATGAAAATGTAGCATTAAAATGGAAGTTACTACAAAGAAATAAAACTGTGTGAAAGAAAGACAGATTTACTATTTAAAAATATGCAAACTATAGTTTGACAAGTTCAACTTTTAATATATGGACTTGTATACCGACTTGGAGAACAATTTTCGATTTTATTTAATATCTTTCAACATACAATACAAACTATTTGTCAAGTTTATGTTCTGAATTACCATTAGGTGGTGCTCAAACCTTGCTGAAAAATATAAATCATTATTACTGGGACTACAGTTTAACCTAAGCATCCTCTCGGCAGGTATTCTGATACGCCGATAGCTTGAAGGCGTTACGGTTCTTTATTTCCACCCTCTACTGAAAAAATATCATGCTAGCACATGAATAATAAAATCAAATGCTCAGATAATGGTAATATATGTTGAACTGACAAGTAATAAACCTACCTACCTATAACCAACTGTATTCCGAAAGCAAGCAATAAATTATACCATAACTGCCCCAAAGCCAGCTCAAAGCATTAAAATTTAACACACCAATCTGACAAAAGCTACTTTCTAATTTCAAAAACAGTTAAATATCTAAACTATCTGAATTCATTATGAGGTGGTTCTAATCCCACTTGGTCTAGCAAACCGAGCCTAGTCCATGAGTCAAAAATTCATGATAAAGGCGAAGTGTGGCATCTTCAGTTGGTCAAAGTAACTTTGGAGCACCTAGGTAGCAGTCCGATTTACTAATAATAACGGCAAAGTGTGATATCCTCTGTTGGTCAATGTAACCTTGGAACCCTTAGGTAACAGTCCAACTTAGCTCCAATGTATGGCATTACATTGCCTTCCCAGGGACTTTTCAAGGTAACAGACCCATATGTGCACAGTCAGAGGATAAAAACAAAAACCATCTTCATTCAATTTATATTCATATCATGCCATACTTTAGCCCTCCTGACCACTAGTGGCATTTGTTTACTTTTATTACTAGTACAAATACTATTCTCATAGTTAAATTTCAATATTTTGTATACTATTAAACGAAAACCAGTTGTTAAAAGTAACTTTTCCATCAAATTATTGATTGCTGTTCAGAGAGCCAAAAATACAGAAAATTATTTCGACATATGAATACTTTTCCAAGTATAAAGGCAATAACAAAACACATTTAAGAATTTCAGCACTTGCCTTTGTAAACCATAAAGAATATCCCGATCATTATTTTCTCCTGCTAATGAATACGAGGTTGAAAATTGAAAGAAAAATTATTTTCAAAAAACTAATCCACCGAAAAAGGCATTCGCCTCGGGCCATGCGTCTTGACTGCAATAATTTTAGCCCGTTTTAGTTCTGCCTGAAAAACTCCTTTTAAAATTTAAACAATATTCAAGTTTTGTTTCAATGCAATCGAAAGAAAAGGCATTGTTAGTACTGCTGCATTCACTGTTCCCAGCAAATCAAATACGCGAGTTTTCGTTGAGGCAGAAACATTTCTATAATGAACTTGACTTTCGCGCAATTAAAATGTTTTTAAAGACGTTTTTCGGTATAAATTGTTTCGCTGACTATTGTGGTTGAAGATTCAGTGTTGTTGTTTCGTGGTTTTTTGAAGATGTTCGGGGATGGGTGAAATTTTCGGCGAAGCTCATTTTTCTTGAAGACTGCTTTAGAATTTTAATGATGAACGGACAGAAAATTAACATTCCTATTCTATTCTTTTATCCTCGATTTTTTAAAAAAGATTGGTGAAGGAACAATGGACTTGTAATTTTTTGAATGGCTGCATGATATGAATAAAATAATGCATTGTTTGATGAAATTTGAGATTTTTCTGAAATCAGTGCTGGAAGAATGCAAGAAAAACTCAGTTGAGTGAAATCAGATGCGTGATACCGATTTTTAAATCAAGGCGTGTAAAAAATTGAATTACAAATAAATACTGTGGATGAGTAGAATTTACGCTCCAGCGATCCGTGGATACCAGACTGGGGATATTTTAGCATGAAAAACAAATGGAGGAAAAGTTCAATATAATGACACGGAGAACATCACTTCCTCTAGAACTAAGCTGATACAGGTGGAGACATGTTTTAATACGCTATTTTATTTGTGAACATGGAAAAATGGATATTGATAGATTTGGTTTCTACTTTATCATTTATAAACAATGTCGAAAAGCAGTGAAATCGCTAATAAATTCCACCTTGAGATTTTGATGGATTTCGGGTTTTATGCCTTCATAAGTTCGAAAAAAAATTTCGAATTATTGTGTGTCCGTCTGCTCATATACATGAGCAAAAAAACTCACTCAAAACCATAAAGAGTTAGTGGACTGAAATTTGTTATACATGTGCTCCTTTTGCTGAGATCTGAATCAAATTTTGATTCTAATCTATTAACATATGTAGGTACTTTTTTTCATGTTTATCTTCACTGTACTACGAAATTTGACAAAAAGGGGTCCATATTTACAAATTCTTTTTAACATATACGTTGTTATTCATAATAAATGGGCATTTAAAAGAATTGCATTTATTTACAAGGATTTTACTATTAATGTCTAAGGAAAATAATATAAACATTTTAATTATTGCTTTTACTTAAGAGCGTTGTCACTCTGCTCAGTGAAAGTACTGAATACAAGGTATTCTGGCGCTTTACAATTGAATAATTTGAAAACGAATAAATAGAAAAATGCCATTTACTATTAATTAAAATGTCGTAAAAATGTTATTTCACTTTGCAACAGGTTTCAAAGTTACTACATGGGAAAATTCAAAATTGCGAAATCAAAAAAATCGGTGAAAAAAAAGAAATTTGATTACTTGTAAAATAAAATTTCAAGCTAATTAACAAATTTTGGTTGAGTAGCATATAATTGTATTTATGTTTCTCCATAAAATCCTTAAGTGGAAGTACATGAGAATTAAGTATTTTTCAGTTCAGCTGCTCTAGGGTGCAACCAACTGAAAGACAAATAACGAAACTCCATCACTTTGAAATTAGTTACTAAGCAATGAAATTTCATTAGTCTGAAAATAGTCATTAAGCACTGAAATTTTATTAGTCTCAAACACTGATTTGTTAGCAGCGTGATGTAATTTCCCTGAAGTTAAATCAACAATTCTTCCATCAAACATGCAGCAAGAAGATAAACACCTAATTAACAGTCTGTTCTTTCTACGGTGATGTATTCATATAAAACATATACCTAATTTACTCTTTAAACAAACTAAGATTACCCTTTAACTTCCAAAAAATCAATATATTGACGAAGGAACCTCTTGACAAGAAAGAGAGCGAGTGTGTTATACCAGCCCCCTCCTTGATTAAGACAAGTGTCCACAAACCTTCATCTGTTAATTTATTACAGCCTTTCTGCGACAAAGCTATTACGCTTAATATCGGAATGAGTTAATACCCACTCATGGTAAAAAAGGAAGCGCTGATCGAATTGCGACCACACCTAAAGTGGACGCCAAATCCACGGATCGTCAATTACGTGCCAAAGTGGACCTTAAGACATCCATCCAGCAGTGCCTATCCACCAGGACTTTTAACTTCCTCAACGACAGCTTTATTATAAAAGGGGTCGCAATTTATTTACTGCTGGTTCCGAATTTCCGGGAGCAACGTTAAAATGAAGGCGTCACTCAAGTTCCTTGCCTAAGCTGATTTGCATAATCCACCCTTTAAACAGGTTCCGAAGAGACTAGCTCTTAATAATTTTGATCGACGTTCCTGGTTTGTTATTCGCCGATGGAGCGGAGGCCCCTGAGCCGATGTAACCATCCATCAATACGGGCCAGATTAACATGACAATTAATCATCATAACAATAACAATACCGTAAAACCCGCTCCGGAAGACGGTACGTGTCGGTTTCTGCGGCCGTGTTCTTTAGATAGACCTTGCTTCAGCCCGCAACAGCAGAAGCATCTCTTCCAGAAAAGTAAAAGGGGTTTATGTAAATGCCACTAAATTGGAAACCTCTTTTGAATGGGAAGAAACTTCGAAATTATGCCCCAGGTATGAAATATGGTAATACGGGAGAATTCTTCGGAGAGTGTTGTTGGCGGCGGCTCGCACAGATATGTGCGAGTAAACATTTTATTTTGGAAAGATTTTGGAAAGAGTGAGTGGTGCTGGATAGGTTTTTGCTGTCAGATTTATTGTGCAAGGAGACTCGGAAGTTATTCTAGAGACGACACCTGAAGTTTTCTCAAGAGTTGTGGCTGCATTTTGCATTAAAATTGATCTGTGTTAGTGTATTGATTTTGACAGAGAGAACCACCGAAAGAGAAAGGCTTTATAAGTGGCTAGGATGATGCGTAAAGGAAGAGTACTAATAAACAAGGCTTATTATTTAAGAATCCTTATTATTCCAGAAAATATGAAAATGATTATCATTCTTTTTCATGTCACACTGTCTATAATATAAAACAGAAACACATACATTTGCCTGTGTGTCACAAGAACTCTTTCGAAACAGTAGCTACATGAAATTTGCAAGTGTGCCAATTTGATATAGCCTATTCTGGGTCAACTGAGCTGTTTTCAACTTTCAAATGTAATTATTTCTAAACCCATTTAATTAAGTGATCATATTCTAAAATAAAAATCACTATGTAAGATTACTTAAAATAGCGACGTAAATATTTATATTTCAGGTGTATTCCTGTTGTGCTTAGAAATAGCCAAAAAAGAGAAAGATATTCCGGATACACAGCAATGAAAACCATGATATGAAAAAATTTCAGCAGGCGATGATGCTAAGACGTTATGGATATAAAAAAATTAAAACAAAAGAAAGGTTTGAAACTACGTATGTTTTAAATATTAGGAGTGACACATTAAAATATATTTAAAATTTTAAATGATTTTCTTTTAATTTTAACTAATATTTATTTTAGAAAAAGCTTAGCACGAAAAGAAATGTATTTAAGCTTGCATATCTCGTGTCAAAGCGTAAAAGGAAGTCGTAAGACAATCAAGCTGAAGTGAATAAATAGCAAAGATTCTGATTTTGTAAAGAATGAGGAAAGAGTTTAAATCTATCCCTGTCGAAGCCGAGTAATAAAGCTGTTTTCCATAAAAGTATCTATATTTATCGATAATCACGTGCATTTATATTAATATTCTTTTCAGTTCGATATGAAATGCGATAAAGGCATTGAAATTCTGTAACTCTGTATATGCTTGTACTTGAAGGTAAACACTAAAATATTACTTTAACAATTGCAATAATAAACCACAGTCTTAACTAGAATATTCCACAGTAAAATATATTTCAAATACAGGGTGAGTCAGTATCACACTGACAAACTATAGGGAGGGGCAGATAACATGATAATTAGTAGGAATCATAAAGCATTGCAGGGTCGAAAACGCCTTCTTCGTACGGTAGATGGTGTTGGACGGTAGTTGGACTGCACATCGTTTACGCAGGAAACCAGCATTTGAGGTT
This sequence comes from Araneus ventricosus, assembly GCA_013235015.1. NCBI lineage: Eukaryota > Metazoa > Arthropoda > Arachnida > Araneae > Araneidae > Araneus > Araneus ventricosus. The sequence goes on from BGPR01000023.1 coordinate 2,015,657, forward strand.
GGTTGGTAGGCTGTTTATGGTTTAATTGAGCAAGAGCCATATTTCGCTAAGCCCGCCATTAGAGATTCAATCGCTGACGTTGTAGGACATGCGAATACACAAACATGGAATTGGCTGACATACATCTCGCATGTGGAACAGCGGGACATTCACCACTTGGCCAATCCACATTTTTTGGAACGCAGGATGAAAAACACCTTTGTCATTGTAAGAAACCTATGAAAAATGCAGCAGATCGAGGAAAAAGTTGGAATTTCATCAGGTTTGGATTTTCATTAGGCGCAGTAGGCCAGAAAACTGAAATACGATACTCGGTTGGGGGCCGAGCCTCTCTCACAAAAGCGAAAATCACAAAATGGGGGAGTGTGGATAGAAGTCAGTCTGGTAGAATGAGAGCGGGGACCCGTTTTGAAAGCGGCGAGAGGAGGAGGCACAGTAGCCTAAGGTATCGGGCTGCTCGTAGTGAGGTTGGCACAGTCTGACTTTTGAATGACCCACCAAATTTTATGGGCTGAAAATGGAAGTGGTCTGCTAAGAAGCCCTCCAAATGGATTGGAATTGCCTTATGGTGATGTCCAACTTAATGAGCCGCTATGCGGAGGAACGTAGTACCAGGAACGTTTCCCGAGGAGGTGTATTTCTAATCATATGACATTTACAACTCTGCATCAGAAGCTGTTTAAGAGTGGTTCGTTCAAGTATGAGTACTCATACTTGGACTACCTTCTGCAAAACGTAGGACATTCCCCTCAATGGCAGGCGTCAGTGTCATTCTCTTCCGATTGTCTCTGTCAGGTGAGTGTGAATGAAGGTTATTTGAATCGTTCTCAGAAGCTCATAGAGCAATCTTTAAATATTAACTCTTTATTAACCCTTCAACCGCGGGTACTTTCAGAGCAGCCGATCGCTCTAAACGCAAAAAATAAAGAAATTTATATGTCATGTATTTATCGTGGTAAAGTGTCGAATAAAAAATATATCCATGTTATTGTATGCATTTTGTAATCAATGATAATTATATTTTTTTTATTTCATTAGTTTATGAAAAAGAACTTTTATAATTTAGTGGTACGATAAACGATATGAAAAAAAGATTTATTTTAGTTATATATGGAAAATATTGATATAATTTAGTGTACATAAGCCACAATTGCAACAAGTGTTTGTCATTAGTCCTCCACCCTCTTCTAAATCTGAAAAGACAAAAAATAAAAATAAATATATACCTACGAATTACAAAAACAGGTAGCACTATTGCTTCGCTGTTTCTGAACATGGCTTGTTTTTGTTTTGTTTTGGTAAACAATTAATTTCATACGCTGTATAGATGCGCTTGTTTAATTCTACAATATTTTTAACATTTTATCTATAATTTTTCGTCCTTGTTGTTTTACTTGTTCTTTGCCCACCTTGTGACGTTTTAGACATATTTAACATCTAACATTTTAAACCTTGCATTTTAGATCCTCTTTCGACGATCATCCATCCATTTTTGGCAACATGCTTTTATCCTTCCATAGGTTATAATGAATAACTACAAATTTATTTTAGAATTTTATCTACCTCTTTTAATATAACACCATATATTTTATAACCGTGATCTTGTTTATCTACCATACGTTTGGCGCAGTTTAGCCAAAAATGGCTCTTGCGCCATTAAACCCCAAACAACCAACCAACCAGCAACAATTGTTTTTTAAACCACACCCGCGTTTGGCTATAATGTAAATGTGTGGTTGATAAACCACAACCGCAGTTAAAAGGTTAAAACGATTCATCAGCAATCGATTAGACTATAATGATCAAAACTAGCAATTTTAGATGGTGATAGTGAAAAATTATATTAAAAAGCTGCCTAGATTTGACAATCGTAAGGTTTCAGTGAGATGAACTTCCTGTAATTAATATTTTATAGCAAAATACTCTGCAGAGGTACGGGTACATCTGATAAAACATCACTGATGCGCTAACTGACGATCATAATTTTAACTCCTTGACACATTTTAACAAGTCAGACTTGTGCATCGAATTATCTTAATTTTAGATTATTACCGATTTAAAATTGCATACAAAAATTAAGCATTCAAATCATTTACTATTCGAAACAGAATTTATATGCAATATGTGCCATCTAATTAGAAAACGGAGCAAATTCGACATTCTAAGAGTTTAAAGAACATTAAATCGTTCACTTACAATGAAGTTTTTGACACTGCATTTTAAAACGTTTAGCATTAAAAATGTTAACTAAGACTTTCATAGTAATTAATTTAAAAGACAAAATTCTTGTGTATATTCTTAAACGCGTCAAATATTCTTAAGGCTATAAAGTGAAAAAATAAAATTAAATTTCAAAGATAGAACATATCATATAATTAGGAGGCAAGAGAGTTTCTTATATTTAGTGGTAAATGCAAGGAAATGTTTGCTTACTTTGATTCAGATGTTCAAAATAACGAAAATCTGTGGTTTTATGGAAGCTGTACTAAAATATCCGTTCACTACGAAATGAGTGTTTTGTTAAATTCAAGACAGTGACAGGTGCTGTCTGTCCGCCGCAATAACTATTTTCGCCAAGTTTTCTCGTTGAAGGCGGTCGCTATATAAATGCAAAATAAATAAAATACTAATAAAGGGAATTAAAATTGTGGAGGAGTTAAAATAATAGCAGACAACGATAAGAAGTAAGAATCTGGTGGATGATTTCATCAGAGGCCAAACATACATGCAGATTCAAAAATGGAATAGGTTTTCTGTAGAGCAAAAATACTTGTTTTTCTTGTTCTGTTTTTTCTTTTCAATACATTCCGGAATGGGTCCAGGCCTTGAGAGGATATTAAATCTCAGACCTTAAAGTCTTTTTCCTCTACAGAAAACCTAATCCATTTTTGAATCTGCATGGATGTTTCGCCTCTGATGAAATCATCCACCAGATTCTTACTTCTTATCGTTGCCTGCTATTATTTTTAAATCCTCCACAATTTTAATTCCCCGTCATTAGTATTTTATTTATTTTGTACTTCGCAATTTTTTCCTGGATGATGCTGCACTTGAGCATACCAATTAAATTGCTTCTATTAATTTTTGTCTTTTAGATATTCATACTTTTTTTGTCTTGTTAGATATTTAGTCGCTATAGAAACAGGTTATCGTAGGTAGAAGTTCAGGAATGATGTACTTTTATTACCGCCGCAGACTGGCACCAAGATTAAAATAAAACATCGACTTCCATCGGATTCCTCCTATTCGAAATGGATCTTCCCTAACACAATCAGTTGCTATAGCGACCGCCATAAACGAGACAATTTGGCAAGCAGAGTTCCTGTGGCGGACAGACAGTAGAGAGTGAAAGCTTAACCCAAAAAATATAATGTAATCATGAAAAAATTACTTAAAATATAATAATCTAATTTATGGAATTTGTATTCATTTCCTTTACGAACATTCTTTCCTTGATTTCGATATCATCGATTTTGGATCAAATTTACTACAACTTATACTGCGTTATGTTTTTATTCCGCTGGAGCAACAGGAGCAAACTAATTCGTTAGAGTGAAAAATATGGGCTATCCCATGTATCAATATTCCCACGATTAGTTGTTCTATGGAGCTGAAATAAAATATCCGTACATTACAAAATGAATGTAAATTCTAGACAGTCACTGGTAGAGAGAGAGTAACCTAAAAGACAGAATATAATCATAGAAAATTTACTTGAAATAATTTTAATGCTTGCATTTTATCCAGTTTACACACAAAATAAGTAGCTGAATTTAATTTATGGAATTTGTATTCTTTTCCCACACAAACATTGTTTCCTTTATTTCTATATCATCGATTTTGGAACAAATTTGCTACAAAATGTCTTGCGTTAGGTTTTTATTTCGCTGTGACAACAGAGGCAAACTAATTCCTTAGAGCGAAAAAAATGGGCTTAGGGAAGAAAACAAAATACTTCTACTCGGAATCATGTATCGATATTCCCATGAATACCTACCATTTCGTTTGAATGCAATTGGAAGATACTCTCGCTTGGGAATCCGTGTTCAAAGAATCCAGTTGACAATCGTATTAAAGAACAAAGTTTTCCATTTAGTCACTTGAACGATTTCAAGGGGGTTGTTGATGAAATTAGATTTTGAGCTTATCGATTTTAAGCGGATGAAGTCTGAGATATGTTTAAAAATAACTTTTGAAAGCTTCTTAAGCTCAAAGCTTGCGAAATTGGATAGACCTGAGAACAGTATTTGATTGTGGATGACTGTTTTTCTGGCAAAAAGAAAAGGTCTGCGTTCCAGATTTCAAGATTTTGTAAACTATGAATATCTAAAAGACAATTATGTAATTAAAGAAAACGTTATTTTCCAAAAAGATAAATAAATAGGTAGCTTGGTGGCACAGTCTCGGGTCCAGGATTGGAGGGTCTTTAATTGAAGACCAGGTTTCACTAAAGGTCCGCTGTGCAAGTCGGACAGGAGCACATTAAATCTGTTGGGATCACAAGCCCCCCCCCCCACCCTGTTGGGATGACGAGGAAGTTTGGAGGTGGAATGCCAGGTCAGCTGCCATCCTCATCATACGAACACGACTCAAAATAGTCCTCGTTTAGATTCAAAACATGGCATTAATAAACTTAACTAGTAGACCATGTGTCTTTTAAAAGAGTCGCTTAGCTAACTAAGCTAATCTTCAGAATGCCAAATGCTTTTTTCAGTTAAAATGTAGTATGAATAAAAAAAAATTAAAGTTGATCCTTACTTCAAATCAACAGATGTGTCACCCAGTCAGCTAACAGCAATAATTAACGCCAAACTATTATCATTATTTTATTTTCTTGATAATGAAACACTAATCCCGGTTAATTACAGCTACGTCGAATTTTTGACAGAACAAATCCGTAACAATGTTTTGCTTTAAGGATCTTTTAAAAATTTACTCAACTACTGCTTTAAGTCTTATTTCTTTTTGTCAAATAAATCCTTAATAAATTCATTCAATGTAATAAATATTTATCTGTCGCAACTCATTGATTCACATTATTTATCGGAAACAATGTAACATTCATAATGTTACATTTTGTCATATTGCAACCATGTGTTGCACGGGATTAGAAAAATAAGTATTTTTTAATAAAGTTTTATTTGTATTTTTGTATCAATAGATGTCAAACTTTGTAACATACATGATTTTGTTATACCTAAAAAATTTCACATTTCTCATGATTTTTTATCTGATTCAAAATGATACCTTTTCACTTTATGTGCACTACAATTATCGATGAAAATACCCTTTTATTTCCGGAACATGTTTTTTTAAATAATGCAGATCCTTTAAGGAGTTGAGTACACCAAAGTGTTGGTGACAAGAAAATATGCTTAATGTTCATAAACACTGTTGATGAAACTCAACATTTGCCGAAAAAGAACCTGAATGTACACATAAACTTTAAATTAAACGTACATATTAAATTTTAAATATCCTCTTTATTACTAGGCCTTATGCGTTATATCCAGTGGCGGATTTGGAAAATAAGAGGCCACAGACACAAAATTATTTTGAGGCCCCTCCTAGGAAAACTATGTTGATGATAAAATCATAACGTAAACTAAACTAATTTGTGTTTTAATATAACGCCTATGTGTAATCTATAATCTAACATTGTTTATTCAATTTGATGCCAATTCTTATTTTGTCATTTACCGAATCTTTACAAGTTTATTTTCCCTCATTCTTATATAGAATATTCTTTTATTTTTAACAAATTTTATAAATTTTTTCATACAAGTACTTTAGCATTTTTATTATTGAAAAATGAATTTTATGAAGCAGCAAAGTTTACGAAATCATTTGCTTGTTCAAGATTTGAACAAATTTAGAAACAAACCAGTTATAATCCACTACATCTAATGAAAGTCATATCATCAAGAGCTATTGATATTTTTTTCTATGCCAGTCGAAAGATTTGAAATAAAATTAAGACATACGAAATGAAATGCAGTAAAATCTAGTATGAATCTGTAGCAATAACAAACACCAAAGGAATTCAAATCCTGCGTACAAGTTCAGCGATTAAATCAGTTTCGATATTTTTTATGTGAAAGAGTTCCGAAATGTTAGAAATGCTGTAGAAGGAAACGCTATAGAAGATACAATGGATTATAAAATATTTCATTTTCTGAAGTTTCATTTTGATTTTTAAGAATATCTAAAAAGAATATATATATAATCTACCTTCATTTCAACGTCTGGCTTAAAATTTCAACGCGAATTCGAAATGCCCCAGAAATGGCATAGGTTAAAATATTATTTACCTTTCGTAAGTAAAAGAATTAAGAAATTTTTCTCTCGCATTTATTTGAATAAATGAATAATCTATACCTGCCTACTGAAAAATATATTTATAAAGGAAGTAACTGAAAAAAGGCTGTTTTCTCTAATCATGATTCACAGCGACAAAACGTTAATCCGTTTATGTCACTTTTTAAAGTCAAATACGATAAAGGGCGGAAAAAGATACCATGCCCGGGTGCAGTTTAGTAAGTCGCTGATAATGAGGATGGACACGAAAAAATCATATGACACGGGCGCCATTTAACCTTGCTATGCCACTGACTGAGAATTAAAATCATCATCAACTTTGTAAAATGTTATGATGACATATCGTAGCATTCTAGGGACGAGTTTTAATGATAATCAACATAAATTGAATGAAAATTCTTTAGAGTTTAAATAAATGACAGCATTTGCGGTGAAATTAAATACATTTTTCTCTCGGTAAATCATAAGTAATTTAATGTTACTTGATGAAATTATTTTACTATTAGCACAACCATTGTTTCATTTGAACAGTATGGGAGTGGTTAACATCTACAAATATATTTGGAATCGCATGCTGATTACTTTTATTTGTTTTACATTATATTTCCGAACGTTTTGCATGACTGTTTTCATTCATTCATTTATTTTATTAAAGAAAATGGGGAGAAATTTTTTTGTGAGGAATGGATTACTCTAGGAACAAGATTACCATTTCTGAAATTCGCCATAGGCTAAGAACTGAATTGTATGTCGAATAGATTTTGAGGTACAAGGCGGCCACCTCTAACGCCAGTGCGGAAAACCGCGACTAGTTATATCATGCGATTATAATTTATACATTGCATTATTTGTATAGATATTTTAGTTCTGTATAAATATTTTTAGTGCCCCAAATCAAAATATTAAGCCTTTGCTTCAATTACGATTTCCTGTCATGTTATCTGTTTCTCATATTGGGCATAACTGGTTTTGATGTTTCATCTTTTAGGAATTCGTGTGTGTGATTGAAAATTTTAATAGAAATACAATTATGTATCTCACGGGTAAACTAACTATCTTAAGCCTAATTTTGAGGATTTTGATATCCCGACCGCAGCTTCGGATGAGCTAAATGTCGTAACTGTAGATCGAAAAGAACAAAAGATGACAGCTCTCAAAAAGTAAATTGGGCACTGTAACACATTGTTCTCTGCAACTTCTTTGGGCTCTCCTATAAAATGTTAAAATTGAAAACACATATTTAGGCGCCATTTTTAGAAACGGTAGCGTTGGCGTTAGTGATATTGTTCCCGAGGTAGAAGGTAAGGTTTTCTGTCTTTTCTTTCATCTGCATTTTCTGTTACAAAGGCATATTGTAATATTTTCAGGAAAGTTTATTTTTCTTTCATTTTTCGGCATAATTCAGGTCACTGAGGAACCATGCGTTTGACTTTTTTAGTCGGTTCTTCTACAGAAAATTATCCCAATTCTGAATTTTTAGAACCCCAGCGGAGAGTGACCATTGATAAAGTTCTTGGCCGGATTCTTCATCTTTTTATTATTTTTGGTATTTTTTGTACCTATTACCGTTTTGTTTTTTGTCCTATGATAGGATTTTTATTCTGTTAGTTAATTTTGTATTCTTGTCACTGCATTCCTGAAGGCTGCTGCGTTTGCGCGTATCAGATGCAGTGTTTATTATATGTTTCTTGTTCTTTTATTGTCAGCTATTTTTTACGATTCTAGTATATTTCCTTAAGATAGTTTACCTCTGACACACAGAATAGAGGTTAAGTATTTTCCTCCCTCAATTTTTTTTTGTTAACATATTAAATTCCTTTTCATCATTATTAAAGTATTAAATTCCTTTTCATTGTGGAAAGCACAAATAACAGATGTTCACATACTCTTTTTCTCCCTAAAATGATCAAATTCTCATTCTTAATTCACTTTGTTTATATTTTATTAGTAAGTCGAAGCTCCAGATGTCAGTCGAATAAGAAAAGAAAGGCTGAATTTTATAAAAGCAAAAAAAGGTATAGTATACTTTATAATATACTCGCTGAAAACCTAGCGTTGCTCGGGATGTATAATTTTTCATATACCGACCTCCTGTTTTTTTCCTACAAATATTGTCACTAACTTCTCCAACAAACGTAAATATTCTTTGAATCCTTTCTTGTTGAATTAAAACTTTCAAATATAGCCTTTTTATCACCTTATAATAGTATGGTTTGAATGAAAATGCTAGAAAATTCGAAAAAGAACATTTATTTTAAACAATATATTGTTCGATAACTAATGCAGCTTTACAATGAACAAATATACTTATACTGTATAACTTGGTTACTGCAAAACTTCTAAATAAAATGTTTTATAAATTAGATAATCATATGCTTCTCATCAACATCAGACATCTATACTTCACTTCACTCACCGGTCGCTACACCGCTTCACACTGATTAGGATCAATTAAAAGTTTGCGAAATTTCAACGAAACATCGCGAAGTAATTAAACGAACGTCATTGGATGTTTGAGTACATATTAAAAGCTACGAAATAAAAATGGAAGTTAAGTGCATGCTACGAAATAACAGAGGAAGTGACAAGTCTACCTTGACCAAAAAAAAAAGCATTATTTTCTTAACTTTAATAGCGGTAAAAACACGTGAATAAAAGATTTGATGAAACAATAAATTTGATTTTAGAACAATAGAAAACATTGTTAAAATTTGCGTTTAAAATGAATTTTGAAACATTAATTACAGTTAGAGAAAAAGTTGTACAACAATTAAATTGGTATCATTAAAAAGATAATGCTTTACTCTTTAAGGTGATGAAAAAATAATTTTCGAAACTTAAGTATTTCAGAAGTTATTGGCGAAAAACGTCTCAAAATAGCTTAATTTTCATTATTTAATTAAATAAATAAAAATCTAATTCGAATTTTAAAATAATTTTTACGGCGTTAGCTCCCTCTTTTGCTAATCCATCCCTGTGCCAAATTTGGTCTCCGTAAGTCCAATGGTGTGAGCGTGCATAAAGAACCAGAAAACGAACACACAAACATACTTTTCTCTTTTATAACAAGTACAAGTGAAATAATTTAACAAGACATATTAAAAATTAAACTTTGCATTAAACAGAATGGCGCAAGAATGCAGCAACTTCCAATAAAATACAAAAGAAAATAAAAAGAAACAGAAGTAAACAATAGTGATAACAATATACCTTTTGCGCGCAACGCAGCAGCATCCAGTGATTGCATTAACTTCTTTAACTGAATGCTGCTGCATTGGGGCGCAAAAGGTATATTGTTATCACTATTGTTTATTTCTTCTGATCTTCTGTATTTTCTTTTTTGTAATTAAATGGCTTTCTCTTTTATATATACAGATTATTTGAATCCATCTACCAGGTTACTTTGCCTTATTTAATTAATATAAGCAACTTTCATACTAAGACATTTCATGCTAAACGATCTTATAGGTTTCTTGCTCTTGAATATTACTAAAAATTTGCTGCTCTATAAAACTTTTTTATGCCTCGAATGAAAAGTTTATACAATAACTCGGGTAATAGATGATGTATTATTACATAGTAATTGCTTTTTTCCTCCTTTTCTTTCGCTTACCATCAAAATGAGTGGCCACGCAAGCAATTATTGTCCACCGAAATAATATTTATTCCAAATAATTATCTACAAATCGCCATTGTCAGCACACTTACAACTCATTCAAGTAACTGCTCAAGTTGTTTTAGCCTTCATCGAATGAAATTCTACCTGCTGATTTTACAGAGAACTGCCATTCGTGTGCCACAAGACATAAAAGTTTCTCCTATTCGGCGTAATATTTATATTCTCTATTGCAGCAGTGCACAAACCGTGGATCGTGACCCCTCCGAGGGACGTGAGAAAATTTTTGTCTGGGAATAAATTCAAAGAAAATTATTTGACAATAAAAAAATGTAAGGTTTTTCTTCAAAAACACCTCGCGACCCCCGACATAATTTTACACAAAATGGGGGTCAGAAATTTTTTCGACCACTTTAGTTTGCACATCACTGTGAAAACAGGAATACCTGGATTTACGCGAATTTGACGTTATATGGTTCCGTATTTTTCCCGTCCACTTCGACTACTTCCCATTTTTAGAAGATGAAACAAATGCGAAATTCAGAAATAAAAAAAAGTGTCCATTCTTTTTGAAAAATGAGCCGAAAACGACACCAGAAACTGATTAAGTCGCTTTGTAATAAAAGTTGTCAATCTCGCCAAGAAATTAGATTGGAAAGTTGATAATAATGAATCCAATGAGCCATTGGATTCACACAGCAAAGAACTGAAAGTCTATGAGCTTCTAGAGATGTGTAGTTTCTATAGAAGCCGACATCTCAGACTCAGATCCACCAGAAAAGCAAATGATAGCTGCAAGTTTGACATATAATGGCTCTTTTGGAAAAGGATTTACGAATATTGTAAACAATAGACTGTAATGAGGACTGTATTGTAGCTACAATGAAAGAAATTTAAAACATTATTAGCTTGTTATAAAGAAATTAAACGTGAGAAAGAAGTTATTTATTAGATGAGTTTGTTGATTTTTCGACATGGAAGTAACCCCTATTGTGTAATACTTTTGTATTGATATGTACTGGTTTTGACCGACCCACAGTGGTCCAGTTTCGTTTTCTAGCGAGACAAAAATCATAGCGACGAAACTAAAAACAGCAGAGACTTGAAATTTGCACAGCTTAAAGTAAATGGACTTACGTTGTATCACTTGAAATTTCATAACAATCGGTTGGATATTTCTTGATTTGTATTAATTTATTTAATTCTTCCCCATTATTCTCTATGGAGAGAACTGTTGTAATTTGCGGAAAAGTTAATAATTAGTTGTATAAAATATAAAAAAATCTGATAAATTTTACCAAATGAAGGAAATAGCTTTAAAATAAGATTTGTGAAATTTTAGTAAAGTCTGGTAGGTATTTTTTTATTTTTAACATTCCAAATATTTGCAATGTTAAGATAGATGTAATGAATAATTGTGCGACAAGTTCAAATGTCTTCCAAAACGATTAAAAAGTGAAATAATTTCGTTAATATAATAAAAATGTTATATAAATACCATTAAATCTTTTTAAAAAATTACTTTTAAGAGTAAAATTGCCCTCAGTTTTCACAAAAATAATATGAGAATTCATGAAATATTCCAAAACATTTTAATAACTAACTTTTAAGCATAATAGATGAAGGTAACGCTTTTCATCGTGTGGATTATGTTTTATATTATTTGTTATTTATGAAAAACTATATTTGGTTAAGTTTTCCTAATTTTATTGTCCTTTTAGCTGTAGCTGAAGACAGCGCTTGAGAAGTTGTTACTGAAGCAAATTAACTGTCTTGAAAATTTCAAATCGCGTTCTGAACTTATTCCAAAATTTTCGCGTTTTCGATGTGTTTATGTCAACTACTAAATCAGAAATAAATATTGAAATGGATTTAAAATACTTTTGAAACCATCCAGCGTTTATTTCTTGAAAAGTTAAATGTATTTTAGATTGAGTATCCGCCCCCTTAAATTCGAAAATTTTTCAATAAAATTTTCGAATTAATGTCGATTGAATTTTTAGCAATTAACATCTAGGCTAGAACTAGGCTAACTTAGTTTTTAAACAGGTTTTTTTTACCCAGATACTTATTTTTGCGCCATTGAAGGAAAAAGTGAAAATTTTTCACTGACATAGATGACATTCAAAAATAAAATAAATGAAAAAGTCGGGGTTTATCGGGGCTAATTTTTAGATATTTTATAGAAGATAGACTGCAGAAATGATTTAAGGTAGTCTCAAGGTGTGCAAAGTTGTGCAAATTTTTTAAATTCACTTTAAACTTGAAAATTTAGTGAAAAAAAGGGCCTTTTATAATATAGTATAAAAATATGGAAAATAATAAAATGATGTGTTAAAAACGATTTCGTTTACTTGTCCTGGAATCCAACATCATGAAAAATATAAAATTAGACAGATAAAGAGCAATGTAGGACTTTACAGAACGAAATCAGAGGGCTCACTGAAACGCGACTCAAGTGTTCGAAAGACATTCTTCAACTTTAACCTCCGTAAAACCTCCTAAGACTACATGTTTATACAAAAACAATTATGGCTTTCAGGGTTCCAAACGGTTCTCTACCTACCCCCATAGAAAATAAACCCATTTGCGGACCTCGAAATTTCGATTTTTGTCGCGCTACAAACCGAAACTGAACCACTGTGCGACCGACCGTAGCGAGGCCCTCTTTTAAGTCGATCATGCGGCATTTTATCAGTTCATATGTAAATTTGTTTGTTACGCAATCACGACAAAAAAAAAATGCCATACATGTAAGGATATTTTTATCCCTTTTTAAGATGGTAGTCGTTTTAATCGTTCCGTTTCATACATGTTCAGTTTATTTCAACGATTCTAGCCTAATGCAACTTCATTCATAATGCCTCTCAAATATACTAATAATAGCAAATGACATTTAATATTGAAATGACAAGTAATTTCATTAATACTGATAAAAGCAGACACTTAATTGCAATTTTGGTAATAATAATAAAACCAGAAACTTGTGCGCATAATCCGCATTTGGAAAAAATGGTTATAACTTCGAAGATTGTGATGGAGAGCAATGTTCGGCATTTTTTTTTGTACGAGAGGTCTACTATTCACAGAACAACCAGTTTATATCGGAATGAATGAAAACTATATACTTAATTAACAAATTCCAGGTTCGAAACCCGATTCTCTGAAGATTTGCCGTGTATTGCTCGTAAAATCAGACGTAGTGGTCAAAATGACCTCCCGCTAGTGTGGTGTGGAAGTTTGAAGAGGGGTGCCAGCTCAGGTGTCGTCCTCATCATCTGAAAAATACCTCGACCTAGTGCAGCTTCAGAACGGGACGTTAATGTAACTTCTTCTAAACTTTTGATAGTCGTTGTCTCTAATTGTTCTCATACAGGGTGTCCACTAAAGTCCTTCTACCCCACATTAACTTGAGAACGGCGACATTTAATGCCATAAACTTGGTGTCTAGGTATAGTAAAGTGATCATGCGCTACACCCTGAGATCAGTTACAGCGCCACCTAGCGGCAAAACAAAGGAGTTAGCGTTTCTATCTCAAAAACGGTACAAGATAAGGGTGAAAAGTCAATCACAAAATTGTAGAGCGTCTTCGATTTAGTACGAAAAGATACCTTGAGCGCAATATTGCTAAGAACAAAACGTGCAAAACGCGCATTTATTTGGTCGCGATTTCCAACACTCTTACGCCAGAAAAACGTTAGAAAGAAATCAAAACAATTAGTTATCAGCAGATACTTTTTTTCGGTGTTTGAAATGCTCTCCGTCAGCTACAATACACATATTGTTCAAAAAATGTTTTTTTCTCCTGTTGTTGCGAGTTGTTACGTTACAGGTTTGGAAAATCACGACCAAACGGCTTTGTTCTTAGCATTATTGCGCACAAGGTGTTTTTTGTACCAAATCGAAGACTCTCTACAATTTTGTAGTTGACTTTTTTCCTATATCTTGTACCGTTTGCGAGATAGGAACGCTAACTCCGTTGTTTGCCACCAGGTGACGCTCTAACTGATCTCACCGTGTAGCGCATGGTCACTTTACTATACCTAGATACCAAGTTTGTGTCAATAGTTGTCGCCGTTTTCAAGTTAATGTGGTGTAGAAGGACTTTAGTGGACACATTATATATTATTATGCGAAGTTTCCCAACTTCCGCGCTTTTCTTCGGTACTACCTATCGCATAACTTCGAAATATTACTGTTATTACACTTAACATGCTTTGCTATGTAGAAGAGCTGCGAAACAGTGTCGGTTTATATAGCAACATTTGTATGTGCTCAATATCTTAAGCGCAGTCGATGTAATGATTAGGTACAAAATAAAAATTCTACTTATTGATACAAAGCAGGCCTTATTCAAAAGTGGACTTGAGGTTCCTAGTAGGGGGTCTCTAGAAACTTTTCGATTCCGTCAATTTATGCTATAAATTTTTAAAAAAACCACGAATTTTATTTTTTTCTAAGTTACGTAAGTTCATTTTTTAATTTTGAAGTTGCAACAAAAATTTACAGAAATATTTGGGGAGGAAAAATTTTTTTCACCTGGGAAAGAAAAGGAATTATGGGTGCGAGTAGTTTTAGAAGAAATTAAGCTTGATTAATAGATGGGACATCAGATTAGAAACCCTAAGCAAAAAGCAAGACTGGATTAACCGATATCCGTATACCAAGGATTCCTTCACATGCTGGCTATTAACCGTCTGTCTGCTTATCCCGCGATTTCTGCGAGTTGGAAGCAAGTCTAACTGCTGCATCCTTCGATTTTTACAGGCTAATATATTTACTTGGCACTTTTATAGCGTTGGATAATATTATATTAATATTGTTTTGCGTATAAATAAATAAACGGCTCGCTTGGCTCAAAGGTATTTGAACAAGTGCACAAGTTTCATTTAAATAGTGATTTTAAAATATTACACAGTTAGAAGGAATATTAGACAGCTTGTTCTTAAAACAAGCAAGTCTAACTTCTGAACATGATGGAATTATAAACTATAAGGAAACGAATGAATAATTTAAAAATTTCTTGATGCAGTAAACCCTAGATTTAAGGGACTAATTGGGGCGAAAGGACTTCCGTCAAGTTGGAAGTCCATTAAATCGTAAACTGTATTGCGAACAATATTTAAAACAGAGAATATTACCTCCAAATCGTACTGTGTAACTCAAATGTAAAATATTTAATTTAATCATATTAGTAGCAAAGAACTCCTTACAACTTATTAGGCGAGAAACAGAAAACGTAAGTTCTTTTGTCGCTGGATGTTGGATTCACCCTTTAATTGCAACAACGTGTCTGACACTTGCATCGAATTACAGAATTTTTGATATTTAACTTAGTAATAAAGTCAACATAACAATCTATTTTAAATACAAAAATCACTTGAACAAGCTTATGTGCTTCAATATCCTTTACCATCTTAAAGAGACTGAAATAATAAAAAAATATCCGAAATGGGTAGTGTCATCCAATTAGGAGGTTAAATAAATGTGTAGGTCAAGGGATGAAATTTATGATTCAAGTTTTACCTGCCAAATCCGTAGTCCAGGGGAGGATTGCCATGGCCTGGTGGTAAAATTTCGGATGGAAGTTTCAGGTTCGAAACCTGATTCCATCGAATATCCGCCGTGTACAAGGGACTGATGCAAGTTAAATCCGTCTAATCAAATGCCTTCTGGCTGGTGTGACACCAAGTTTGAAGAAGGTATGCCGACTCAGATGATGTTCTCCTTTATTTGATCACGATTCAAAACTACAGGGTCCTTCCCAAAATACCTCTCATGTTGCCACATAGCGGGGCGTAAATATAGGATGTCCATAAATTATTGTCGGGGCTATCTCACCTCATAACTTTTGATTAGAGAACATGACGATAAATATTATTACGTATTCATAAAGTGTAGCTCAAAAAGTTTATTTAATAACACAAACAGATTTAAGTAACTACACATTAGTTCCTTAAACATCGACAGACTATCGATACTATGGAAGCCAAGTCGATAGTATCGGGTTTTCGGAACTTTCTCGACTTTCTCCAAACCATCCATACTATCTATAGTTTTCTCCCGGGCAATACTAGCGATAGGTGCATTTTCAGTAGATAGTTTTAAAACTATCGACTGGAACTATCGATAGTTTCAAAACTATCGACTGAATCAATCGACTGGAACTAACCATAGTATCGATAGTTTCTAATCTATCGACTGGAAGAACACCTATCGATAGTATCGCCGGGGAGAAAACTATCGATGCTAACGAGAGTATTCATAGTTTTCAAACTATCGATAGTTCAGTCAATAGTTTTGGAAAACTATCGAGGGGTCAGAGACACAGGAGACGGAAAAAGAGAGTCAACTAAAGACGTTACAATGAAAAACTGTTTAATTAAGGTTAAAGAGTTGTAAGTTCTTATACTTGAAAATATTTCTACCCCGAGCAACGCCGGGTATATAAGCTAGTGATTCATAAATTAATAGTACAAAAAGTTTCTTTCATTTATTATATATCATAGTATAAAGTATTACATACATTTCTGGCATTGTCGGCCAATGTTTTGGGGCATCTTATAATTTTAGGAACGCACGACATAAAATTTTCATGCCAAATGGTCCATTTGTTAATTGTCTTTCAATGACTCACCTCCACAGAACTCAGTAGTGTGCGAGATACGGCCCATTTCTTTATACATTATTTTGTTGTTGTTGAACAATGTGGGAGTCATTTATTAACTAAAATTTCAACAATTAAAGTGTCTAAATAAACTAATGAACATGTTTCGCCACAATTTATCCAACTGTTCTAAATAAACATTTCTACATGTCTTATCGGTAGTTATCATCCTAAAGGATTAAAAATATTTAACCCCTCTATATTTTTAGTTCCACACGATGAAACCTGCAAGTTAAGTTTCATTTCGATCACTCCATTTTTTACGTGTGCTTCGGAGACAATGCTCCAACCTACAGTGAAGAACTGTGTTAGGTCTTATTTACTCCAATAGAACTTCATGTTGGTTAATGAGGAACATGCTTACCAAGTTTCGTCAAAATCGCACCAGCAGTATTGAGTCTCGTGTCAATCGGCCTATCCCTTTGCTCCACCTTATATCAGGGATGAGTATTTATTTGCCCTAAAAGTACTTTTTTTGCCTATGAGAAATATATATATATCGAGTTTCATCATATTTCCCCAGTCAAGTTTCATCAAATTTCATGTCAATCATCCATTTGCAGCATGTTTCTAATGGTGTATGTCCCACCCTAACCTCAGAGATTAGGTTGATATTTAGTTATCCCTTCAATGTTTTCAGATGGCAAATTAGAAGTATATGTACCAAAATTCATCAAACTCGGCCTAGTCATATCCAACAGCATGTCAATCGGCTCAAGGGTTTACATGTATTTTGACGATTTTTCCCCACCCTACTCTGAGGAATTAGTTTAGCGTTTGCTTACCCCTACAGTACTTTTAATCAACCTTTGAGTAACATATGTATACTGTGTCATCAAAATTGCCCCAGCTATATAAATTTCCATGTCAATCGGCCCATTTGTTAAAAGTATTTAAACCACTTTACCCCTATCCTACCCTCAGGGATTGGGTTAGCGTTTATTTACCCATAGAGTATTTTTAATCAGCCACTGATTATGTACCGAATGTATATGATATGATGATGTATATGATATGAGTATGTTATATGTACCGAATTTCATCCAAATAGTCCTAGCTAAACAAGTTTACATGTATTTTGACGATTTGGCTCCACACTTCTCTGAGGGAATGCATTAGCGATTATATGAGGAATACATGTGCCCAGTATCATCAAATTTGTCCCAACTATATCAAATGTCATGCCAATCGCCTTGTTTATTAAATGTATTTAAAAGACTATGCCCCACACTACCCTGACAGATTGGATTAGCGTTTATTTGCCCCTATAGTATTTTTAACTGGTTAATTAGAAGTATGTGTAGAAAATTTCATCAAAATCGCCCAAGTCACCAAGCGTGTCAGTCGGCTTATTTTTTACATATTTTTTGGAGACTATGCTTCACCCTACCCTGAGAGACCGGGTTAGGGCATATTTACCCCTACAGTACTTCAAGTCGGCTAATAAGGAACCTGTGTACCAAGTTTCATCAAAATTGGTTCAGCCGTTCGGAAGTGATGCTGGATCAAACATATATACATACATACGTTGAGTTTTATATATATATAGATAATAACCAATTAAAAAAATCCGATTAGTATTAATAGTCGGTTATTATTCATATTAATCATGATTATTATTAATAATAGCCGATAAATCGCGTTGGTCTTAACATATATACACCTACTAAAGCCAAACCTGTGTATAATGATACTTTCTGTAGGATTGCCTATAACGATATTTTCTTCTGTCCCGGCGGAATTCCTATTTATTCGATGTATTTTTAATCTGCTTACAGCGATAATGACTTTTTAGATGTACCTGTGTATAACGATAATTTTATTTCCTTAGAAAGCTGGTACTGGCCGATAAAAGCTAGAAACGACACCCCATTGTCCAGAATAAAAGAGAACAGGGAAATCGGCGGGAGGAGCTAGTGATTGGAATGTGCGTATGTGTTTGTTGCCTCTGTCTCCGGATGGGCACTAACCTGTTCATTCGCTGTTAACACACTGGACTGACTACTTGTTCTTTTAAATTCATTATTGATACGTTAAAACCTTGAATCTAGGATGGCATAGCGTAAAGCATTAGTATTTACAGGAGAGATACAAATAATATCGGAAATTGATCAAAGATTAAAACAAATTGATTCTTCTAAAAAGTATGAGATTTCTCAGTCGGCGATAGCTACTTTTTTTGGGGAAAAAGGAAAGAAAATATATTGAAGATATTGTGGAGAAAAGTAAAGTGAATAGCAAACGAAAACTATAAAGGCGCCGCAAATGGACGCATTTGAAGATGCTAACAAAGTTTCTAGATCAAATTTTCATTTTGGAGCTCTTAAAAAAGTTTATATAATTTAAATTTATAAAATACAATTTTATATCAGCGAGTATTGTAAGATAAATCAAAAAGCACAATAATTTTTTTAGTATATAAGTATACGTCCACGCACCTACGCATTGGCTGCGTAAATCTTCAAACTGTCTACAAAGATAACCTGTCTATAAAAATATTTTTTCAAAGTTCCTACAATATCGTTATAAACAAGCTTTACCTAATATCAGCAAAGCCGTCGAATAATTATTTCCAAGAACAACTCCCACTTCTCTACTATTTATTTTAAACCAATCTGAAAGTCTCACATGTGAATAAACAATTTCAATTAATCAGTGTCATATTCTAAACGATCTAGCTCAAAAGCAGTCATAAAACAATTCCATGATAAACACGAAATTCAAGCTGCTTATTTAGCTTTCCTGACACCATTGTGCCACTATAACCCCACTAGCATTTTGTCTTAAAGCTCCATTCATATAAATTCATATATAATTCATTCTCTAACGTAGCGTAATCAAGATGTCTGTTAGACTAATAAAGGCAACCAATCAGCTAGAGTAATTCACACGTATAAAGTGTTCCTTGAAAGGTTAAATCTGAGTTTACACCAATAGACGACTATTCAGTTAGATGGAAATTTGGCTCGAGAGAAGAGTGACGATGTATTGTTATGTGAATATTGGAGTGTGCTATTGTGTTATTATTAATAATCTAGTAGTGATATTTAATATTTTATTTATCAATTGGGATGGGATTTTTATTTAATGTATTTATCTTAACATATTTGTACTTTATCGTATACTAAAGTACTTGGTTTCACTATAAGGTACTGTTTACTGTAAAGTGTTGGAAAGCTTTACTGTAGTAAAAAACAAAAAATTTCTATCTCGAGATTTTGATGAATCTCCACATTTTAAACCTCAAAATCCGAAGAAAAAGTTTTGAGTTAGTCTGCTTTTACTGTGAACACTATAACTCAATTACGCAACAAACTATATGAAAGAAACTTTGGCCCATGGTCCTTGCACCGTAATTGTTGATTCCTATTCAACTTTGAACAAAATCTGTCAACGGGAAGTCCGTTTGTGCTTACATGCATAGGCAATAACCCGAAAACATAATGAAAAAATAAATCGAATTAGGTTTGTGGTCTTTACGCCAAAATTGTAGTCTTGCATCAAATTTTGGACCCAATATGGCAACGGAAAAACGCCCACAGTGCACATTCGAATCGGTTTACTATACTATGAAGCTAAACACAAAACTTATTGTGTAAGTATACGAGAAAGTCACGGGAAGAACTCTGCCGCTGGTATATAGAAAATATGTTTTAATAAATAGGTTAAAATATGCAGCATGCATAGAATCTTCATGAAATATGTAGGCCCATTTCCAAATCTCTACATTTTTGTCAATTCTTTTTATTTTTGTTGCCTTTTCTATACTATATACTATTTTGTTGTATTTTACATTTCAGCAAGGCAGAAAGTTTGCCAGGGAACTCATTCACTCTCCACTGATAGTTATACAATAACTCTATGCTTTCATAGGTCGGCGGCGTAAATTGTTGAAACTGAAGGTTCAAATGCTGCCCCTTTATTATGGTGTGGATGTTGCTGATGGGGTCCTATTTATCTAATTGTACTTCAAACCTCCTCGTTTTATCCATAAGTCCAAAAAAATTCCCTTCTGGTGTAGCTTCAAGTAGTTCGACGTTTATCTGTTTAAGCCAATTCATTGTCACATTTTGGAACTAACAGACGAGAATAACGCTATTAATTCATATAAAGGACGACCATAAAATGTGTGTATAATTTAAAATATAATGGGCGGCTAATTGAAAGTGAACTCTCATTCTAGCGGTGTTATTCCAAATCGTAAACCTTTGAGATTTCTCTGGTAAATGGCTATATATCGGGAGAAATCGGGGATGAAACGAATAATTGTTGTCTGTTTTGAACGGAAAAAAACACCGGGACGAATATTGCTCCCGACGGAGGGTTAACTTTGATAAAGAATATAAGTGTAGCCTACAAAGAGTAGATAAAAGCATTTCTCTGTAGAGTTGAACGAATCTTAAGATCATCTTCTAAAATTAAATGAAACAAATAAACCACAGTTTCTAATGGATGTTTTAAAGCATTTTTGAACAATTCAATTGATCCATTGGAGGCCCCAGTACCTGTTTCGGTACCATCAAAGCCAAAGGCTTAGTAAATCCAAAGCAATACTTTTCTCATCTATGCAGTCTACTTCCATAAATCTTAGTATTGATGACACTATATCTTTCCCAGAGCCACTATCTCGTATTGCGTGTCAAAAATATGTCGATCTAGTTCTTCAACCAAACATATACGTTCTTCTAGTTCAGTTGTCCTGGCAGATTTAACACTTATAATTTCTTTACTTATTGTTTCATATTTTCAAGCATAAAAATAGAGCGCAAATTTTTACGAGGTACTAGTTGAATATTGCCAGTATTTCACACTTTCCCAAAAAACCTTTGATTTTCTATTACCTCTGCTGATTTTCTGTCTTACAACAATTAAATCCTCCAAACATCACTTGCTAGTTGAGCTCCTGCTCTACTGGAAATGGCTCTACGGTCATATTCTCTAGCTGAAGCGACATGACTTGACACCTGAGTATAGTTAAAGTACAACTCCGGTTAATCTAACTAAGGAAGGGGAGCCGTTTCGGATAACGATTTTTTCGGTTAAGCCAAGAACGTCTATTACTATCATGTATTCAATTATAGTATGCAATTCTGAAATTTTTCAAGTGTAAGATGAATTCAAAACTATCTTTGTAGACTACACTTATGTTCTTTATCAAAGTTAACCCTCAGTCACACAGTGGTGAAATATATGAAAAAGTTGGCCAAAATTGTTAAATATTAAAATTATATAATTCTTTGTATTAAAAACGTTAGGATATGTTAGTTAGATGTAAATATTAAGAAATTATCAATTAATGAAGAGATTCAAGGACCATTAAGCAGTTCTTATACTATAAACAATAGAAAATGAATATAATAGCAGCAGTTGATTTCCGCGCGCGTGCAGTATTGCCTTTATTCATGGTTCGGATAGTCAACCACGAGACCTATTTGCAATTTAAATTTATCTTGGATTCCTTTTTTAACATTTCCCAACAGTATTCATATTTTTTCCCCTCCCCGTGTTTGCCATTTGCATAACGAAAGTATATATGGAGAATATAATAAGCACTAGAAGCATCTTATCGGCAGTCTAATATGGACAGTCCTAACTGTAGATTGTTTTCAATGACTGCTTTAAACAAAACATTGAACGATTTGCTTGTGGTTAGATTACATCTTTGTTTCGTCGAGTATTCGTATTAGTGTTTGTTGTTACGACTAATTAAAAATTTTGTCACCCGTTTCCATGTCTGTCGGATTCAAATCAGTTATCTAGTTTGTCACATACACAGCTTCTTGTTTTTGAATTTGTGTCGATTCCTGAACGAACTGGAGTCATACTGGTCTATAATATCGAGAAAACGGTCGTGGTTTATTCAGAATATAGTATACTGTAGTTCATCTTGATTCTTCAAAAAATTTATTTACTGGAACAAGGGATGTGACAAAAATGCTAGCATCCGTATATAGCTGTTAGATCTTCTAAGAATTGTTTACATTCATATTGTTTAGAGGAATTGTCAAAATCTCATTTACTATTATTAATATCGTCTCGAAGGAGAAAAAATCGTCTTCTGGCGATTTAATAAGTCGCTTTATAGTTTGATTAAACAAATCTTGTAAAGTCATCTGTGTTGAAGCTTCAGTTACCGAAATATTTTCTTCATAACTCACCTTTATATCTTTTATTATGGCTTCAAAATCAGAGTACAAAGTGGAACCTTCTTCAAGAGCACTATTTCATATAGTGTATTGATTTTCTTTATATTTGCAATGAATCAGTTGTGGTAAGGCCTTGTCTTCCGATATTGTATCTAATTTTGGCACTAAAATATCAAGAGTTTTGACATTTCAGTGGGTCCCTTTATTGACTATTTCATTTGAGCAGTATGCATTGGACTCTTTCTGTACCTTTTTTCTCTCGCTTGCCCTCTCTCTATGTTTTTCAGTTTTCCTTCCTATAATTCGTTCATTGCTGTCTTCAAAAGCTTTCAGTGGCGCATTTTAAGGACGCATGTTTAAAAGAATTTAATAACAAGCATTTTTTCCAATTTGTTTGGTAATCAGAAATTAGCTTCGATCGTTTTCTTTTTTCGGAGTGTAGTAGTTTGAAACCACTTAAAATTTAGACAGAAGATGCTTGTTCTGGACATTTTTGTTCGTAGAAGAAAAATTTTTATAAAACATATGAGTTCTCGTCTAATAATTGATCGGAATTCAACCGAAGTTTTCCCTGAAAGAGCATACATAGAAAAATTTGTAGAGTTACTAATGCAATAAAACAACAACAAAATTAAAATTACAAAAAGTAGCACAAAAATTTGTTTTAAATAGAGGGCTATTAATATAAACTTTATGTAAAATTGCTTATAATGCCCTAATTCCTTGGAATCTCAAACTTTTTCTTTCAATGATTGTATTAGAAAACATAAAAAATTCTTTTGCATTTAAAAGACAATTTTTTGTTTAAAAAAACTGTTTGTTCCCTATTAATAGAGGTTAAAAATTTCGTCCGTACCTTATTGACTAGGTTCCATACCGAAATCAAGCCACTAGACGAAATCAATCAAAAATATAATAAAGATCACTTTGAAAGAAAGTAGGAAAGCTTACAGCTTTGAAAAGAATTCAGAAGTTTAACCAAGTGTCATGGCTGCTTGCATGTCGTTAACATGTCGAAAAGTACACAAAAAGTAGGGCACTATATTAAACTATTTATATAATTAAGTTTTACAGCTTCACCAATAAGCTTTTAAAAACCCTTTTTGGCCAGCTTTTTCGTATATTTCACCACTGTGCGTCGGGAGCAATATTCGTAATGGTGAGTTCGGGCGCTCCTGATAGGCATAGGTAAACAATCTTGTAATTAAACTTGTTAATACCCATTAATATTAATTTTAGCATTCTAAAATTGATAACTGACCCTCTTGGGAAGCCATAAAAGATAAAAAAGTGGGGATATTTTTGCAAGAAATTCTTGCCATCGCAATTATTTTCGTGTAATACAGTATGTGTTTTCTGGATTTCGGATAACCCAGGTTTCGGTTAACCCGAGTTCGATTAACCGGGGTTTTACCTATATTTGCGATTTCTCCAACTGATATTTTCTCTATTTCAAAAAGCTGTACTGCTATATAGACTATAAAAAAAGAATTTTTATTAAAATAAAGGATAGGTTGAAAATTGGAAAGTATGCGTATTTGGCAGAAAAATTAAGGTTCTCGTGTAGATTCCGGGAGACCTAAACTTTACATGATAGATATAATATTTTTTATTGTTAATTAACATCCTAAACTTCACATTTTTGTACTTAAATAGAAATCAAAGTTTAGTTTTCATATTTTTAAGAAAAAATTGAAAGTGTAAGTTTTTGACAAAAAAATTCCAAACTTTAGGCCCATTCTGGCATACCTAAATATTTGCCAGTCACACTAAAACTTTTTTGGTAAATATGTGACCAAAGTGACAACTTTTTATTGACTTAGAATTTTGAATTTACAAAAACTCTTTTTTCGTGATACACCCTATTTTACAGCAACTAAGTAGCACAGGCGGTATAATTATAAAAACAACTTTAATGAACTTAAATAATAACTATAATTACTATTATCATTAAATGACATTAAAATTTTTAAATTATTCTATTAAAATAGTTTCAAAATTTTTGTTATAACTTTATGGAATGGATTTTGAATAGGAAAGAGAAAATGCATTTATATTTGTTTAACTGTTTAAAAATTAAATTATTGCCATAATTCAAGTATTATACGAATAAACAGTTATTTTTTGAATAAAATAATTAATATTTAATAAATTAACAATTTATTAAATTAAAGATTAAGAAATTGTTGATTTAATTTAAAATTATTTATTTAACAAATATTTTGAAAAAAAGAAAAAATATATATGATAAATACAACTTTATTTATGATGATTAATAATTATAGTTACTCTCTTTCTATCATGAAAATATTTCATGTAGGCTGGCTATTGTGCTAGGTATACTTTTAATATACAAAGCCTAATCTCGAACTGAATTTTCCAAGTCGTGCCCTCTCCTTGTCATTGTTGCGAGCAGCTCTTTTGGAGCACGCACGGCAGAGCTTGTTCACCGATCTTTGAAAAACGATATTAACTGAGAACTGATAAGGCGCGTTGCGCTATGCAAGTTATTCCTGTCTTAATTTGTCTCTCTGAAAAGATGGCGGACAAATAACAGCATCGCTTTTCACTTCAAATTCAGTTCGTTCGCCACACTTGGCGACACACCACCACTAACCCTTTTATACCAGAATTTTCCTAATGTACACAGACATCTATGAGAAAAATCTCTGAATCCTTGGAATGAAGTTGCTAGAACCACAGTTTCCTTTTGAATTGGAAGCCTTCTGGGTATCACATTTTATCTATATAAGGCAAGAATGGTTAGAAATGTTTGGTATGTAGGTGTGTTCTTTTTCTTTGTCTTTCCAACTTTATCTGATTAACATTATTAAGGCAGTTGCTTGTATTACAGAAAATCATCTTGAAATTGTTTTCCGAGACTCAGAATCGTATTACTCTTTTGTAATAGTTATGGTGGAGTAAACATGTATGCTAGTAAAAATAACAAGATTACTCCAAAACCTTCTCTTTTAATTCTCTTTTTTTTCTTATACAGATTCTTTCTATCACATGAACTTACAAAAAACTATTTTAAACTGCCTACGTAATGATAGCTTGTTTTTTGTGTTTTCAAACATTCATAAAAAAAATTCCTAACAGTTTAATATTCGCATAAGATAATAAACTTCTTTCTGATATAAGTTATATATCACCTACAAAGCCAGCCTTAAATATCTCTATACATTTAAATTTAAGTGAGGTATGGTATTTCTGAAACTGTTTCCATATGCATTCCCATGGAATACTCTTGATAGATCTCTCTGCCATTCGGAGTGAAGAAAAGTTTATTGTGTTATCTCTTAACCAATAACTCACACCTAGTGCATTTCTTTCAAAAGAAAATGCGGGCCTGAAAAACAGAGATAAATGTTTACTTTGTATTTTTGAAATAACTGGAACTTGTTTCTCTTTTATTCAAAATAAGCTCATTCCCACCTACGTGAAGCTGGGATAAACAAGAACATTCCAGAAAGTGGCTTCGTTAAAATGAAAAATATTTCGTTCTTTCGTCTTCACCGCAGAAGGATTTCTGTTATTGATGTTTCCATTTCTTGTTTTATATAAATCGCAAGTTCAAAATCTTTCTTGGTTTTTAGAGTCAACCATTCACGAATTGCTAGCCTTCCATTTTTAGTCTTATTAGAGCAGCTTTTACCTGAGACTTACAGGAAAATTGACCACCACAGCTCCGATGGAGAATTTTTAGAGCTTGTGGTAGTGGTAGATGTTTTCGGTAATCGTTTTTCTCAGGCAAGAATAAAGCAGCCCTCAAGTAGTGTTGCATGAAAATTTAGAGTAGGGATGGGAAAAACCTACCGTTCTTCTTTTGTTTCGGTTAAACGATTTTTTTCGGTTATTTTTTTAAATCCAATAACTGGGTAAAAAAACCGGATAGGAAGATAGGCTCTATTTTAGGTTCGATTAGACTAAAATTTATCAAGTTATGAAACTTTAAATTTTATCATCTTAGGTCAATCAACAACAACCGCTTTCTCGAGGCGTCTGTTGGTTTGCTGATTACTGAAAGAGTCTTTTTGAACAGAAAAACATTGGCCAATGAAATGATTTCGTGTAAAAAAAAATATTAATAAAACAATTTGTCTACAAGCGGCGTTTGTTATTTTATAAAAAAGAGCCGAAAACCGAAAAATTTATTTATTTTTTTATTTCAAAAACCGGTTTTTTTAGCTGTTACAACCGTCAGGTGAAACCGGAGGTGAAAAAAGCCTGAATTACCGAAAACCGGTTATTTTCGCAATAACCGCCATCAATAATTTAGAGAGTTGGGGCTTATCTTGTGTCGTCTTCATCTAACTAAGTTTTTTAAAATTAAATTAAAAACTTTTAATGTAAGCTTTAATATAAACTTGCCGAACTAGGGCTCTTGACTAGCTTTCAAGGCGGTAATGAACGTTACATAGGAACACCAATTACAGCAAGAACCCTGTTAACCGAACACGGGTAAATCGAAACCCGGGTTTTCAGAAATGCCTCTGAAATCTCAAATCCAAAAAACACGTACTGTACTGTACGGAAATAATCACGAAGGCAAGACTTTTTTGCAACGTTATCCATACTTTTTTTCTTTCAAGTATACCCAAGAAGATCAGTGCTTAATTTTGTATTCCTAAAATTAAAATTAATGTTTATTAATAATATTAATTACGATATTGTTTAACCGTGCCTGTCAGACACATTACGCCCGACGGAGGGTTAACTTCAATACAGAGCATAAGTGTAGAGATTAGTCTATAGACTTAGTCTATAATAACATAGTCTATAGAACTTTCGTTGTATAGTCTGCAACGAAAGTTTCGAGTTCGTTTTACGCTCAAAACATTTCAGAATTACTTACTGTAATTAGATACAAAATGGTAATAGATGTTCGAAAAAATCGCTATCCGAAACGGCTTCTCCCTCTTTTGTTCAATTAATTGGGATTATACTGTTGGTATAATAAGCAAAATACAAGTACAAAGGAGCATTAATTTATTGATTACTTGAAACAGGGTTATTAGTTAAATGGATGTAAAAGCTGCTTATACATTAGGTTTTCTTTCTGCGTTAAAGTTAAATTAATTTCACCACTTAACAGTGTAGTTTTCTGTATCGTCTAATTAGACGACCCCATCTTTTTGGGAATGTGTTGTAATATTGATTCAACTAAAAGCCCATAGAACACATGCAATGTTAGTGGATTACAGGTCATTTTTGTATCGAATTGTGACGTTTATGAGTGACTTAAATTTCGATTATAGGTGTAAAAAAGAATAATTCTAGGCTCGAACTGAATCTCGGGTATTACTGTTAAGATGTTAAAGTTTGAATCTAAACAAGGCTATCTTAGGAAGGACCTCGTAATTTTGACCCGTGGCTAGACGACGCGAACTACACCAGCCAAAGGATTTAACGTGCAGCAGGAACACGGATTTTTGAAGTCGATTCTCAATCGTTGCAAAACCTATTGGCGAAACCTACCATCAACATCAGCAACGGGATGTTTGATTCTGACGGGAAATAACATGCACCAGACCAGCGTAAATGATGAATCTTTCATAACATCTGTTCTCGCTCATGTATTAAAAAGACGAAACATAAAGGTCGCTTGTTTTATCAGAAAGTTTCTGATAAATGAGAAGAACCGCTAAGAACTTTTTGCTATACTTCAAACAACTGGAATATATTTCATATTTTTAGCTCTTACTGAATATTTTCATATAATTCACCCCAGCTAGATGGTGTTACACCGCAGCAGATTTGACGTGCACAAGGAACATGGATAGTTGGAGACGAACAAAACAATTTTTATAATCGGTAAAAGCAGTTTCTTACTTTTACAAAAAAAAATATTCTAATACTCATCTGTGGACAAATAAATTTGGCAGAAGAGCAAAAATTATCACTTAAGTACCTCAAATTAGGGTTTTTAAACCTGCTAGTTGCGAGAACTCTCCCTGACTCTTCAATATTTTAACCAAAATTAGGCAAGAAAATCATCGTGAATTGAAAGATTTCATTAAATTTTTTAAACGATTATTTTAAGTTGGTTTTTCTTTCATTTATTGTTTCTAACTGCTTTAGTGTTCAATTAATGTATGAGAAGTTTCAATGAAGAAAATTGGCGATTTTATTTCTGCACCTTGACAGAAAATGATCAATGTCCATTTTGCCAGTTTTCAGTTAGAGCTAATTTTAATTTTTTAGACACTTTTATTTGACTTGTTTCATGTTCGGAGATACGAAATTTGTCATCGATTTTTCACTAACTTCCCGATGTTCTAGACTTTTAGTAGTAGTAATAGTTCATTTGACATGTATACTCGCTGGCTAGCTACTTTGTCAATTTATACATAACGCAAGCAAAATTTTTACTGAACATAGAAAAGATTGTTTAGTTCTTATTGCAATGAATGCTTCGTAAAAACTTAGAATAATAGAAATCTTCTTTTTGCAGCCGTTGAGAGATCGAAAAGTCACGACAACAAAAGCGGACGGCAACGAAATGCTGACATAAAAATATGCTAGACTTTTGAAATTTCGTTCTCATGTGTGTTCTTGGTAACAATACACTCTTTTAATATGTTCAGAATATAATTATCAATTAATCGGTTAACGTAATGTAATTTTTTGTTCATACGATTGTGAAACACTGACTACATTATTCCACAATTATAATGAATCCTAAATTAAAGACTAAAAGTAGACAATGCTTAAAATAGAAATAATTTCTGCTTTTTAGCACACTAATACAAATGTTTTAACTATTTTTTTTCTTCAAATTACTCTAAATGGGTTATGAAAAATCTCAAACTCTAATTTCAAGAAATTAATTTACTCAGAAGATAACATAGACACTTCTCTCCTTTATTGGTTTGATAAATTTCGACATCGGCTCTTTTTCTCTAAGGTACATTTTGCCGAGCTGTTGAGTGTGAGTTTACGAATAAACCGTTGTTAAGCAAATCATTCTTTACCGAAGAGAAAACGTGATTATTTTATTTAAAAGCCTACCATTCGTTGAAACATTCATATGTTTAATAACCGTTGTAAATTAATAACTGTACCAAAATGTCATTTGACTTTTTAACAAAATAACCTTTTCCAACCTAGTGATTAAGATTCTAGCTGATGGCTTCTGTCACTGTCCAGATCTTTCCAATCACGTACGCTAATACCTGAACTCCAGCTGTGAAATTCGTCAATCAGTAGATCTTTACATGTGATTCGATTGGAAACATTTCGAGGTGTGGACTAATGATGGAAAAAGTGGCAATTATTTGTCGGGCCACGCAGTAATGAAATGTTGTATTGAGTATAGTCTGTCAATGTAAATTGATGCAAAATGCTGTGTAATAACTATGAATAGCGATTAACATCATTGAGCATATTCTCCATTAAGTGGAAACCTGACGGAAAGATTCTAAACCAGCGGAAATACCAGAAAGGCAGATGTTTCAGTCAGTTTAACCTTTCAAGTTCACTGCATGTTTCATTTTGATAATTATTAAATTTATTTCACAAATGAGTATTAGACATGTAGCTGATCATAAATATGTAAATGGGGAAAAATTAGCATTTTTTCTTTTCAAGAAATTTGTGGTTTCGCAGTGAAATCAATGAACGGCAACTGGCTATTTTTCCTCCGAATAAGTTATCATCGAAATGCAGTTTAAATTATGTATCTAATTTATAAGTATGCGTGGGTATTCAGGAATTAAAAGTAAATAAATATAAAGTAAATAAATATATAAAGTAAAATTCAATATTACTTTCGAAGATTCAATTTTAAAAAATATCAATTTGTGCAAGAACCCTCATCATTTTGTTTCTCTTAGAGTTCGAAAGCAATTTATCTCTCGCAATGCCGATACCATACTAACGGTGTTGAACTGGAATTTTTATATAAGTTGGCCTATATATCTGGCTCAAGTTATGAAAGAAAAATGACGCTACGTTTCGCCTATGCGTAGTGAAAGAATACTCAATATGTAGTTTCACTACGAAACCAATGAACTCTAAAGGGATAACACGTTCACGTCGGCTTAGAAATTTGTATTTCGTGCCATCGGGCGGCAGCCCTAAGAGCACTTTGCTTTATAGGGCGGCGCTGATAGAATGCTCTATATGAAAACTTATGGTCGTACAAGCCGGTGAACACTTATGTATTAAATGTCCGATGGGATATCCAAGTGTGAGCCAAAGGTAGCGTGAGCCGCTCAATAGTCCATTTAAGTTTGAGTCAGCGGTGGTGCACGCCGCCCGATGGTAAATTCAAGTGTAAGTCACTGGTGGTACACGCCGGCGGGAACGTGTTAAGGAAAAAGTCGCATGTCATGCTTAAACATCTAATACATTTTTAGTTATAGCTACCATTTGTTTGGCAGTGCATTCCCACTCACATCGATTGAAAATTTTATATGTTTTGTGGTAGCTATTGCATTTATATATGCGTGCGGTATTAATTCATCAATGAAGCGCGTCGCAATCATTTACGTGTCATATTTATTATCATTTGTACATAATGAAATATTCCACAATTAAAGAGGGCCGTTGTGGCCTAGTGGTAAGTTCTCGGTTCCGGGGCCGGATGGTTCCAGGCTCGACACCTGATTCCACTAAAGAGCCATCGTGTACTGGGTCACTTATACGTTAAATCAGACGCAGCGGTTTAAACGCCTTCCCGTGGGTATGGTGCGGAACTCTAGAGAGGGAGTGCCAGCTCTGGTGTCGTCCTCGTCATCTGACTGCGGTTCTAAATTACAAAGACCGTCCTTAAATAGCCTCCGTATTGCTTCAGAACGGGACTTTAATATTACTAAAATAATCCTCACTTAAAGAACGGAATCTTTATGACAACGTGGCGTGGATACTTTTTTTCACTAATTAAAAACTTTAATTTTTGTATTTATTTGACCAAAACTCTCCTTACGATGAGCTGTCTCTCGTAGCAAAAATTAAAATTCTTTTGTTTCTCTTTCTTATGTAAATATAATAGGTATATTTAAATTCACTAACTTTGATGTGGTGGCGTAAGGTTCTCATTGAATCGGCGGAACACAGTAAGACTTACTCTGTTGCCCGTTGCCACATCAGTTGAAAATATACACTTATTTGCATAAAAGTTATCGTGATTATAATTACGAAGAAACCGTTAAAAAATTTGGATATAAGATTAAAAGCATCGCGACAATCGGTGGCTTTCTATTGGAGTTTGGTCGATTTTCTGATCCCGCTACAGAGACTACAGTAGACGACAGCGGCAAAGCTTTTAGAAGAAATTATCAGAATTTATAAAAACTTTTATTAATATTCTACGTATATAAAATATCATTGTTTTTTTACTAAGCTATACAATTTTGATAGAATTATTTTACGTACATTTATTGTGAATGTGATTTTTCCATTTCTTCATAAACCATAAAGAATTATTCCCCGATCAGGATAGGCATCCGGGTCACTGAGTAACCGAACCGCCCGCGTTAATAACACTGAAATTGTGGCTTGTTACCTAATGACCAACATCGTCCGTGGCAGAGACTCCTTGAAAAGGAGGTATGCCTCGTCGTCGGAAATGTGGCCTTCATAACTATACATCCATTACCATGCTCAGATGGAAGTAGGAACCCGCTTATTTATCCGGCGACTTCCCATCCATATACTCGCGGTGTGTCTCTGGCGGGGCATTCGTCCAATGAGAATGCAGTTTTAAACAGCTCTTTTCATTCATTCATTAAAGCTCGCTCGGAAACTTTTTAATGTCCTTTATGTTCTATTTGTGCAGCAAATACCTACATTTTCAGTAAAATAGGATCTCGAATCTGAGGACCTTGCCACCAGAAAACTCTTAAAATAGGACATGATAATTTCATACGAATAGAGACTAAATTTATGTCACTATTTCTGAAAAAGCTTAAAATTAGAGACCTTAAAAAAGCACGGAATCGCAGAACTGTAGGGCCACTACCAAATGACAAATCAATCCAAAACTTAATTCGCGTTATATCATCAAGCAACTGGAATTGTTTAAATGGCGTTCACAGAAACCTTGGGTAAAGGCGGCACAATTGTACTATTATAATAGTAAGCATAATGATAATCATTAAAGAGAAATCTGTCTACCATCAACCCATGTAAACGACATTTTCTCAATGTGTTAGTGAAGTGTCGATACGTTTAATGTCAAGACCCGCTTTCGAAGCTATAAGACGTCTTTTTTTTTTGTCCGGTTGTCGGATTAGAAGGAGAGCCATTGTGTCTCCAAGCAAGCCATAGAATTTCCATGCTGCCACGATCTAATTACAACCGATATACGATAGGTGTGTGGTCAGGGTAAATGGCACCATGAGCATAGTATTTACTTTTCACCTCTCGGTGTCCCCTTCCCGTTTCATTTGTCGACTTCTGACTTTAGAAATGTAAAATATATGCGAAAATATTGTCTTAGTGGTGTCCCTCTAGACTGGCGATGGGACATCTATACAACCATGCTTGCCCATACTTCTCTACGCCACTGACATTTGACAACAGATTTTGCGCGTCCTAGGCCTGCAAGAGCGTCGGATTTCGGATAGAATCAAATCCTTAAGTCATATCCAAGGACTTTGCCACCAGAGCACCATGTCCTTTTAAAATGAGACATTTCTCTCTTCAATTTCGTATCAGGGTAGCTTAAATTTGTCCTACTCAGTGGCTTGATGAAAGTAAGTGACACCTGGAGCTTAATATGATTTTTTCCTTCTGCAGTAGTCAGCAGTAGCAGACTAAAAGATAAATGGTGCCTGGAGCATAGTTTTCTTTTTTTTCTACCCTTTATCATTTTTGGCTTTTAAAAACGGACATATATAAACTAACATTTTGTCTTCACGGTATCCCCTAAGTCTACTGCTCGGTGTATTAACATCCTCTTGCCCCATCCCCCCGCCTGCCACTACGCCCCTTATCCCACTCAGGGACGTACATATAGGAGGGCGTGGGAGGAGGTCCGTCCAGGGCGGCAAAATCAGATATGTAGGAAAACAATTTTATTACTAAGAACAGCATCGGCACTACTTCAATCATTGTATACTTAAATACATATATATATATATATATATATATTGTAATTAATTCATATTTTTTGTCTTTTTTTCGATAAATTGCCGATATGTGAAAGAAAGTCTGGTGGTGGACGCACGATCTCGCAACCTATCTTCAGAGATCAAGGGCGACAAAAGACGAATTGCGTTATTAAATCAATTTTTTCCCTCTTGACTTTATTATTTTTTTTATTTTGAGGTTTATGTAACTCGTGAAGAGGGGGGGGGGGCGGCAAAAGTTGCAACTACGCTACTAATTCCACTGTATGGAAAAGTGTTAAGGTAAAAGAAAGACAATGCACCCGTCAAATGGGATTGTTTGCTCCTAAATTGAGTTCAGCCGTCGGACTACCAGCTGACAAATGATTCCGAACCTTAATTCGTGAGCGAAGAAGCAACCCGAAAGGTTCAAACCGCGTCCACAGAACCCCGAGGAATAGGCGGCACAATGGCACGATAATATTAATAAAGAAAAAAGAGAGAGAGAGAGAGGAGTCCGTCCGACAGAGAGGAGTGGAAAGAAGATAGAAAATAAAATAAAAAAACGGGACACGCGACTTGAAGATTTCCTACCCGGCCCTGAACCAAGGCCGCCACCAGGTAGCGCCAGCGTACAGGCCGGCCCCGTACGAGCGCGCCTCGTCCGAAAAAGCTTGTCTCAGATCCGCTCGAACCTCCCGAGCGTACCGAACTCCTTACGTCAGTGGAGCGAACCTTTTCCCACGCCAAAAAGCGTTCTACTACAAGCGAAAAAATCAAAACATCGTGAACGTGCCCGTGACGTTTTGTTTTCGTTTCATCTTTTTTTTCGTTTTGTTTTTTCCGCCGCTGCTACGTACTCCCACGCCCGTGCGGGATTTTTTTAATTTATTGTTTTGATTTCGATAATGAATTAATTAACTAAAACCTGGATTTTTGATTTTGCTGAAAAATGTGCTGCTCAACTTGAACCGAAAAGGATTGCTTTGAAGATTTGTTTTGATTTGCATCGTACAGTGTAGTGTGCGTGTTGTTATAATTATTGTGCTTTTGATTATTTTTTTGTTTTGGTTTTGCTTATTTTATTTTACATCGACTGGCATCTGTCGTCTGGAACGGCCGAACTGTCCGTTCTCCGGACGATTTCTTTCTTGACCACTGACCGGACCTTTCGCCTGAAAAATTTGTTGGGTCAAAAATATCGCCAAGAAAGAGGTGAGCTAATTCTGATATCATTTTTATTTTCTTTATTTGATTTTTTTATGTTTTTATTTCAGTTAAGTATCCTGGCCGAGGAAGTCGGAAAACATAAATTTTGTGATTAATTTTATACTATATTTCCATTTTCATTTGAATAGTTTTAACTTACCTATTCATTATAATTAATAATTAACTGAATTTAGGCTAAGGATATATATTTTTTTTCCTTCGAAAGTTTCCTTTGGAAATAGAGATTTAGAAAAAAAAAACCCTGAATTAAAGCTATAATTTATTTAAACATTTAAAATAAAAGCTATTTAAAATTTTATATATAATTTTCAAAAGTAATGGATATTTAATTATTTATCTTAATTTAAAAAAGGATGGTGAATTGAAGACTATTGAAGTAATTAATGGTTATCTAAAATAGTCACTTGTGATTAGTTGTAGCAATATTCAATTTTATCTAATATTTCTTTTTACTTACTAATTCAAATTTAAGCTTACTTACTTACTAATTTAAAGTTTTTAAAGTAAGTTTACTTACTAATTTAAATTTAAGAACTTATTTTTTATTAACATTTTAATAATTTAAAATTGCATCTGTTGCATTAAATATCAACCTAGAAAATTAAAATTCAGATAGTTATTTTAGTGAAAAATAACGAAAGTGCGATATCTTATAAAGCATAAATCAGCATCTGGCTATCAAAAAAATATTCTTTTTGAGGAAGATTCCATTAAAATTTAGAAAAGCAATCTAATCAAATGAAAGATAAATTTATTCTCCCCTCATTCGGATTTAAATCAATCCCACCCAACCAAATCCAAACTAAATATTAAGAAGCACAAGTTAAAAGAAATCTTTATAAAGTATCAAACATTTAAAAACATTATCTTCGGTAAAGCAGGAGTTATTCTTAAAGAAATCTGGTTCTTAAATTCGAGATTTGTCTTGGATCATTTATTTTAATGATCTTCCTTCTTTTTTAAAAACTTAAATCATTCGAATATTTTGACATTGTTCTTTTTAATATTCCACCCTGGAATAAATAAGCTCCTTTCTTCTCCTAAAATCGAATTCCTGGCCACCACCTCTTTATGATTTATAATGCTATTACTTCAAGTTTGAAAGCGTAGCTTTCCTCTTATATGTAACATTTGAATTATATTCATCATAAATTCTCTATTTGGAAGATGGAGCGTTGTTATTTTTTTTCTTCCGTTCCACAGAAGCACAAAACTAGAATTATTTTTCGAATTATTTTTTTCGTAGCCGTGTTTTTCTTGTGCAAAGAAATATCAAAATATATATTTCTGGACTTATTTAATTACGTAGAATTATTTTCTTGAAACAATAGTTTTAAAATCGGAAAGTAAAATTTATCATCAATTCCATATCTGGTGGTTGATTTTAAAATGTTTAATTAGTGAATTAATTATTTCGAAAGCTGCACTTTCTATTAATGCTCCTCGAGAATTTGAACACTCGTAGTTAACAAAACCAGGAGACTTAAATTTTCAGATCAATAAAGGTATCTAATTAATTAAAATACAATGGATATTTCATTTTACGATTTTACTTGCTAAAAAGAGTTTCGTTTAATTCAATTACGAATTATTCATCATTTAAAAATTAACTTGCTATAACTGAAACGATTTAACAAAGCGTACTATTTCTGCATTCTTTACAGAATATTTCAGCAATTGACAATTTTCAAAACTAAAATTCACGATGAATTCAGACGATTTAATAAATTATATTATTTTGTTAATTCTACTTTAAAGTGTTTCTATTAATTTAATCCTAGTTGCGTCTATCGAATTAATTACAACCTATCTTTGCTCTAAATGGTAAATTTGCAATAAAAATTTAAATGATAGGAAATGCTTTCCATGTTTATTTTTAATAATACATAAAATCTTGTTTGATAAATTTTGAAAAACAATGCATTTAAAATACAGAATCCTTAAAAATAAGTTAAATATACTTTTTTTTAAACCTTTATATATAATTGACATTATTCAAAACGCATCCTAAAATCTTTAAAAATATACACCAATCAAAGCAAAAAGGGTGAACACGAAAAGTAACAGTTTCAGTTGCACAATTTAATCTCACCGTTACGTTAAATGTCATATGACACATTTTCACAATGCACCAAAACAATGCAATCCCTAGAAATAATTGAAATATTTTAATTTTTTACCTATAGTTTTAACTGTTCTTCAATGCATCTTAGTATCTTCTTAAATGGATAATATAGTAATTAAAATAAAAATGTGCCTTAAGGATTCATTAAAATAACAATTGCATAATTGTGTCTATGAAACTTATTTCAAGCGTAAAGCATCATCTTTAAATTTTCCTTAAGTAAATCGCTGCAGCTAATAATACGTACCACTTTATTTTGGTGGCACTGTCATCAGTATCAAAATTGTCCCATTTATGGTTTGTAAAGCACCAGAAATACATCGTATGCTTGAAATTTCCTGGTTGAATTAACGTTGTTGGCCAAAATATTTGATGACACGACACCTCGCTCTGTACATGTCGCTTTATTCATCCCTAGTTTGTATCGCAACTTGCAATCCCTCACATAACTATACAGCACAAAAGGCGCGACGCTTGCATGCTGCTAGATCATTAACGATGCCAAATTATTCAGTCCAACGCTTGCTATATGTTCTGCCATTGACTTCCATAATCTATGTTAGGTAGCGAAGGATTCAACAGAGTTAGATGCTCGCTAGAGGCTTAGTTACTAGCGAAACCGATTGCTAACTGGATTGTTAGTGGAAAAGCTTACAATTCGAGCTCTGCTTGTTAAAATCCATGAATGCAAAAATGTATTTTAAACACGCGTGGTAAAAGTGAAAAGAAAGTTCCGACAGAAAATAAGCGATTCCCCTTCTAGTTCTTCGGCTGGTTTTCGTCCTTATAAAATTGAATAATCCGCGCCTGAAATTTAATCATTATTTGTCAGTAGAGTTCGTAAAATTACTATCGTGAATATATGGGGGATATTTCTAGAGGTTTTCTTATGTTGAAGAATTTTTGATTCATTGAAGTTCTGCTGCTTATTTTTACGCAAAGCATCCGTTTTGTTGCTTCTCATAGCATTTCAGTTAGAAATGGTAAAATTTACTGTCTTGAAAATATGGAGGATATTTCATATGTTGAAGAATTTTTGATTCATTGAAGTACTGAAGCTGATATTTCACGTAAATCTTATTCCTTTTGTTGGTTCTCATAGCATTTGTCGGTATTGAAATGCAGTAAACACGTATATTGAAAGTGATAACAAAATTCTGACATAAAATACGCGATCTTATTTCTGCTTCCTGTTACTGCTGCGGTTTTCTTTCTTTTAAAATTGAATATTTTGAGGGGAATTCGAACATTACGTATCAAGGAGATTCGGAAAATTATTATCTTAAATATATGAAAAACAATTCACAGAGAAGCTTCCTATGTGAAGATTTTTTAATTAAGTTTTCAAAAGCATCTTCTTCACATAAAATATCCACGTCTTTTTACCTCAGTACATCCTAATGTCTTTATTTCTAAAGGTATATTGGACAAAATGTACGAGACCCCAAGTTACAGCTTTTCTTTCATTTAAAATAAAATATTCCGATCGAAAATTAATCATTACATACCAGCAAGATTCGTAAAACTACTATCTTGAATATATTCTTCATATATCCAAGATAGTAGTTGATATTCAAGTATTTTTCTTCTGTTGAAGAATTTTTGATAGATTAAAATTCTAGAACTTATTTTTGACATAAAATATTCATTTTGTTGGCCTTATTACATTGAGTCGATAGTTGGCTTTGAGGACATCTATAAATAAAAACGTATGAAGATACCATCAGTCAAAAGATTAATATTAATAGCTTTTCCAGAACCATATATCAAATGGTGGACAATAAGGCTTACATGCTATTCGTTCCTTCCAAAAATTCTAAATTGAGTCAATATTGGTATCTGACAATAGTCTTGGCAAGCTTTATTCTTATTTTGCTCGAGAGGACGTTTGTTAAATTATTTCTTCTTTATGAAAACACGAATTTCAATATATTTTAAAATATGAATAGCATTCCCTTCAGCATCTATGGTCGTTGGACAATTTATGTCAATAGCAGTTCCTAACACTTAGTTGTTGGCTGGAAGCAGATAAACTCGTTCTTTTGGAATAACGTAGCATTCATATTTTATTTCATCAATTTATCTTGCGAACTTGTTTAGCAAAATTTTGACTTATCACTCTATGCCTCGTATATTTTCACATGTTACTTTTATGGTTTACATTTTATCCACAAAGAATCGCACTAATTTGTCTCCTTCTAAGCGTGCATCTGATTCGCATAACGTGGAAAATTTGGTAAATTTTGTTGAAAACAAGTTACGATAAAATAGCTTTTACCCTCTTGATGCTTTAACCGATTTAAAACTAGAAAAAAATGTGTTGATAGATATGCTTTAAAATGCGATAGAGAATAACAATAAACATAAATTAATATTAATAGTTAATTGATAGAATCTATTCTAAAATCACGTCTAATTTCTAATCAACCGCTGAATCCGACCATTTCCATGCATAAAAAACAGCATTAAATTTTTATTTCCTAAAAATATTTTGTTCAACGTCTAAAATTGTTAGTCATAATACGAGTTCTATATTTTAACTAGAATTATTCAACTCGATATTTTATGTAACGTCTGAAATCGTAAGATGGGATTTCTACTTCTAATCGAAAATTCTGCAACGAAAAATAATAATGCGCAGCTTTTCTAATCCCACTATGTCTTTGAAATGCATTGCATAGTGAAATTCAGAGTAAAGATTTGGAAAGGCATGATATGGTTGTAAAGCGGCGATTGGAGGCAGGTAATAAGAAGGGCGTGGCTACATTCGGCGCATTCACATTTTGTCAGTTCTTAATTGGGATGGCTCCTTATGTTATTTCATCAAACGCGATGAAGAAATTAGATCTAACTTCTAATCTCCACGGAAAATTGATTAAAAATTGATTATGCAGCGTTCAAGTAT
The DNA here is from genome assembly GCA_013235015.1 of Araneus ventricosus. Taxonomy (NCBI): domain Eukaryota; kingdom Metazoa; phylum Arthropoda; class Arachnida; order Araneae; family Araneidae; genus Araneus; species Araneus ventricosus. Next base: position 2,055,722 of record BGPR01000023.1, read on the forward strand.
GTTGATTAAAATATTGTTAAAAATCGACTACCGATTAACGTAGTTCACTTGGGAAATGACTGCTAATTTTTTAGGAAAAAAATGATATCAAATCAGATTTTATCCAATTTATTTTTATTATCATTAATTTATCTTTTGTTATATTTTTATTTATTGAGATTTAATTAAAATTTTAATGATAAATCAGATCGTCTGCAAAGTTTTTGTATTCTAGATCATTCTTAGTATATGTAAACAGTTAGCAGTTATAATAATAAGTCGATTCCTTTCCACTATTTTTAGCAATAAATTTATATTAATGCATATTAATAAACACTTTTCTTAAAAAATATCATTATTATACCCTTAAAAATAATGTAATTGCGTTAAAATTAACAATTTGATGAGGAATCTATGAAAAACAATGTCTTATTTTATTTCGTACAATCTCATTGCTTTGTTTTAACTCGACAGCATATTTCTGTCGTTGCTGTTAACCGAAATTCTTAATTCTTACTTTACTCTGCGTTATCATAAATTCACGTGCTCGAAAATAAATGCAAACAAATTCAAATTTATTTATCAAATTTAGTGCTTTTTTGTACAATCTTGCTAAACTCTTCCTTAAATATTGCGAAATAAACGCACCTTAATTCGCATTATTAACGTACGCGGAAATAAAACGCAAAGAAACTAGGAATTTATTGATCAAATTTAGTGCTATACTGTACCTAATAACCTTGCCCAAATTAAATTCATTCTTTTTAATTACCTTCATATTATTATATATCTTTTAATTGATGTTTAATTTAAAACAAATGATTACCCCTATCTGAATCTTAAATTAGCTTTTATTCTCTTCATCAACCTATCCTTTACAGAAGTTGGAAGTTTTTAAGTATATTTCTAAGTACTAATTATTTAACAGAAAACGCTAGTACAGCATCTTATCGTACGGAACAGTTCATTTTCTTCAAAAGATGCAGCACTTCAATGTAATTAACAGTTCTTCCTTTTCTCTGAAATAAACAATATCTTCCCATTATCCTAAGCCTAAGCTAAGTCTTGAAGGTAACACTTTTCATCTACTGCATGCATGAAACTTTGGATTCTTTTTAATGACTTGGAGAGATCGGTTCTTGATCGTTAGGAATCCTCAAGGCTCATCTTGTGGAAAGTTCAAAAACGAAAACTTCTTAAAGAAGCATCATTAAGTCCGATGAGTCGAATTAAAATGGCGAACATTTTTCATCTATTTCACTTTGGGGGCTACAATCGCGTTTGCTTCTTTTTTTGGTTTATTATTTTCAGCGATAAGAAAGTTCCGCGAAGTATTAACGAATTCTAAGAAGTGGATCAGATTTACCACTTTTAGGGTTTAAAATTGCATTAAGCCAACATATTTGAGAAACTGTAGATATTTCAATCCACCGTGTTTATAAATAGTGAATTATAAATAGTTAACTAAATGTCCCGTTTTGAAGCTACAAGATGACTGCTTTGGAATGGATCTAATAATTATTTTGAGTCGTGGCCAGATACTAAGATCATTTTAAGGAAGTTAATATTAGTGAAATTTGGAATTTTTGAGAGAGAGAACTGGACATGGCTATGCAATCTCGGAAACCTTTGGGATTTCGAGTTGGTAATTTTGATTCGAGTAGTAAATTATATTCCTAATATTGATTTCGAGTAGTAAATTTTATTTCAGTGTGTATAGTTTATTGATATCCAGAACTGAACCCAAACCAATCCGTTGCATAACAGGCTTCTTATAATTGAATAGTTAATTTTGGAAGGAAAAAGAAGGCAACATTAGAATTTTTCTGAAATGCTTTTCGAAATCAACTATATCTTAAAATGTATAGTTTGGAATTCGTTCAACATCTTATAACTGTGTCCAATTTGAATTTTTATTCTGTACTAGCTGATATATCCGGCTTTGCTTGGGATAAAAATACTTTCAAGTCTTAATAGTTTCAATGTAAAGAATGCTTTTACAGTGGTACCTCCGAAAAGCGGACAGTCACGGGACCAGAAGTTTTGTCCGTTTTTAGGAGGTGTCCGCTATTGGGGAGGACAAACTTTTTATAAAAAAAGTTTTTTCACTTCTGTTTGATATATGAAACATATATTTTTATCTTGCTTGTTAGAATAATTTTGAAATGTTTGCCAAAATAATTGAAAGTTTTTCAAAAATAGCTGTCCGCTATCCAGAGGGAATAACATGGATTTTCCTATATAGAAGGACTGGGACTCGTAAAAATGTCCGTTAATTAGAGGTGTCCGCTATTCGGGAGTGTCCGTTAAAGGAGGTACCACTGTATTTCATATATTATAATACACAAAATTCTTTTATCATCTGAAACGTTTAAAAAAAAATTAAATCGAGAATATCAATGGAACCACACGATTTTTTAATAAAAAGCCCAGGCCTATTTTCTCCATAAGCTATTAATATTGTTTAGCCTTCTAAGTTAGTCAGCAGAAGAGCTTCAGCTGCGCATGCTGAGTGTAAAGATAGTTTTTAATTAATAAAAGCTTAAGTATTTAATTAAGTGCCATGAATTCTTCTTTATGTTTCAAAGTATTTGTGAGCGAAACTTGAAGAAAATTTATTCAGTAGTTTGGCTTTCTATAGCGTACAAAAATCTATCTTGGCACAATTGACGTTTCAGTTTCATTTATATAGATATAGAGGATAAAAGACTATTTTTTTACTTCACAGTATTTTTTAAGATATAAAAACTACTGTTGAAACATAACTCATAGCGTTCATTGTGATGGTCTTTCTCAAATAAAGTTGTTTGAAATTATTAGTAAGGCTTAAAATCGATTATAAAGCATAGTACTATACATTTGTGTTGTTCAAATAATGTTTCTTAAAGATTTTTTCTGTATTTTAATCTAAAATAATAAAGAACTTGCATCGCAACCTGAAATTTTAAGTCACCCTTACATTCAGGCAATAATGAATATAGTTCTATTGTTTAAAATTTAAAGAATAAAAATTATTTCTTAATTTCTGTTGGCAGTTGTTTTTTTTAATATACGGTAACAATTGCAATCATGTTTCATGCATTTTTAACAAAATTGATTATTGAAAATTATAAGAAAATGCTAACGTGAGTTAGTTGCAGATATTGAGATAATTTAGAAACTAATTAATTAAACAAAAAAAATTAATCAAAGCTATCTGAATTAGTTTTGATTTAATTAGGAAGAATTAATCATGTTTTTGTGAATTAAACTATTCTAGTGAAATTAATTTTTCATTTTCTTTTGTTTGAAATAAGAAGCAAGCAAACTGGAAATTAAATTAGTTACTGCGCTACTTAGTGATTTGATATATTGTTATTTGTTCTAATTAAAATTTTTAATTACTTGTCACAAATATTTTCACTCTAGTAATATTTTAGTTGCATAGCGGGCAAATCTAATGATTAGTCATTTTACCTGTAAAATTCATTTCAGGTTCAGCGTCTGAAGTCATTTCAAAATTCTTAAAATCCATTACTAAATTAAATGAATGAAAGCCAGTGTAACTGTAAGTTTTCTTTAAAACGAATTGATCGAATTGAATAATCTTTCACAGAAACTAATTATCTTCAAATAAAGGTAATCTCTTTTAAAAAAATGTACAGTCTTTCGTTATTTTACTTATTATTTCTAATTACCAAGTAGAGAAAAATTCTAATTAATTCTGATACCGCCTAGAAAAATATTAAGCAGTTTTTTAAAAACTTATTTTACTGTATCGGTGTCACCTTAGCAATTGTGAATGAAGACCTCTCCGTTGGAATTTTTCTGGACGATTCCGTTGAGTATAGGTTGATAAATTTTTCACTTAACGAATCAGAAAAGAATCAACATTTATTTCCTGAGGTCTCAAAATATGATAATTTCTGATTGTCATCTCTACCATTTCGTTATAGACAAAAACTGTCTCCGTTGGAGATCTGTTTTGGGATTCACACGCCATGGAGAACGTGAAAAAATGTCGATGCTCCACCAAGCGTGAAGCTAACTGCAGAAAAGAATGCTTTAATTGCTGTCAGTTTAGCTGTGCGAAGCGCCCGACAGACCGACGAATCTTTTCAGCTAAGATTAATTCGATTTATCGAGCTGTTCTTAATGAAGAGGAGTCAGTTCGCAAATATTTATTTACCCCGTCTTAATTTATTGAGTAATTTCGGTTATCAAACTTGTGTGTGGAATTTTCTTCATGGTTGTTTAATGATTAAAAGAATGAAGCAGCGACCGAGTTTTAAGATTCGATTTTAACTAATTTGGGACCGACTTCTGTTTAGACGTCTGAAAAGGGCTGTCAGTAAAAGGAAATTGTGTATTGAAATGTTCTGATTTTCGAATGGCCCGTTTTAAATAGCTGGAAAATCATACCCATTCTATGTGACACCGTAAATAGAATAACAGAATAGAAGTAAATAATTCTAGCTGCCACTGTCTGTTGATGTTTATCGAGCCAATAACAAGCAAGTAGAATAACGTAAATTATTAATTGCCTGTACATTTTTATTAAACTGCTGGTAAAATAAGAAAAATAATTAATATATGTTAAAGGACATTAAATGGAGAAAATACTGATGATTCGATTTTACCTAATTTGAGACCGACTTCTGTTTAGACGTCTGAAAAGGGCTGTCAGTAAAGGGAAAATTACGTACTGAAATGTTCTGATGTTGAAATGGCTCGTTTTAAATATCTGAAAAATCATACACATTCTATGCGACACCGTAGATGATGATGATGAAGCTGATTGAGATGTATGCTCGCTCCTTAGCTGCTTTTTCTCAAATTATCCTTAGTTCAAATTCTGAGATCTCAAAACTTAGAAAAATTGAAAAAGTCAATGAAAAAATAAGGAAATAGGGTCTGAATCAAATATTATCGTGTATATGGCGTAAAAATTTTTGAATAGCGAAAACTTTCTTTTTGGAATGTGCAAGAGAAATCAAAAATCCATGGAAAAGAAAGTGGGAGGCAACCCATCTCCGCATGAAAAAAGTTTCTTTGATGTTCAAAACGTTGACATTGAAAAAGCAAATGCTCCAGGGTTGTGACACCGTAAATAGAATAGCAGAATAGAAGTAAATAATTCTAGCTACCACTGCCTGTAAATGTTTATCGAGCCAATAATAAACAAGTAGAATAACGTAAATTATTAATTGTTTTTACATTTTTATTAAACTGCTGGTAAAATAAGAAAAATAATTAATATATGTTAAAGGACGTTAAATGGAGAAAATACTGATGTTATAGAAAAAAAAGGTTTAAATTACGTATGATTTCTATTATTTAAGCTCTTTACAAGATTAGATATTAGCTGCTTGATTAATTTTAATCTATAAATATCCCATGTGGCATTTCATTTTTTGTTAAGGTTCTAACCTCTTCAGTTATACTTCTGAATTATTTAAGAAAGACGTTGTTTTATGTATATAATCTCTATATTTAAAGTTGCGAACAAATCAACGTTGGATAAAAGATTTATTTTTTGTATCTTGATGATGATTCACCTATATTTTCTATTCTGGTATATAATGTAATGTCATGCAGGCGAACAAAGTCTTTTTAATCTGTGAGACAATGTAAAAAGAAAGTTGTGGACACACTGAAATACTTGAACATCAAACATTAGATTTTATGTCACAAGCAATATTTTTTTCTTATTTAACAATTCTGGGAACGTTTCGAATGAGACATAAGTGAGAGAACTCTGTTTCTAAATGGTCACTTTTTCGCATGGGAATTCATACTTTTAACATATTCTGTGGAACTTACGAAGAAAATACTGTTCTGATAAGCGGTATCTCTGTTTGAATTAATGCCGAAAAATTGAGGTCATTTGTTTTCTAACGAAAATGTGCAATTTCTTTCTATAATGTCATTTTCTACCTATGGTGTGCTTTAGAAATAATCACATTCGCTTATCTTTTGATTCAATTGAAATACACTAACGTTAGTTGCATATTTTTTTTCTTACAAAAAGTGATGTATTAAAATTTATGGATTTATTCTGCTGATTTTTAAACTAGGCAAGGCATTTTAAATTCCAAGATTACTGAAAACCAAGCTATATAACTAAATTAAAGATGCCAGTTTCATTTTGATTTTTCGAACATTGATCAGTTATTTTTTTAGTTCTTTCTCTGATATTTGTAGATCGTAACTAAATGCATGAAAAGCATAACCATACTAAAATTTGAAAATTCTATAGATTCAAATAATAAACTTGGAAGTTTTAATGACTGGAAAACTGATAAAAACACACGTTTAACCTTTTTCTTTGATTTATCGTGCAATCATGATCAATCTCTTGATAATCCGTTTTTATTTTCCTGCGCTAAACTGAACTTTTCTAAGGCCGTGTTTCCTTTTTCGTCAACCAATTTATTTGTGTTGGTATTCGTGACATGAAAACGACCAACTAAGACTCTTAAAAAGTGTTATCTGTATTACTTAAGCACTTGTTTGAATATAAATTTCTCATTTTAAACTAACTTGTATAATATTTTCATTAAAGCTGAGATATTTTAACTAATCTATTGTTTTGAGGTTGTCTTCCTTTATTTCATTTCTTTGCATTTGCTCATACATTCTGTAGATTCTGCTTAAAATTTATTCTGAATATATTCAAAATTCTTGCAGAATAGAATGATTTCTCATGTTATAAATTTGCATAGCGTGTGAAAAACAAATGGCACGATGTTAAGGTAGATAGCGGAATTCTCAGGATAAGTTGAACATGGCTCAACTTAATCTAAAATATGTGCTACTTAAAAGTGAGCTCACGGCATTTGACTGTATTTTTTATTGTTTATATTACCACTTCATTAGAAAATCAGTAGATAGTTTTGTCTTATAAAATTGATTTTTTAAGGTTACAAACATAATTTAAAAGTTAAAAATTTTTATAAGGTTGCTATAATGTTTATAAACCTGTGATGGGCTATATATTAGAAGCGTGCTAATACATAAATAATTAAAATCTAATAACTGAAATCCAAATATGGAAATATATGCATTGGAAAATACAGTATGATATTAATCCTCTAAATTCGGGCTTCTTTTACTTCTTCTGTTAAAATTTGTGTACCATTTAAATCGCTTAATTTCAAATGCAATGGTTTAATGACACCCCATATCCCTATGGTCCCTATCTATATATGCAATGGTTGTGAATAAAACAAAGTGCTTTTCAACGAAGGATAGGATTCAACTAAAAATTAAATAAAATAGTGAAGCCCGCCGAATTGTATGAAATAAGTGATTTCCGAAGCAAAACTTTTAATTATTAAAAATTACATTATCTATACATATAAAAGAGGAAAGTATGTGTGTTTGTTCGATGTTTGGTTCTTTATGCACGCCCACAACGTTGAACTTACAACGTCCAAATTTGGCACAGTGATGGATTAGCACAAGAGGGAGCTAACGCCGTAAAAATTATTTCAAAATTCGAATTAGCTTTTTAGTTATTTAATTAAATAACGAAAATTAAGCAATTTCTAGACGTTTTACACCAATAACTTCTGAAATACTTATATTACGAAAATTATTTTTACATCACCTTAAAGAGCAAAAGATTATCTTTTTAATTATACCAATTTAATTGTTGTGCAATTTTTCTCTAACTGTAATTAACCTTTCAAAATTCATTTTAAATTCAAATTGCAACAATGCTTTTATTGTTATAAAATAAAATTCAAACTGATTTATTGTTTCATGAAATCCTTTATTCATGTGTTTCTACCACTGTTTAAAACTAAGAAAATATTGCTTTCTTTGGTCAAGGTAGGCTTCTTGCTTCCGCTGTTATTTCGTAGCATGCACTTAACTTCCGTTTTCATTTCGTAGCTTTTAATATGTACTCAAATCTCCAATGACGTACAACGTATACAGTATAAGTATATCTGTACATTGTAAAACTGTATTAGTTATTTAACTATGTATTGTTTAAAATAAATCTTCTTTTTTTAATTTCCTCGCATTTTCATTCAAACCATACCGTTATAAGGTATAAAAAGCCTATATTTGAAAGTTTTAATTCAACACGAAAAGATTCAAACAAGATTTACGCTTTTTCGGGAATAATTTTAGGAGAAAAAAAACAGGATGCCGGTATATGAAAAAATATGGATCCCGAGCAACGTCGGGTTTTCAGCTAGTTTATTATAAAGATGGCAAAATTCAACAAAAATTTCAAAATCCTATGCAACGATGGTAAAATTCAACAAAAATCAGTGTTGTGAGGAAGAAGGAAGCGATTTGAAACGCTATGGAAAGTTGGGTACCAGATACTAAAAAGTTGAGAACTCTAGGTTACTGAAATATCAAGTGATTAAAGACAGAACCTATGAGTAATTAAAATTCACCCACTTTCAATAATTTTGATTTTCCTGTTGAAAATGTGCCATTATGAAAAATGAGAACTCCCTGAGCACCGGAGGCAGCTGTACATAGTTATAAGGGTTTCGGCTGTCTTGTCCATCAAATTGCCACCTTTTTCTTTCTTCTGCTTGAAAACATCAAGCTAACAAAATACCGTCTCTCATGCAAAAATCAACTCTGAAATGTGCGAACGAAAATCCTTTTAAACCGTAAATGAGGAGCGGCCTGTTACTTCGAATCCAGATGAACAAACCTGTCGGGCACTTGGAACGTTTGCTCAGGTATGTGGACGGCAGGTGTTCAAGCGACCGCCATTGCCGATCGAGACAGCTGCTTAGCCGGTCCTGGACCATATCTCTGCCCCTGATTTCATGAAGGTCTGTTTGGCTTACAAATGACTGAGTCGAAAGGACCTTGAGTTTTTTTAATGGGATGCGGTTTGTGGAAGAATCTGATATTGTCATGGGAAACGATGAATACATCGCAATCAATGTGTCAAGCCTTTTTTACTTCCACTTGGTGTTCGAATGGTTGAGATAAAAATAAGTTCAAGATTAACTGGGTCTTGAAATCTTTTTTTCACGGTGTTTCAGCATATCCACATGACAAATTTTTTAGTACCTCAGTCTGATAAGAGACCGAAAAGCAGTTTAGTTTTCTTAATTTTTGAAAGTAAAACGTGATTTCGATCTTGATGAACATGATGTAGCACTAATTCGAAACAGTCTATACATATGTGGAATCATTTAAGAGTTTAAAGAGCTTTCCCTACGTATGCCATCCACGTAATGTAGAATGACAGGTTATCAGTATCCAATTATATTAACTTTTATGGTTCCATCTTTTTAAAAAAATTTAATGAAATTTCCGTCATAATCAAAAGCTTTGGGAGTTTATTCCCTTCAGTTTCATTTGTTGAAAATTCTTAATCCTGCATAAACTTTTTTACGCTCTCGAAACATATAATTTTCTGATATCAGTAATGGTTTACGCAATATTTCTACATATAACTGAACTACTTAATCCATTTTGTTGTTTTCTTTCTTTTACCGGTTGTATAAACAATAATACTTTTACAAATATTTTGTCCACTAGCAATACCAAAAAATTTAACCGTTGTTTTGAAAATATATGAAGAATTTAGCTTACTGTAAACATTATTTCCATCTGAAATCCTATGTTATTTTAATTTTAAAATTTCATTACTAAAATACGCCTACAGTAAATTAAAATAAATTAAGTTTGTCATTAAGGTTACATTTAACGTCTGGAACTCCTACTCAGATGTCATATTTACTTATTTTAATTTCAGAATATGCTTAAATAATCTTCATGACAGAAGTTTTTGTCTTTGTGTTACAGTAGTTTCGCTATTTCACTATTTACCCTGAAACTTTTCCCCTTGCTGTTTTCTGATTTGCATTTTGAGCAACCTTGCAGCGTAAATGAAAATACAGAGTTAATAAACTTCCTTTTCACAACCTAAATTTTTAATTGATTTAAAAGTTTTCTTTCCCGTTTCTTACTTCTGATATATATAAAATTATATGATCTTGTACTGAAAGTCCTCTCTCTGTAGTACAGAGTTATTCAAAACAATTGCATGGATCACAAGTGATTATAATTTTCTTATCAACAAAGGCAGGAAGGAGAGATATGAAAATGCAGAAGGAAGCTAAAAGTTCTGTTTGGATATGCAATAATTGCCCTATGTGACTTCTCTTGTTCACACGGACAACATTCATGGAGTTGTCCATTTCACAATATTGTGACGCATTCTCTATGCGTACTATCAGTTCGTTCACGGTTTCCAGCAAAGGAGGCGTTAAGATAGTCTACTACATATCCTAATGAAATGAAGACTCAAGATGTAATATCATAAGATCTAGATGGCCACATGGAAAACATGTTTCACAGTGTCTGGCGTAAAATGGACTACCACATACGGTACAACTCCAGTTAATCGAACTACAGGGATTTTTTGAACGATAATCGAAAATAACTATTTTTTCGGATAAGCCATGACAGCATCTATTACTATTTTGTATCTAATTACAGTAAGTAATTCTGAAGTGTTTTGAGTGTAAAACGAATTTAAAACTCTCTTTGTAGGCTACATTTATGTTCTTTATTAAAGTTAAAATTGAATTTTTTGGTCGGGCGTTCACCTCTGCGTTAGCCATAATCCATTGCGCTCTCGCCTTCGCGATTATTCCCATGCAAGTATGGTAAGTGATTTTTGGATTTGCGATTTCAGAGGCATTTCGGATAAAGCGATTTCAGAGGCATCCTCTTTTCGGTTAACGCGAATTTGGTTAGCCGAGGTTTTACTTTAAATATTGCCCATGTTACCAAGGAAGTCACATAGGACAGTTGTTACGGATAAAAAAACATTAAAGCTCCCTTCTATACCTAGTTAATGAACGCTAGGACTAAGTCGTATTACCAAATTAACAATTACTATTTTTATCTGATTTTTTTATTTCTTTCTCTGCTACATCTTCTCTCTTAATTCATATACTAGAATAAAAAAACACTATCACACGATAATGAAGAATAATCAATTCTTTAATCAATTAATAAGGTGCATAGCAAATGTTCTTGTCACTGAACTTTACCTCAGCTTGCGAACGGAAAATAAAGCCCCCCCAGGCGTAAGTTCTTCCAATGATCCCCCCTTCCTCACTGGCTATATGGTCTTCGAATTTTTCATACCTATCATAGTTTACAAGGAAGCCATAGCCATTTATTATCAACGCAATTTTTTTTAATAATCTTGTATGTTTAGAAACGCATTGCATCCGGAATTGATGTTGTGCATTCTGCTCAGATTAAGTTGCAGAAACAGTTGTCCAGAAAAGCTTCAGTCGGGGATTAAAGCTAAAAATTTTATTTTTAAATTCCAAATGAGACATTTAAAAAATCTACGTATGTTTCTTCAATTTTTCTTTTATAAATCTAAGATACTATAGAAGGCCCCGGGTTAATACAAAAATGTTCTTATTGAGTTATTTTTTCTCATTACTTTTAAAGAAAACATTCTAATGCTTTCATTTTTATAACCTTCCCTTTAACTGAGTCAAAAAGCAGAACATTCATTTTTAGCTAGATTTTATTTTATAGATGATTTATCAGTCAATTTTCTGAAAATCGGAGTGTATTTCGCTGGGAAATGCAAGCATCACTAAACAAACGTATTAAATCGCAAATATCTAATGCTTGCCGAACATGTGTTTTGATTAAAACAGAAGCAGATGCTTCAAAGCGGAATGAAAATCTTTTGTTACGAATCCTTTTGTTCCTAATTCGTTGTATTTTTCAAAATGGAGGGAAAAATTTTCATTTAAAGGGGTAAAACGAAAGCAGAAAGGAAAGATAAGAAAATATGTTTTGTATGCATGTTTTATAGCGTTGTTAATCTCTGTTTCATCCTTTAGTTAAAGGAAGTCTATGCTAATTTTGTGCTATCATATTTTTCGGTGTCCATGTTCATGTATTCCATACGTAATCTTGGATGATTATAATAAATTAGTATATAGTCATATGAAAGTATTCTTTATATGTAAATAAGAGCACAGTACATAAAAATTGAAGCTACAATCACGTTCATAAATACAGTTTAAATGCATAAAAGCAATGTTTTATCAATGGAGCCATGCCCACGCGAAACACGTCAAATGCGCCATGGCAATTTAATTTTGGAATACATCGCGCATCATTCTGTAAGAAAAGCTTAAGACAGTGTACAATTTGATCTTGGTAATCACGTTTATAGTGTACAATTCGATTTGGTTTATCGCGTTTATAAATACTGTGTGCAATTGGATCTAGGTTTATCACGTTTATAAGTACAATTTAAATGAATAAAAGTAATGTTTTATATCAATTGAGTCATTCATGCCCACTGTACACACGACAAATACACCACGAGAATTTAGTTTTGGAATAAATCGTCCATCCTGTTGTAGGTAATGCTTAAGACAGTGTGCAATTGGATTTTGGACAACATGTGTAGTTACGTATGTCATGTTACTACGACGTTACTTGAATTAACTCTATTGGGACTGTAATAAGTATATAATTTAAATCGATTATAGTTTTTCTTATGTTCAAAAATTGTATCTAATGCAATTTGCGAAATGTTTTGGGAAATGGAACTCAAGTTATTTTACAAGGAAATTATGTACCTTACACTTTTATTATATAAGCAACATTCTAAATTCTTTATAGTTAATCATCTAGAAGCAATTTCCATGTAGAAATTTAGAGTTAAAAATACGGTTTTACAGTATTTTATTTTTTGTACTGTTCTATTTAATTCAAGCATGATGTGAAATAAAAAATGAAGTAATTAGAATTTTTTTTCAATTGGAATTCATTAGATTCTCCAAGCTTTCGGTATCAAAAAGAAATTTATAATTAGTTTTTTTAAGAATATTGGAAAATGTTATAATGTGTGTTTTACTAAAAATTAGTTTATCACCACGCGAGATATGTGCGAATATTTTGATGAACATGAATATGTTTGATGCTTTTTCTCTGAGATTTATAAAAAAATGGCAAATAAAAGAATTAGAATTTTCTCACACATCCTTGCTTAGACTGTGTCATTTAGTATTTTTCTGTAAACATAAAAATAGGTGGAAAAAATTTGTGGTATAGCAAAAAAATGTGAATATATTTAATTCATTTCACTGCTTTGCTTTAATTTTTTTCTGAACATTTAACGTCTAGTAAATCTCTTTTTTTTCCTTTGTAAATTAAATTTTCATTAGATATTCAGAGTAAACATAGTTGATATGCTTGTCAAAAATAAATAATATCGTAGTGAACTCAAAATTTAAAGATACATCACTATGAAAATTATTATTCATGAAATTTATTCGATGAATCCCTAATTAATGCTTTATTTTACCTTGTGTGCATGCGCAGTTTTTGTTCGAAGGGGAAAATCTTCAGTTCCTATGATATTAAACGTGTTAGTAGAAATTTTCATCCATTATCTACCTCGGAAAGAGAAAAAAAACAAGCAATTTTTAATGGTTTTAATATTTAACCAAATTTTCAAAATGCGGCATAAAACTAACCAACATTTGTAAGTAAACTTTATAATAACATATTTAGTACGAAGTTAGTATCACGAATATGCCAGTACCTTATTTACTCTTAACGGACTCTTCCATTGTTATGATATTCAGTATATTATTTTATATTTTTACTAGCCGGCTTCAGCGACCAGCTTGTTCGTCAGGAATATAATTTCAACTGACTTTCTTATGCGTAATTTGGTTAACCTTAACAAAGGAACTTAAACAGGGAACCTTAACAAAGTAATTTTAAACTTCAAATTGCGATAGACATTTAGCCCGGCGTTCTTTTCGTAGCCTAGCACTTGTTGTGTTCCTTGTCTACATGTGCCTCCCTGATGGAGTCACGTGACTGTTCGTGTCCAGTTAATTGTCCCACATCTGTCCAGCGCATGGCAGCCCAGAACTGAAGCACATACCGCCTTTCAAATCCAATTCGACTGCTTCAGAAAAATCCTCATTCACAGCTTTCTACGTTTCATAAATAAAACTTTAAACGACTTTTTAAAATTAAATTTGCCTGTCTTTGACAAGAATGTCTCGCATCTGTCTAACGCAGAGGTTCCCAACCTGTGGTACGTGTACCCCTGGGGATACGCGGAGGGCTAGTTGGGACTAGTTAGTAGACTAGTTGGTACTCGAAATTAAAGCTGGTAATGGCGGAAACAAGAAAACATAAGGGATTAAAAATGTTACAGAATTTTGTTTCCTCCAGTGAATACTTACTATTCAATAACCGTACCACTTGAATAGTTGATAATAACAGAGTGTTATTTTTAGCTGTCCTTATAAGCTAATGCCAAATTATTATATTCATTTGTTTTGGAAAATGTTATTATTTCGAGTCCTTTGACTCAAACCATTAACTTTGTTGATAAAATCTTTGTATAGACAGATGGTTGGGGGTGGTTAGGTTAGGTTAGGTTAGGTTAGGTTAGGTTGTATTAACGTCCCGTTTTGAAGCAACACGAGGGCTATTTAGGTTGGGGGTGGGGATTGGATACGATTCTACAATACGAAGCTAGGGGGTTCGTGTAAATAAAAAGATTAATCAAGGGGTACGCGAGGGAAAAAAGTTTTGGAACCTCAGGTCTAGCTCATCGCAGCCTTGAACTCAGACACTGCATTTCAAATGCTATTCGATTACTTCAGTAAACCCTCATTCACAGCTTGCTACGTTTCATAAAACTTTAAACGACATCTAAAAATTATATTTGCCTGTCTTTTTTAAAGTTTCTGCTTATTTCCTATGGTTTGATACAGTATGCCTCCAACAGGTTCCTGTGCCAATAAACAACCATTATATCCAAATTCAAATCTTAACGTGTTTTAAAGTCATTTTGATTTTTATCCAAACATATGTTTCCTTTGCACGTAAACAAGTCGAAACGTAAACAAACTGATTGAACAAACTGAAATTAGAAGGATGACTGCTGAAGGAATACGACGAATCATTCCATACTTTTGTATGACAATTTAATTCGCAGCTTTTTCATTTTTCCTACGCTTTGCCTTGCCAAATTCACTTAGTCTGGGTCTCCTCTTTTTCATGCTTGTTCTCATCACATTTGCTGGCGCGAGAAAATCCTTTTCTTATTTTTATAAGTCTAACTTCCTTTCCAGGAAAATAATTTCATGATTCGTTTCATTCCTCTCTTAATATTTGCATTCATTTCGAATTTTTCGTCTCGAAAGAACACGGAAAATGCGATTAAAATTTTTCTTTGCAAATGATGAAGAATAAGAGTGTTGCCTCGTGTGTCTAATATATGCTCACTTTTTTTCTATTTTTATAGAAATGAGATATTTTTGGCATCATTTTTTTTATGGCGTAAATTTGGTACGATTTTCCTCATAAGGTCTACTTGAAACATTTTCTACCAAGATTCTTCTATATTTCTAGAAATGATGCATTTCCTACTTTTTGTTTTCGACGTTCTATAATTGACCTTTTAAATATAGATTTTTTCCCTTAAATCTTAAATGTGTATATTTTATTTTCTGGCTTTTACGATGCCATGCATAAATTTATGGTTAATAGTATTAAGAAAGTGTTTTTTGTATTATCTTTTATAACAGTTCTATATAAAGTGAAGAAAATTCTATTTAATATATGATTCTCGAGTTTTTAGAATTGTTCTTTTTTAAATAACTCAATAATCAATTTTTAATAGATTTTTTCTTAAATCTTAAATTTGGCCTTTCAAGGGATAGTTTTTATCCAAATATTTTCTTTAGAATTACGAATTCTGTTTAAATTCAGTTTGTGTTAGTATTTTTTTTATCTACTATTCTCTTTTTGTGATATTGTTTCCATTGAAAACATACGACCGTTTCACACATAATTGTAAACAGGAGCAAAATAACTGCTGGCTTCCATAAAAGGATTAAAGTTTTAAAAGAAATATATTGAATGTCCTTCATCTGGAAGTAAAAAGTGCAATTATTTATGAATATCTATAAGATTTATGCAGTTTTGCAAAACCGTTATTGTTGACAAAGATAGTACTTAAAGGAAAGCAACAACTTATCTTAAAGAGTACCTGATATCTTTTCTTTCATTTTTATATATTAGTTTGAATAGCTGTTGTTATATCTATGTGAAAAGAATATTTTGGATATTTCAAAGGAACTAATTTAAATAAGCTGAATAAATGGTTCTTCTTGAAAAAGGATATAAAGAATTTCAAATAGAATATTCGCTTTTGCGTGCTATTCAAAACGCTATTTGACCTATTATATTCTAATATCTTTTTGTTGTTTAACATTTTGCTTAACCGTCTGAAATATATTGTTGATATACAAGATAAAATTTTCAAAATTTTGCTTTAAATTCAGTTTATGGTTTGGGGACGAACTGTAATTAAAATTTTATTTAAAAAAGCTTTTCGAGTTTATTAAAAAGATTTTATAGAAAATAAATAATATTTTGTTATGAAGAAATATTTTAAACGATGTAGGAAAATATTTCCCCCCTTTTTTTCTCACTTGTGAGTATTGGGATATTGCACGTTGGTATCCTCTTGTTGGAATGGAAGTTATGGATAATACGGTGTTATCTCATTCATTTGTTGCACTGGTCATTTGACAATTGTTAAAAATGGCAAGACCAATTTCCTGTGGCCCACATGTAGCTTCAAAAAGAGACTTTCATGAAATCACTCAATCATTTTGAACAGTTACTGGATTGTCATTTTACTTGCATGTAAAAAACATTATTAATAAAAGAATTTTTCATTATTTCTATATTTAGATTGAATTATATTATGATATGCTGTTTCGGCAAATTTCTGAATGAAGCATTTGAGATTTAAGATAACGTTTTGGTCGTCTACGTTTCTTAGAATGGCTTTAAAAACACAACTTTCTAACATTCTAAACTAGTTTTATTACACTCGATACCCGAAGACATTTAGTCCTATGTCCTGTTTTTGTCATGATATCCTCAAATCGATCATTGGCTTTTTCCATAGGCATATTTGCTTCATTCCGTTGAAGCTAGGACATTAGATATTCAAGCCCACACTTGTATAAAACCATTACAAAGCATTTCGCTCTGAATACAAATTAGCTGAAAATTATCGACATTTTTTGTTTCTGGAAATAGAAGCAAATTTTAGACGAAAAATTTGTCCAAAATACACAGCGCAAACCTAATTTCGCATCACATTATTTCTGAATGAACCTAGTGGCAGAAAGTAAAGAAAAAAATAAATGACTGTAAAATAAACTACTTTAAAAATACTAGAAAAAGTGGAATCGTTACTAAAAGCTTGGAAACCAATGGCATACCTGGCAACCGTTTTGTTAGGTCCAACCTTAGCAACATGAAATGAACACTACTAAACGTTTAATGCTACACACTAAGATCCGTCTTTCAAATAATTCATTCTCTGCATAGCGGTGGTTTCATCTGCTAGAAGTCTCTAATAGATTTTAAGCATTTGTGCATATAGCGAACTCGTTTTTTTATCTTTTGAATGATTAATATAGTTTTTACATTCTGTGGTAACTGCCACGTTATGCTTGCTTTCATACGTTTTGAGGTATCTCGGCCTTTTGTAATGCTCTGAAATCTCCCTCACGTAGGTGCTATTAACACCGGAATATTATGCATGCTCCTGCAGTTTGTTTTAGTGGGATTTTATGATTGTTCTCAATTGTGCGTGAAAAGCGACTATGAAAATGGCTTTCTGGAATGACTAATTGCTCTAATCGTTTCACCCCGAAATGGTTTTGTGCTGTGATGTATTATACTATATATAGAGGTTAGGTCGTTGCTTACTTCATCTTTTCTGCAAACTTTAAATCAAGTTAAACTGTATCTTTTAATGGAATTTCGTTAAGAAGTAGACAGCTGAGGTTATTAAATGACTTGGATGTTGACAGAACTATTTTAAGTGGTAACCTTTGTAACGGTTAATGACACAATTTTTTTTTATCTGTTTTAGATTAGACCCTATTATTTTTTTAATTTTAACAAAGGTGCTGAACATAGAAAAATGTGCTTCCAGTTGACTTTAGAAATTTCCATTAACATTCCTAATGAAATATTATTTAAGAAACTGTGTTTGAGAAGTTTTTTTGTGGTTTCATATATAATATAAAATCTGTGACATAATCAGAATGTGTTTCAACTCACGCATGCCGCCCAATCAGATGTTTTATGTCATACAAATAATCTTTAAGAAGGAAAGGTCTTGGGTTCTCTTCTTGCTATACTTATAACTAACACCTTTTAAATAACTGGTTAATGCTTTCACGGATAATTCAAACTTTTAACCGTGTAACACGAATCTGGATCTATACTTTGCGTGTGATTAAATCACTTCATCTTTTATTATAAAATCTCTCTGGAATAATTATTTAGATTAAGATGAACTTGATGCAATGGATTTGGCAAAGAAGTACACATTTGAATTTATTGTGTGGCTAGTTACTTGCTAAAGTAATTATTATTTTTATGAAGTTACTCTTAAGCAATAATTTTTTCTGAAAATCTCTCCAAGTCTGATTTGTTAAAACTGAACCAACTTCAATCCTTTACTGCATAGTAAAGAGTTTTTCTAAGTATTTAACTTTAGACCAACCATGCAACTGCTGTTTTTGAAAATTCATAAATGTACTAAATTTAGAAAATTATGCTACCAAAAAACATTGGGAATTTCGAAAGCTGTTTGAAATTATATATTATTTATGTACGTGCTTGATGAAACTTTCAAACATCGCACCAAATTTCAGCTTACTGAATCTGTGTGTAAAATGCCTTTTTGTTTTGAAGCATCAGAACAGGAATATTTTATATCTTTTATACAGAAAACTTATGCTTTTCTAGAGCTTGAAAATATATACATATGCTTAAATCGTTCTAAATATGTGCAAATTTGTGAGTATCAATAACTAATTAACTCTATTAATATCTAATTAATTATTATGTTAATTTCCTTGTTAATAATATAAAGAACGTGAGTTCCGTGAAATTATGACGATCATTTACAAATGATTTCCTTAAAAGCAAAGTCGTTCACCCATTTTTAACGAACCTATCATCGAGAACATCAAATACTGGTAAATTGCGGAGAAAATATGACGTATGTGAAGCAGATGCGTTTGATTTGTTGCCAAAAGGTGAAAGTTCAGCTTCTGGGTAAGGCTCTTAAGTCGGCAGTGAATCAGCTACACTGAAAGAGGAATTATAGATTAAAAGATTTAGTTTGGATGGGATCGAGCTATTCAAAATGTAATATTTAAACAT
Source organism: Araneus ventricosus (assembly GCA_013235015.1). Lineage (NCBI taxonomy): Eukaryota > Metazoa > Arthropoda > Arachnida > Araneae > Araneidae > Araneus > Araneus ventricosus. Next base: position 2,074,955 of record BGPR01000023.1, read on the forward strand.
ATTAGCTATCGATCTCTTGATGGACTTCATTCGATCAACTGATAACTGGCCACTCATTTCCTTGTTTCGTTTTGACCCTGGACTACTTTTACTAGCTCATAACTACCTCAGACTCGATTATACCTTTACTTGAAGTGAAAATGATGAGGAAGTTAGTTACCTAACACTGTTCTATTTTCCTTGTTAATCGAGATTGTTTTTTAACTTAAACTTTTCGATAAATGTTTATTGATGTAGTATGGGAGGTGAAATTGTTTTAAGTTTTTTAAAATTAGCTCACTATAATTTCCTTCGAAAATAATACACGTATTTAATGTTGATGAAACTGGATGGACTGCAAACGAATTTTGAACTTCCAGTTATTATATTTAATAAAAAAAATATAATAAATAGTTTATGTTAGAATTTGATTTCCCGAAAAGTATTACATGCTATTGTATTCACAGTCTTAAGACACAGATTTTAATTATATTTTTTCCTGGTTACTAATAAAAAATTAAATTGTTTTATAATTTACGTTAGACCTCTGTGGAAAATTTGTAGTAATATAATAAATATTTATATAATAATATAATAAATATATAAAATTCTTCTACTCTTGGTGTAATTTGAATATTTTTACTTGGCACAATATCAGATTATTTTTATCTGCATTATCAGTTGTGCGGTTAATCGCAGAATTTCGTTTGAGATTCGTCATATCAATGGTTTTATGTAAGCATTTCAAAGTAACGTTTAATCACACATAAGCATATCTAATATGAGCACTAATTGATTGCAAAATATTTTCATTCTTGATTTCCCATTCATATTTTTCTCGTACCTTTGCACTATTTATGCTACCACAAAAAGGTTGCTACTGCTATCAAACAAAGCACCAAATCAATCAGCTGGCTTCAGAAAAGCCACCAGACCTCCACCAGCAAAACCATTTCAAACTTGTTAGCTACTCATTATCATTTAATGCCTGTTAACAATTTCATATACTGCTTAGATAATAAGCGACAATATCGAAAGACATCTAAACAAAAACATCAAATCGACCTTGCTTCAGAAAAGCCACCACCTCCCCCACGAAGTCCATTTCAAACTTGCCAGCTACCCATTATCATTTAACGACTATTAAGAATTTCATATATTGCTTAGAAAATAAGCGATAATATCGAAAGGCATCTAAACAAAAACATCAAATCTACCTTGTTCCAGAAAAGCCACCACCTCCCCACGAAGTCCATTTCAGACTTGTCAGCTACCCATTATCATTTAATACCTATTTACAAAGTACCCATCCTGAATACTAAAAGCCCTAATTAATACTCTGCAAGCAACTTTTGAATTGATTCATCACTGCCTCGATCCATACCGCAGAGAGGGTGTGGGGGAGGCTACCCAAGCATTCCATCCTAATCTCTGACAGGTACAATTCCACCTTCTTAACTCCTGGAATCCCAGCCCATCTCCGTTTCCAAGGAGAAGAGGTTAATTTTGGGGACACCACAGAATTTCTCTCTCCCCTTTCGTTATTCCGAGAGAGCAGAGAGGAAGGAGAGTAACTATCGGGCAACACCACGGCGATCTCTGACATAGATAATTAGTGTCTACAGCCTGTGTAAACCGCTTCGCCCACCCTGATCCTCCCCCACATTGTTATTACCCTGTTTGCTGTAGTGGAGGTTCCGATGTCTTCAGTTTGCCCCGACTCGTTAATTACCTCAGAGGAGGCCGCAGTTAAAATGTTACCCGATACGGATTTAGTGGTCTCCAGGGAGATTCTTTGAGTTGAGATGTCGGATATGGACCACGTTCGGAGGGTGTTTTATCTTCTGCTTAGCAAGGTAAATTGTCGGTATCAGACCGGGGATAATTGGAGCGATCTTGGTGTGCCCGTCCATTGAACAAATGGGTTTTCCCCTTCTTGAAAAATCTTCCCTCTCGCTAAATTGGCCGGGTCGATAGTTTTTTAAGCACGGGTAATAGCAGTTAGTGGGAATTTAAACGCTTTTTTTCGCTTCTGATTAAATGTTGGCTGTTTACCAATTTAGTTTTCGTTTAGCGTGCTTATGGTTATTTATAACGTTAATCTTGTTCCTATCGAGTAAGGCAATGCATAGATCTATTTTTAGATATTTTTTATGGGATCTTATAAATATATATTTTTTCAACCGTTCGTGTTTTCCTATCTGTAAGGTTGAATTATGTAAACAATCCTTATAAACAATAGTCACCCATTAAACTAAGTCTCAATATAAACACGTTTTTATGAAAACTTGTTTATTTTAAGTTGTATCCACATCATTCATTTACATTAAACAACCGTTTTTGATTGCTTTTATTTCCTTAAATTTACAGCATTAGCAACACTTTCTGTTTTCATAATAGTCTTCTTTATGCATCTATTTATCGCCAACTCACTCTATTAACCAACTCACAAGTTCTTTTACAGTTTAAAGGTTAGATAAAAGGTTAATAAAAGGTTAAGTAAGTTTGCTGAAGGATTGTGATGTTCGGTTAACAGTCATTTGATACGTACCAGTTTAATTATATAAACTTATTCTAGGCTTGACTCCAAATTCGTTGATAGTTTGTTTTTAATAGCGGTAAACTTTTTTATGGTTAAAAATGCATTATAATTATTGCAATATAGCTTTTAATTTCTATTCGTACCCATTAATTTCTTGCAAAAGAATCTTTTCTTATAGTTCATTCGATTGCAGTGCTCATTTTGTAGACAGACTTAGCAGCGACCGATTATTTTTAACTACTAAGTTCATGACATTTCCAACCTCACTTTATCCGTAACGAGTTGAAATACAAATGAATTCCCCGAGAAAGAAAGAAAGAAAAAAAAGAAAAGACTCCCCATCCTTCAAAAAGCAACTCCTTAAACTTTGACGTGGGTGCTCAAAACATAATCCCCTTCATCAAATCCTTCACAGCATCCACCCTCTTTTGCAGACACACAATCCAGAAAACCGTGAAGAGAAAGAAAGAAAATAAAGTCAGTGATAAGCAGCCATTAAGCAAGGCTCGGGCGTAAACAGCAGGTCACCTGTCGTTGCGAATCGGATACTATTTTCTTCAGTATCTTCACACCGATCGGAACAAGCCATGCAACTCTGCAAGGGAGCTTGCTAGCAGAGCTCCGGCATTGGGGAGACCGGTCATCAGAGGTCAACCGGTTGCATGCCGACTGTGGTTGGTGCACATCTCTCCAGGTGGCAGCACACGATGGGCAATATTACTGCCTGTGCGCCGAATAGGGTTCGAACTACCTGTCTGACCTCCTTTTTTTGGTGGACAGATGTTCCCGTCTCGAGCAGGTTTGGGAAGAAGTAACTAGCCAACTGACGACAGGTTTATTTAACCCTTCTGCGTCAACGTCTCCTACTAGTTTTGATTTTTTATTGGCGATTAGAAATTCAGAATTACCGGACCACACATAAACGTCCCAAAAAATTGCTATTTATGAGTCATCGGACAATTTCGATAAGTTAGGATTGGCGTTAGGGTGCTTTATTGAATTTTTATTACCTGATTCGAAACTTGTTAGACGTCTTGGTTTGCGTATCTGAAAGCCTCTCGTAGGTGATAAAATCAGATATCTCATTTCAATTAGATTTATTTATAGAACTCTTTTGATTTGCATGTTTTTCGTTCACATCAAATTTTTGCGAGGAATGTGTCTTCTTTGACTTGAACTGAGAGGAATTTTAAGTTACTGACACTAATGACTTTGATCCTGAGGCGAATTTTGTGTTATATAAGTTGAAATAATAATTATACTGATTATTTTTGAAAAGCTATAATTGGGTGCACGTAAGCAATCGTGGCCAACTACCATTTTTTGATGCATTGATAATTGCACTTAAATATGGCATACAAAATTTGTCCATTACATACATCCATTACTTGCAATTATAACGAATAATGAAATTTGGAAAAATTTAGCTTTAGAATTTTTTCGTATTTTTTTGTTAAAACGACCATATTTCGAAATTCTTATTTTGGAATTGATTTCCGATTGCAATACTGTTTCCATTGTAAAAGTCGATACTACTAATACAAATACTCCTTTGACAAGTTTTCTTAATTTACTATTTATTTACGTATTTATATTCCCCGTGTATAAGCCCTGAAGTTCATAGTCAAATGTAAAATAATTCAAATAAATAAAATAATTTTTACTTCCGAATTACTTAAGGATTCCAGTAAATTATTTGTGACGATTCACTGGAAATTAGATGGTTAATTAGACTTTTTTAAAATTTTGGTACTGAACTTTTAATTTAGATTACTTAACCTAGAAAGAAATTTTGGTCCACTAGTTATGTTATCTGTTTTCATTATGCTATCATGATGCATCCTGGCCCGCTTTCTGAGTCTTCTTTCTGTGTAGTACGACTCATCCAGGGACAAGATGTATTTCTATTAAAAATATTTCTCTGTATTAAATATATAAGGTCCTTTGGCTTTCTGAAATCAAGAAGTTGCTACACTGTTACATTTGTTACAAAAAAAGACGTAACATTATTTGAAGAAACATAAATCAACGATGGAATTCTGCCAGTTTCTGAGTTATTTTGACTTGGTTTTTTTTCAGGAAAATATCTACAGAACATTTTTTTCCCTCAACTCTGAAGCATCACTTTACGCGAGGAAGTTTCATGAATAGCGCCGTAATTTAATATTTTTATGTATGATTTTTTTCATCTCACTTTCTTAAAATATATTCAAGCATAATGTAGTATCATTTTATCTGCTTATATAAACGTACATTCATATCGTGGAAGGAGGGATTTTGTTCTGAAAATTTACATCTTATGTAAGAACTTCATTCTTCACTAATGTTACACTATAGATGCATTTCTTTGAAAATTTGAATTGTTTTCACTGGCAATTGCTTCATCGAAAATTCCCTTTTTTATATCGTGCTGGAATAAATAAGGATTTAGAAATGTGTGTCTATTCAGGTTTTTATTATTGCTATGACATCCTGGGATATTTATCAGTTTTCTTTCCATCTGAATCGGGTATTGTTGGTGACTAATTCTACATGGTCTAGTCAAGTTCTAGTCCAAGTGTGAGCCAACACTCATGATAAAAGGAAGTGTGACAACTTCTGTTGGTCAAAGCGATTCGTAGTATCTGGGCACCTGAGGTAGAAGTTTGATTTAGCTTCTACATTTAAATCGGATATAAATATTATGTCAGATCGTATGAAGCTGGGTTATATAACCATATGACTAATGGTAAATCATCTGGCATCCACAGTGATAATAAATCCGACGCCACTTCGAAATTTATTGTACAAGATGACCCAACCTGAATGACACCAGAAGCAGAGATCACTTGTAGAATTATATAAAGACAGTTCACGCCCAAATCTTTAATTAAGAAATCTAAAAAAACAGTCAGGTTTCACAAAAGTTGTGTACCGGCATTATTCTCCTCCGAAGGCCGCATAGAGGAATAAAGTGACCTGTTATTGTGCATGGGTTAGCGAACCATTTATTCTTCAGCTATTCGCCACCTGTCATTAAAATTAAAGTCTATCTATGCGTTGATGGCAGATTTATTTGTCAATTAGACTTCTCTCGCGTTGACGGTTTGCTGTAGAACCATGCAGAAATGCTTTCCAATGTGGTTGTTTACTCTTGATTTATGCCGCACACTTCTGCATGTTGTATATTAACAGTAAGGACCGAGTGCGTAGGTGTGGTTACAAAAAGGCATTGCGTTGTGAAACGGGTATTTCTTTTTGCACCCCGCCCTTGAACTTTAAGATCCTCACGGATCTTAGCTTTCATAACTTACGCCCAGGTTTATACCTTGTTTATTATGGTTGTGTGATGTTTCCTTTTTGTAATGCATTTAGATACAATCAGTGTGAATGAACTTTGTGTAAAAAAATTTAATCACGGTTATTTTTTGATATGCGGGTGAGTAATGTTTTTTTAGGTGTTGCTGGGTGACTCTTTACTATTTCGAAGAATGGGGTACCGAAGTTTTACAGATACTATGTATCCTTGTTATACAGAGAAGGAATTTCATAGCATCAATTCTGTAAATGTTAGACGCCTAAATCAAGAAGTATGCATCAGCAAATACAAATTTAAATATAAAAATAGAAATGAATTAATGACGTTTTTTCTTTTCATTATCCTAAAAAAGTAAAATTGATAAATTACAGTGATTTTTGATTAAAGTGGTTATTAATCGGTGATGATTTATTATATTTAGAATAAAAGATTTCTTACGTATAGTTAGTGACATCTGATGTTGACAGTAAGGAGTATGCAACGCAGTGCATCATTACGCCTATATAAACACATGTTTCTTATCAACTCTAGTTTCCAACTGCAATTAACATTGGAGTTTAGTTCAGGCGGTTTATATTCTGATGACAAATTCAACAAACACTTCTTAAAACACTTAAGACGTATAGCTTTTAATTACTCTATTTCAATTGTATAATCATTCTGAATATTGCTTAACTAATGTTTAGAATAATTTCCATTGTGTGGCATGCACTGTTTTGAAGTACTTAAGTTGAAGGTTTATAGTTAAGTAAGTATTGGAATAGTTAAGTAATACTGACCATCTCAATGTCCTTTCCAAGCAGTTATAGAACAAATGTAACTAGTATTTTGATTAGCAAAATAAGTAAGCATTCTTTTCCCTATTTAAACGCCATTATTCCTAATAAATCTGATAGGCATATGCGTTATAACTTCAGAAACCTTATTAAAATATAAAGGCGTAGTAAATTTATGCAGGTAAATACTTTGTCAAAATGACTTAGCATTCTAGACGAACTGTTTAATTTGGACACGACACAGAATCTATGCGGTAAACATCCATCAATGTAAATATATATAAATGAAGCATTCATAGACATCATTATAAATTGCTCTTAATGTGGTAAGTCAGAGTAGCTCGAAGTTTTAAGAAGACTGAGTTTCAAACAGTCTGTATCACTGCTGTAACAACTATATGCGCTTAAATATCATATTAAATGCAATGTTAATTATGACATTTGAACACTTTTCAACGAAATCTTTTCTCGTTCATGTCATAGTCAGAAGGCCAACTCAATTGCAATTGTTATGTAACAGCTAATCAACTGTTGTCGTAAGCAATGCATGACATTACATTCTTTTGACTTCTGCAAGATGCTGTATATACTCAAAATTAAATTGGCGTGGCGCACATGACATTACATGTCAGCTATCATTTTCAATTCACTTTTACTGTCTTTCAGCTACAAACAAGATATAATTATAGAAAAATTGACAGCTCGCTGCAGTCAATCATTACCTTATCCATGAAAAATTGAACTAGTCCTCAATAAACGTTTTAAGCTTTAAGCCGGTTTTTAACGCAAGAATTACATCCCGTCAAATTACCTCCAAAATAATAATAAACTCTCTTAAGAGTTCGTTAACAACCTTGTCGCACCGTTCGCGCTTTTGTCTCTTAGAAAGCCTTAAAATAAAACATGATAGCGGATACCGCCATCTGTTAAAATTTAGAATTATAGATCCCCAAAAAACAAACGATCCTTTCCAGGATACCTGATCGATGATAGTTTACAAGAATGGCAACAACAAAAGCAAACGATGGCGGGAATTTCCTTCGTGATGAGGTCTCTTTAAATCTCTTCTAAACCTTAAGACAATCGCCCCTTACTAGCTCGAGGGGTTCTTTCCCAACACCTGTCTCTTATGATGCATATTATTTCTTAGTTTCTAAGACGGACGTAAGTTGGGAGGGGATATGCATCATAAATGTGGTAGAAAAAATTCGTTCTTCTCCTGGAAGATTTTTTATTTCTTAAACACTTTTTTTTTAAACCATCCACTCTCTTTCTCAGCTTTTTGACACCAGCGAAGTTTAGAAGAAGAACTTCACAATAGCTATTGCCTTCAATTACCGAAAGTCAACTCACGGTTTGGCAATAGCTTCGTCGAATGAGGAATTTTTATGGTAGTTTGACTTTTAAAACTCAATACGCGTCGCCTCGTAAAACAAGTCGAACACTTTTTTTTTCCTCTCCTTCGAATTTTTTTTTCTCTCATCTCTTCATCCACACCTTAAGTTAGGTCGTAAAGTAAGAGTTCTACTTAAATGTTGTGAAGTTTTTTCCTCCCCTGTTGCAAAATTTAGATCCGACCTTTTTAACACATTGTATCTGCGTTAGGGCAGAGTTTAGACTCCAGCTTTTAACTTGTATCTGAAAAAATACTCAGTTTGAAGGGTTGGCCGAAAAAAATGCACTGCAGACGTTAAGGCTAAATATTTCAGCTTTATTTACGAGGGGAAAACATTCCTTTCTCCATCGAGTAGAGGGCATTTTAACTTGCTATTCGTATTGTCATGAGAAATACGTTGCTTAGAATTTCTTATTCAAAATCAGCGGTATAATTTTCTACATAAATATCGAATTAATGTAAATAATAGCATATTAAATTGACGTATTACAACAAAAACGATGTGAATGCTTTCTATTTTTAGAATTCGCCTTTGGAAGAATTATTCCATGTTTTTTTCGAGGAACGTTTTATCATTAATGGTAGCTATTAAATATTTTTTTCGATAATTTTTTGTGGAAGAAAAACAGAAAAAAGAAATATATAAATAAAAATGAGTACTGTATTATATTTATTGAATCGAAATTCGTCTAGCGCTCTTTTGAAACAATTATTTGCTAAAAATATGTCAGATTTTTTTATTTATTAGTTGACCTACTTCACTAACACATTCTGCTGTTAATATAGTAGTTAACCTTGGGCTTCGATTTCACATAAGAAGAGGAGCAGCTAAATACGACGATAAAGAATAATAATAAAAATATTATAATGAAAGGTAATGGTATATATTTTGGCTACTTCTGAGAAGTTGCCTTTTGTCAATCGTATGTGACGTCATAAGTAAGAATTCCTTAACCTTGGAATCGGAGTTTACTTAATCTTCGAAACTTTCCACTCCACTTGCACTGAAATGCAATCATTTTCCGCAAAGCGTTCCTATAGGCCAACGGGTCATGAGCGGGCTGTTATTGGCTGGTAGAAACTATTATTTGAGATCAAAACTTTATGATATTTTCAACGGATATTACAGTTGTAATTTTCCTCTTCAATTGCAAAATCACTAATTGCATGTTTGTGGTTAGATGGCATTCTTTAGTAGTACTATTGTGGTTCACCGCAATATATGCCACAATCTGTTTTCCACTTTCTCGAAATGATATAAAATCTTCATATTTTTTTTAATTATGTTAATTTCTTAAATCATTAAATGCCGGAACGGAAATTAGTAATTATTTTTTAACTTTGGTATCTGAGAAAACATTCATTTGTCTCGTTCCAGAAAACCGCATTGATTTCGAGTCGAATTTGTTGATGAGATTGTAATACTGTTTTTTTAACCTTAAAAGGACAAATAAATCTAGATAATTTTCAAAATTTTTCCTTGAAATCTCTAAATTATGAATGGAATTCCCACGGATAATCCTTACCTGCTCCTTCCCACTAATTTACAGTTTTATTTATTATTAATGGTGTACCCTTTCTCATGGATATAAATTTGTCATAACATTCGTCATTAAATATTTAAATAATTGATTTCATACTAAATTGATTTTAGATGTGTCCTAAATAACACAAAATTATCCTCAAATCGTGACTACGAGTGTTCCTTAATCCTCCGAGAGACGCAAACGTCTTTTTACTTTTTTCATATTCAGTTGGAAAGCAGATAGATCGTATTTATATGCATATTTTCTTTTAAAAAATCATGGATAAAGTATTCTTAAGATTTCAGAGATATAATTAAATACAAGAAAGATCGATTCATTTATTTCAACAGATACGTTTTCTAAACTGATAGCTAAAAGTTCAAAATAATTGGGCGCTTAGAGGGTTAAATCCAAATTAAATTCTCCATCTAAAAGACTTCAAGTTATCCTCTGTCAGAGATGAAGCTACCATTTCTCTCTCCATCTTTTTTATATTTTATGTTGATAATTTTAAATAATTATAATCCAGTATGAAATATTTGTATGTAATAGTATTATAATATTGGAATCTCCAAATTATGAATAAAATTTCCCTTGATTAATAATCCAAATTATTCTCAAGTGGCATTTCTCTTTAAATAATAGCTATATTTTTGGAGACATCCCACGGAAAAAAAACAACTCTTTGGCTTCATGGGAAATAAAGTCGTCTTGATAATCTGTCATAAAAAAAAATCAAACAGCATTGACTGAAAATGATTTGAGAAGTATTCTGAACATCGCGGGATCATTCTCCCGTCTTCGATGCGAGTATTTTTTTCAGTGCGAACCAAATTTCCATCTTAAAAAGACTCCCAGTTGTCATCTGCCAGAAAATGACGCTACCATTCTTCCCTCCATCTTTGTTGTACTTCCAGAAGATAGAGCCAGTTCGAGTGTCTTCCCTTTATCATCATCATAACCTCGTTACATTTCCTTCGCCGATGGAAGTCGCAGTGCGTGCGGTGGTTTGCCATCGTCTTTTCAATGTCATCAGCATCTTCGCGTGCGGGGTGATCTTCTGCCCCGGGCAGATCAAGTCGCGTTTCTCAGTTTTTTGTGGCTTTTAATTATGCCCCGCGGTAGCCATTCTTTTTGTTTTTGGTGTGTCGGTTTTTATTCAATGAGTTATCTAACGTTCCTGGGTATGGCAAGGAGTTCGGTGGCTTTTCCATTGGCCCTTGCTTGCTGTAAATGTTCCTCGAAGTGGTGGAGCAACTTGCTTTGTAGATTGTTACTTTTTAATGTTCGTTTGCTTTCATAAACTCCGGTTCGAGGGGACGTATAAGATGCTACTTTCCTAACGCACAAGTATGCTTCGCATTGTCTGCTTAGATGGCCAAGGGCAACAGAACCAGTCCGAGCTCTCGTGTCGGTTGCCGCGCATGGTTCATTCCACTGGCAATTGTCGAAAATGTGAACATTTCTAAATGGAAAATGTATCGTATTTTCCAAAAGTTGGGACGTTAAATCATAACTTATATTCATGTTTATAGTTAATGCTTTACATAGTATTAAAGAAAGGCGTGCCGTTCTGAGTCTGGAGATGTAAAGTGTAACTTGCGTATCAAAGTATTTTTGAAGAAGTTTTAAATATAGTTTTCTGTATAACTTAAAAGCAGTTGAATTTTAGGTAGATTTTGGAGTAGTTCAAAATTCGGTACGCGGAAATCAATGCAATGTTCTTAAATTTATCTTTTTTCTTAAATAATGAGTGTTATTTATATTATCAATTCATATTATTATGTTATTTATGTTATATAAAATATTTATTTTCTGACTTAAAGTAGTGAGCTTTATTATTTCTTTCTTGAGCAATAAAAAATTAATTAATCGAAAAAGTTAAAAATGAAACTATGTTTTAAAGTTATTTTAACTTTCAAATAAGAAATATTGATATCATTAAATAAATAAAAGCATTTCTACTGGAATTTTCACATATCAATACATTAATTATTAATATGTGAAATAGAAAGCAACTGAACAGCTTTTGAAGATGTATGTACAGCTGAAAATTATAAAGTAAATAAACTCTGCTATATAACTTTATATTCTAGTTTTATTTTGAAAACAAAAACAATATTGTCTTCTAAAAGATATTTTCAAATATTGATAAAAAATTTCTTTACTCTCTTTTTAATGAGTTTCGAAACAAATTAACGCATGATTTATTTCCGTTACCAATCACAAGAATCCCTATAACTAATAGAATAACTTCAATTAGGAATCATTTAATTTAATAAATAAAATCTGTAATGACAAATTAATTTCACCATGCCATCACATCTCATGAAAGTATCAAGTTTGTCTGTTGACAACCACAATTATCAGATTAATACTTATTGTGATGGTGTTTGGAAATTTTATTTCTAAACTAATATAAATATGTGAAGTTCATTTTTACCTTTCATTTTGCAGTAAGATCTTTGTATATCCCCATTATTTCATCACTTAAATTGTTTGTACTGATTACTTCTTAATGTTTAAATCATTATCCTGCATAATTCCTGTAACAACTGTACCTAACATGTAACTTCTGTAACAGACTAATCCAAACACCTACAAGTTCTGATATTTTTTTAAGAAAACTGTTGTGTCACTAATTGTGGCCTAATCTATTTGGCTTTGGCTCTAGCTCTAATCATATCTGCAATTTGCAGATGACCCCCTGAAGCTCATTTATAAAAAGAGTCGCATTTTGTATTAAAGGGGAAGGAAAACGCCATCACAATGATTTCAACCAGTTTCCCCAAGTAGCATAGCTTCTCTCCATCCGCAACTATTTTAACATTCCAGAACATATCAGTGTGTGGTAATTTCTTTCCAACTTGTGACCATGCAAAAAGCGGGTAGCACTTTACCCAGTAATAAACATGTTCCCCAAACGACAGATGTTAGGAAACAGTGCTCTGAGGGTTGTCCCAAAGATTAACTCCAGGTCAGGGAGTAGAAGTATCAGAAGAAGAAAAAAGAAAAAAAACCTTTTATTGTTGCCGAATCAAGATGTCCTGCAGCGTTTTAAATGTTGGGACCTTGCGATTGGTCTATAGGATTGCGTGCACACTCTTTCGACCTGTCTCGGCAACTATGAGGGCATAATTATCTTCATTTCTACTTATCCATCTTCAGATGAAAAAAGTAAGGAAAAAGTTTCTTCGAGTCTTTTTTTTCCGCCTTGAGGGGTTATCTATGAGTTATAATTAAGAACACGTCAACCAAATGGTAAGTATTTTACACTCAAGGCAAGAAAGCGAGAGAAAGTTAAATTAAACCGATGTTTACAATTTTTTACAAACTTAATAACATAGTTTACTTATTTTTGCACTATCAATTTATTTTTTCATCACTTCGTTTAAAATGCGCTGTCAGTTTGTAATCTTTTTTTCGATTTGGAGTTCTAAAATAATGAGATCTGGAATTGAAATTATAAATGATTGCGCAAGCATTGCAGATGCATTCATTAACGAATTTAGTTTGTAATGCATATGGATAACAGCCTTTGGCTTATTCTCAGCAACTGTGAAACTGGAGTGAGCCGCTTGCAAAATACTCTACATTACATCACTTGCCATACATACTGATCAATATAAAAGAAATTTACAGTAATCCTCCTCTAGTGGACTAGAATTTGTGTAGCCTGCAAAATAAGCTTGATTACGTTATTTATATAAAAAAACGTTTATAAGAATCTTATTCTAGTGGATTAGAATATTTGGTGTCTCTTTCTATGGAGGCATTTTGGTCTCTCACCTATTCTCGATATGAGGCAACCGAATGATTTCGAAGACAACGGGACGTTTAGTATTTTTTGGGCAAATATTCTGTAAATGTTTTATGCATAATCAATGAAAATTATTACTCATAATCAAATCAAGATTCTTAATGTAATACGCGGGTGAATATGTAAGCAGAATCATACCTATAAAAAGCGATAAAGATAACATCGTTGTTGATTCTCATTTGTACATTTTAATCGTTATTCGTTTGATTTTATTATGAATATTCTTATTAAAAAGTGGTATAAGATTGAATATATTTTTTTGTGAATCATTTTATTTTGATATTTTAATGTGGCTTGAAACTTTGGATATTATCGTTTTTTGTTGATTTGATTTTGGGTTGGATTTTAATAATGCTTAAATATTTTTTGCAAACGTTGTAACTAAAATGTTCATAGTTAGATTTATAAGAATATTTAGCTAACACTTACGCCCCGTATTTGGCGCAGCAAGGACGAATATCACTCTTCCATCAAATAGACTCCCCCAACCAGCATATCAATTATTTACCTGTCGTATATTTTAGAATTGTATACCGTATTTCAATTATCTGATCAAAAATAAATTAATCTGAGAAAAATTTCAAATTTCTTAAAAATAAATTATCTAAGATCGAAGTACTCCAATTAGTTTAATGAACTTTTTTTGAGACGTACAAATTTGATTACGTGATTTGACAATGAAAAGTAGTGTATTAAATAAAACTCCATTATCTGTCTTCCATTAGCAGCGGAATTGTAGTGTTATAATATTACTAAATAGTCCGTGATCGCTCAGGTGGACAATGCTGGAAAATTACGGGATTTATATTTACGGGTAGTTAAATAATTCTTGTGAAATTATATTATTCTTGTATTTGATTTGTGTCATAAACTTAATATCTGTTCTTTTTCTTTTTAGGTAAGTGCAGCTTGTATTATGCTTATAATGAAATACAGTTTAAAGGTGAGAAAAAATAACAAATTATAACTATTGACAAATAACATATTAAAACTATAGTTAGTAACATTTAAAGATGACAGTATGGCGGAGTATATCATTGCATTAAGATTAAGTAACCCTAAATATGGTTCTATTGTAATTAGGCGACATATTTCAACGGAATTATTTTAAACGTCAGGAGTCGATATCAACATATTGAAAAGTTGCATTTAAAAAAAAGTTTCTTAAATTTATAAATCCCTTTTTGTGGCCATATAACGTGTAGAAACATGCGTGACGTTATTCGGCAGTGATGAGGTCGCTCGTAACATTCTATGTATTGTCAACTTCAATTGTCACTGATTATAGTTGTTTGGAATTTTTGACGGTTATTCGATTAATGAAATACTTCTTTCCATGGCTAAATTTTAACCTAGTTGAATTTCGACTTAGCGATATTAAAATCCTGTATTCCTAAATAATTATTGACAAAACTTTCAAAATTGCATCAATTTATCGAATGTGTGACGGATATAAATCCAGAAAATTTTATCGCCATAGTGCAGAAAGTTGATTAATATTCAACATTCCATCAAGTTGTAGCTTAATGAAAATATACTAATGTTAATTGGAATAATATTTTAATAGTTTCTTGGAAAAACGGATGAGTATTTTAAAGATTGCGCTGTAGTATTTCATAGCTTCATGTAGTCTTTATTGCTCACAAAATTCCATTAAAAGATTGCAATTTCGAGAATTCAGCCAAATTGTCAGGAAAGCAATAATCCTATTTCCAGTTATTAATTGAAATAATAATGGAAGCTGAAATGGATTTATACGCTTAAAATAAATTATCCCACATATCTCTTTTTTACTTTTGTTCACTCTGCTGTAGAAATTTCACTCCACCCTTTCTGGTTTAAAATAGTAAACTATTCAAGTTATTTCATACATTTGGTATATTATGCACTCTTTAAAAATAAATGTGCTCTTTGAAATTTGAAAATATATTACACTGATATTCATCAACTAATTAATTACTTTACTAAAATTTATTTTCACCTTAAGATATTGTACAAATGCAGCTGAATGTCATACGTGTCATTTGATACACTGCTCAGAATTACGACGTCAGTCCTCAAATAGCTATAGTGTAAATTCAAAACGGAACCTCAAATCTAACCAACTATATAAACTCTATTTTATATGATAAAGTTGCAGTATGTACCAAAAAACTTGATCCTGTTCCTTGGAAATAAAATTCTAAAAGCAAGGCTCGTATCTGTTTCGAGGTTTGCATATAGCAGTTACCATACATCTTAGCGTAATAGTTACCCTCACTATTATTAAACGGTGGCTTATAATTATTCCTCGGGGCTCTATAATACAGTTATCTCAATGAGGAAAACGAATCTTCCTTTATAATGTGATTGTTATTAGCTATCTTGGTTATGAGCTGTCAGGTTTGTACTTCTGTTAATGGTTAATTTTTGTAGCACACTAGAAAGGTATATAAATAAAGCCTTGATGCAGATATTACAGTTGTGATTTACTTTAGAGAATATAACCTTACTTAACTAAAGTAGGTTACACTTCATTTCTAATGGATATAGTTTTAGTTCAATGCTATACAAATGTGTAACTCTCATCAAGCTGGTGTTTTGAATTTTTATTATTTCAATATTTTAACGTTAACTTCAAAATAAAATTGGTGGTTAAACGTACGTTATTGTACAATGCATTTTATTTTTAAAAAACTTGGAAAGTTAATCTAATAGTTTAAGATAGCAAGCATTATTTATCGCTATTTTAATGGAAATGTCAGAAAATTGGAAATGAATGTATAGAACTGTCGCTGTACTGAATGTCATCAGTTACACTCTATACCTGTTAAACCATCGTTACTCATTTATAGCCTAGATTTAAAAGGAGTTAATTAAGAATTGTTCCCGGTAAATTGTCACTCAAGTATAGCGCCATATTCGATATATCCATAAGGCTAATATTTCAACGTCTTAAAGTATAAAAAATGAAAGGATTTGGATTTTTGAATCATTTCATGGCATAAAGTATTTGCTTGCTTTAATTTGTCTGTGTGCTTTTACTTTTCGGATCGGAAGTTGAAAAATTCTTCTCCTTAGCTTTGGCTTATTTGTAAATAAACAAATTCTTTAAATTAAAGTTCACAAACCTCAAGTTAGGAGCAAGAACACCATAGACACACAAATTAAGTCATCTTTTGAACATAAGAACATATTTCATACCAATTTGTATTAATTTAGAGTAAAACTTCGATTAACCGTCATCGTTCGGACCAGGCTTGTGACGGATAACCGAATAGTCGGATAATAGTAATTAACTTAATACATATGTACAGTAACGTGATTTCATTGCTGTCTTGGTTCAAAAATGAAAATAAAATTCCTTAAAAGTGAATAATACATATTAAATTCAATTTTACAAAAAGATCAATATAAACTTCAATATAGGAGTAATAATATACAGAAATGTATTGCAGTAACATAAACATACATTACTTTAAAATAATCTGTCATCTACAATTTTAAAGATATATATTTGATGTTATTTTTTAAAGGATGACGGATAACAGAAGGTGACGGTTTACTGTACTTTACATTGAAAACACCAAATTCGATAATTTGTCTTTTCTTATTAAATAATAATATTCTCAAATCTAAACAGCCCTACATTTGCCTAAATGTTTCAAATATATTGAGCGGTTTTTAATGCAACTTTTAATGTACCACATGATATTCGAAATCAATTCCGTTTATTTGTCTCTTGATGATTACCTTTTTGATTTTGCGACGAACCCTTAGAAACTTTCCCTTCCCCTCTCTTTGACAACTTTCAAATGCTGTTTTAGTTATAAAAAGCATAACTTCTTGCTTCTAGATAACGTAAATATATTGAGTTGGTTTTAATACAACATTTTCTGATGCATAATATCCGAAATTCAAAATCAACTCAAGTTATTTGTCTCTTGATTATTACCTTTTTGATTTTGCGACGAACCCTCTTAAACCCCCTCTTTTCCCCTCTCTTCTCCAACTTTCGAATGCTACTATCTTTTTACTTTCCCCACTCCGTTCTCATTTTCATTCTCTCCTTTTCCTCACTTCGTCTATTTTTTATGATCCCAAGAACCTGCCCTGAGCCTTCGGGCCGAAAATTATTTCTTTCTCTCTAGTCTGGAGGTACGAAAGGATGGCCTCAGGGTAACAATATCCGCCATCTTGGTCTACTAGTCTTGGAGCAATTATTGAATGGATAATTACAAAATCCAGCTTAGTGGCAATTGAAAGAAAGGCATGTAAAAATTAACTGGCTGAAAAATAAGATCCAGTGGATTATTTCCATGTTATGAGCGATTTTTGCGATGATTTTAAAAGTGGAGTCTTTCAAAAGCGTTTAACATTTTTAAAAACATCTTGAGCAAGTTGTTTTATTAGATTATTTGCTTACAGGTCAAATAATTGGATGGATTACTCCAATTCCACCGATTATTTTCATGTTGTGGGCACTTTTTTTTCGATGACTTCTAAAAGTGGAGGTTTACAAAGGACATTTCAGATTTTTAAAAAGATTATGAACCAGTTTCTTTGTTACATTGTCTGTTCACAGGTCATATAATTGGATGGATTATTCCAATCCCATGAATTATTTCCATGATATGGTCAATTTTTTTGCGATGATTCTAAAAGTTCAGCGGGGTTTCCAGCGGGCGTTTCAGATTTTTAAAAAGCCATTTTTTTATTATTGATTTGTTTAAAGATCATATAAGAAATCATTCCATTGTTTGAATATATTCGCATATTTTAAACAATTTGTTTAGAAATACGTTGAATTAGCCTAAAAATGCTTTCAATTAGCTCAAATTGAATAATGTTTTTGGATAATGAACTGAATATATTATTTTATTGTTAGTAATTATGTTTAATGAATTTAGCTGATAAAAGTATCAAATTTTATATTTTATGCGTTTGAAAGTTTGCATTGCTTTATTGCAATTGTATATAATTATTATCTTATAGAAAACATTTCAGGAATCGACTTTACCTATTCATTTTTATGTTTTACATTTCTTACAAGTTTTTTTCTTATATTCAGGCTTCTACATTTTATCATATTTTTTGTCTACTGCAGTTTTTGCTTTTATTTTCGACGAAAAGAGAGGAAGTTTATAGAAATGGCAAATTAAGTGATACTTTGCTCCCAAATACGCCCACAAAATAATTCAAAAATATAACTCGAAAGATAAACTTATATTAAACTATTTCTCATCTGGAAATTTATAGTCAGATTTTATAGTATTTTCTGTTACGGTGTTGTCTTTCAGATATTTTCCTAACAGCATGCGGAGTAATATCTGGAGAGTACTTTTATGTTTTTATATAATGGTAAACATCCTTTATACTAAAAGATATGAATATATGTCAAAGCGAATTTTATCTCGTAGATAGTCGCAAATTATGTGCATATATTTTAAATTATATCGCTACAGTTTTTAGAGTAATATTCCATAGCCTCAGCTCGAGTGATATATGAACTAATATTTTAAGGCTTATATTAAAAAAGACTATTTTTAGAATATTACTAACATAATGTTTTTAGAGAGGTATTAATAGAGTTGTAGACACAATTCTCAGTCTGGCATTAGCCTTTATGTTAAGAATGAAAGAAACATCGAGATATCCTTTTCAAACGAGAATTTCTCCCATTTTCTGATGATTGAAGGATAGGATGAGCAGTGGCGTCCAGGAATGGACAAAGGGGCTGTAGATGTTCTGGGTATCAACCTCGCATTACGGCTGGACGTAATATTGAGATATCCTTTTCAAACGGTTGTTTTGTCAGGAATATGAGTGATTTCCTTTCTTTTTCTACTAATTTAAGGATAAGAAAAGCAGTGGCGTTGCGAGGGGTTGTCAAGTGTGTTTAGATACCCGGGACGCCAGTTCTGAGCATTAATCCTTACATCACGGCTGAACGAAATTTCAAGATATCCTTTTCAAACGAGAATTTTAGTGGAGAAGCACTAGAGTTTTTCTCATCACTGAAGGATAACAAGAGCGGTGGCGTATCCAAGGGTGGGCAAGGGAGTTCGATACCATGGAACGCTTTGTGAAGATAACATTTTGGAGTTTTTTTAGTCTTTTTGGAGACAGAAGTCAACGAATCAGATGATGCGGATGGGCTTAAAATTAAAAATTATTCCCTGGTGCATTTACTATCTCCTTTCTTCTGCCATCCTTAATCCTTAATAATATAATAAATGCGAAAGTGTGTCTGTCTGTCTGTCTGTCTGTCTGTCTGTCTGTCTATCTGTTTGTCTGTTTGTTAAGCTTTCACGACCAAACTACCAAACCGATTTGGATGAAAATTGGCAGAGTTGTAGCTTCAAACTCAAGAACGGACATAGGCTAGGTGAAATCACGTTAAATTAATTATTTTTGACTACAGATTAAAATTAAATAATTAACAAAGAAAGCCCATTGATTCCGCGATTCGCGATGAAGATTATTTTATTTTTCAATCAACTGTCACGTGATCCTTCAGGAATGCGAAAACATGTGGAATAAATTATTTTTAAAATCAACTATCACGTAATCCTTTTTTCCGCTGTAACTTCGGAACAAATTGTCCGATAAAATTTATTTTTAAACCATCTTAAAGATAAAAATTTTACCTTTGCAATGATACAAGTTTTATTTCTGTGATAATTTTCCTTCAATTTTTATTAATTTTTTAAATTTTACGTGCAGACGATTTTGAAATAACGCAAATTTATAGCTACTCATTTGTTAGGAAATGGTTATACTTTGAACTAATTAACCTTTATTTCTGAAAATTTTGCTTATATTTATAAGTATCCATAAAATAAGGCAGAATTTACATGTATCTGTCTGTCTGTCGGTCGATCGGTCGGTCACAAGAACTCCTTCTAAACGGTAGCGACGTGAAATTTACACACGGCATTCTAGAGCATATTTTTAGGTCATTTTCAACTTTCAGAGTTAATTAGTTCTTAAGATATTTAATTAAATAATGAACATTAGCCGCTTTTAAGCCTAATGCTTAGACGTTTTTTGCCAATAACTTCCGAAATCTTTATTAGACAACAATTATTTTTATGCCATTTTAAAGACCAGAAAATGCTCTTTTTTAATGCTATTAATTCTATTACGATGAAATGTTTTCTCCGATTCCTATAAAGATTTAAAAATACTTTTTAACGTAATTTCTAACAATACTTTTTATTCTTATAGAAATAAATTCAAGCCAAATTACTGTTTCGCGCGCGGGCTTTTGCCAGTGTTAAAATTAATATAAGAAAATATTGCTTTCTTTGACCATAAACAACAAAGGAGACTTTACACTTCCGGTTTCCTGTTGTGGTAGCATTTACAGCTTTTAATACGGTTACACAGTGATCCAATGACGTTAGTGAATTATTCTCTCGATGTTTTGTTTAATTTTCACAGTGAGATATTACAGAATATCCTTCTGTAGATACGGTAATGGGCATTAACAAGGAGCATCATATTCTGTAGAGCTCTTCAAGATCTTAGAATTGTCAGGGTCACCTTCCGACAAACCTAAAATGATAGTCGGTGTGCCAGTACTACTAATACTTAACCTCGATATACCGAGACTGCGCAATGGCACACGGTTAAAAATTACACACCTAGGTACAAACGTCGTGAAAGCTACTGTTATGACTGATATAGGGAGAAGAGAGAGTGTGTTAATTCCACGCCTTCCGATAACACCGAAGGATTTATCATCTCAATTCAAAAGGTAACAAACTCCTGTAAAAATATCATTTGCGAGGCTCGGAGCCAGGCACTGAAAGTGGCAGGCATACATTTGGAAAAACCATATTCTTCCCATGGGCAACTACATGTGGTCTGTTCACGTGTGTCCTGCCCACACAACCTCTACATCCTTGCAAATAACGTGGTATACAAAAGTATATTAGAATAGATAAACAATTTACATAACTATATCAGCATACATGTACAGTACACTCCTGTCAGCCGTTCAATTAAGTATTATCTCCGTCAGAACTTTTACTTTCTCCTTTCAAAATGCAACAAAACATTTACATTCTTGAATTAAAAAAAAAAGAATAATTCAAATTCTTCGCGCACGAAGTCGCGGGTAACAGCTAGTAATATAATAAATGCGAAAGTGCGTCTGTCTGTTTGTTAAGCTTTCACGACCAAACTACAAAACCGATTTGGATGAAAATTGGTAGAGTTGTAACTTGAAACCCAAGAACGGACATAGGCTAGGTGAAATCACGTTAAATTAATTATTTTTGACTACAGATTAAAAATAATTAACAAAGAAAGCCCATTGACTCCGCGATTCGCGATGAAGATTATTTTATTTTTCAATCAACTGTCACGTGATCTTTCAGGAATGCGAAAACATGTGGAATAAATTATTTTTAAAATCAACTATCACGTGATCCTTTTTTACGCTGTAACTTTGGAACAAATTGCCCGATAAAAATTATTTTTATACCATCTTCAAGTTAAAGACTGTAGCTTTTCAATGATACCATTTTTATTTCTGTGGCATTTTTCCTTCAATTTTTATTAATTTTTTAAATTTTACGTGCAGACGATTTTGAAATAACGCAAATTTATAACTACTCAGTTGCTCGGAAATGGTTAGACTTTGAACTAATTTACCTTTATTTTTGAAAATTTTGCTTATGTTTATAAGTATCCATAAAATAAGGCAGAATTTACAAGTATCTGTGCGTCTGTCGGTCGGTCGGTCACAAGAACTCTTCCTAAACGATGAAAGGTAGCGACATGAAATTTACACACGGCATTCTACAGCATATTTATAGGTCAAAGGTGCTATTTTTAACTTTCAGAGTTAATTAGTTCTTAAGATATTTAATTAAATAACGGAAATTAGCCGCTTTTAAGCCTAATGCTTAGATGTTTTGGCCAATAACTTCCGAAATATTTATTAGACAACAATTATTTTTATGCCATTTTAAAGACAGAAAATGATCTTTTTAATGCTATTAATTCCATTGCGATGAAACGTTTTCTCTGATTGTTATGAAGGTTTAAAAATATTTTGTAACGTAATTTCTAACAATACTTTTTATTGTTATAGCAATAAATTGAAGCGAAATTAATGTTTCGCGCGCGGGCTTTTGCCAGTGTTAAAGTTAATATAAGAAAATATTGATTTCTTTGACCATTTTCAACAAAAGAGACTTTACACTTCCGGATTCCTGTTGTCGTAGCATTTGCAGCTTTTAATACGGTTACACAGTGATCCAATAACGTTAGTGAATTATTGTCTCGATGTTTTGTTTAACTTTCACAGTGAGGTATTTGGGCATTAACAAGGAACATCATATACTGTAGAGCTCTTCAACATCTTAGAATTGTCAGGGCACCTTCCGACAAACCGAGATTGAATGCCGGTGTGCCAGTACTACTAATACGTAACCTCGATATACCGAGACTGCGCAATGGCACACGGTCACAAATTACACACCTAGGTCCAAACGTCATGAAAGCTACTGTTATGACTGATATAGGGAGAAGAGAGAGTATTTTAATTTCACTACTTCCGATAACACCGAAGGATTTATCATCTCAATTCAAAAGGTAACAAACCCCTGTAAAAATATCATTTGCGAGGCTCGGAGCCAGGCACTGAAAGTGGCAGGCGTACATTTGGAAAAACCATATTCTTCCCATGGGCAACTACATGTGGTCTGTTCACGTGTGTACAGCCCACACAACCTCTACATCCGTGCAAATAACGTGGTATACAAATGTATATCATCATAGATAAACAATTTACATAACTATATCAGCATACATGTACAGTACACTCCTGTCAGCCGCCCAATTAAGTATTATCACCGTCAGAACTTTTACTTTTCCTTTTCAAAATGCAACAAAACATTTACATTCGTGAATTTAAAAAAAGAATAATTCAAATTCTTCGCGCACGAAGTCGCGGGTAACAGCTAGTTTACCTAATATATCCTTTTTGATGCAAGTTTCTCTCACTCGCTTGTCTTAACCCATCACAAGTAAATCTAATCATCAAACATGTGGTAGGTAAAATAGTGGGATAGGTTGGTAAAAGCTAACCAAAGGGTGATTACAGCTTCCCACCTATAAGCTCCTCGAGGAAAATTAATTTTTTTTTAGTTTCGAAACACGACTTAAGTACGGAGGAAAGAATCTTCTGGTGCAGCAACTGTATTGCCCGTAATGTAATGATAAATATCTTAATCAGTCATGGATATAATTTCATCTTTTACTCTTCTAAAGAAATACAGCTCCTGACGAGTAAAAGAATAATTATTTTTTCAGCATCTCCACTTTATAAATAAAATTGTTCATTTCTGTTGTGTGTTACATAGGCAGGAAAAAGCTAGGTCTTAAGTCATTCTTTTTTATTTCCACTTGACATTTATATGCACAGATGTAAGAAGAGTTGATGATTCTCACATGACAAAACTTATCCGAAGAAATAATTATTAGGAAAAGAGGCTTATCTTCAAAAGTGATGAAAAAAATACACTCTTTTTCGCAAAGAACAATTATCTTCACGTGTCTCTACTAAGCACTCTCATAGACCTAGTGTTTAGTAGTAAGTAAATGCATATCCAGAATGACCGGACCATAAAATTTATTAATCGGATAACGTTCTGTTACTAAGCTGAAATCCTTTTGTGCAATTTCTTCCTTTTTAATCCTTATTTGCACTGATAGCCCTCAATTTAATTTGCCATGAAGAGAACGGTTGGTTGAAGCGTGAAATTTATAAAATGAGCATTGAAAAAATAACTAGAAGGGAAAAATAAATGAAAATAAATTCGTTTATGTTGATATTTTCTGTTAAAATAAAGCTGAATAAAAATTCAGCTTTTATATTTAAAGAAGCACAACACATCATGGAAAGATTTGAGTTATTTTAAAGCTTTTAAGTGCTTGGAGTTCTTTTTAAAGCAATTTGAACTTCGGGATTTAATTTTTCTGAGAAAAAGAGACAAAATTAAAAGAACATTTTTAAGGAGAGGAGGTTCTGGTTAATATTTATTATGAAGTTTAGTTTTTCTAAGAGTCCTTTAATACCTCTTGTTAGGAATAATAGACGGAATACCGTGTCTAGTTCAGCTATTCTACATTATTGTTTTGTTTTGCTTTGGATGTCTATTTACAAGGATGTAAAAACCGGAATTTTTCTCGTGGATGTTTACTTAAGTTATTAAAATGGTAAGCATCTTCGTAAAATGGAAAATTATTATTCATGATTACTTTGAGAAAAACAAAAGTAACGAGGTAAAAACGAGAGCTAAAGATGTTTTGTGAAAATTTTGCATTTAATTGCGCTGGAGCATTGAACTGATCTTTTAACAGTGCTTGATAAAGCACAAATGACGATGTTTTTGTAGCATTTCTTGTTTATACAGATCTAAAGTTGTGTTCATTTAAAAGATATCATCTCGAAAGTAGAAAACATTTTCATCGATCTATTGCTTATTATTGATTTATAAACTATTACACAATATATTTCTAGATTTTTATCATATATGAAACAGTGTCTTTTTAAATACTAGAATTTTCCAAAATGGTTGAGACAAATTTTAATTTCTTTGCTAAGGAATTTTAATCTTGTCTTACGTGTAAAGGCAAAAATGATATGATGCAGTGTTCACATATAAAACATTCAGGAAGCATGATTTAAAAAACGCATAAGAGTACTTTAAAAATTTTTGGCACATATTTTTTAAAAATCTTAATAATCAATCTAGATAAAATCTCTTCCTTATGCTGTATTTACACAGAGACAGTCACTTGCCGCAGTAAGAGGTCACACGACCCCATTAAATTCTCATCACCAGTCGGCTTTGACACATATACAGACCTTTGGAGCAATGGGCAATAGGAATTTGGATTGGTTTTACCCTTTCTGTGCATGATGCATCCTTGACGTCAGATTTTCGACAGATGACGATATTTTGTAGGCGTTACGTGACATCCTATTGTGGCCAGCGATTGTCCCTTTGTAAACAAGATTTTATGAGCGATACAGATATTTCACCACAAAACCATTAAGATTGCCCTCACCCCTCGGAACTTATCTGTCTGTTCTTTAACCACTTCGCAAATAGTTTTACTGCCTTTTCCTATTACATCACCTTATGTGTGATAACCAGGTTTATTGCTATTGAGGGAAAATAAGAATAAATGATCCCCTGAGCTGTGGAAAAGAACCTTGGATATTTTTTTCCCATAACATAGAAAAGTGGAAAAGAACTTGACTATTTTTCTGCCAGAATTTCTGTTTAAAAAACTGTTTGTAAGTTTCATTTCTCTAATTCTAAAGCTTAAAAAGCTTCCATTCTCAAGGATATAATTTTTTGTTTTTCACATATTGCATGTCTTCATTATTTTGTGTTAATATATCTCTCAATCTCTAAAGGTTAAAAAGCTTCTATTCTGAAGGATATTAATTTCTTATTTTTCATGTGTTGCATTTCTTCCTTATATTGACCTAATATATCATTCAGTCATAAACTCTATGCCGAAAGAAAATGTTCATCATGTATAAAATTATATATAATCATCTCTTATGCAATTTTTTCACTCCATTGCTGGTGAAGACATTGTAATATGCCTTGACACAAAGTGTTTAACGACCTGTTAATTCAGAATATGCGGAAAGCAAGGGTCTTTTGTCGTGTTGGGAGAGAGTGAGTATTACGTCTTTGTACAGAAGCAATACCCCTGAGGTTTTTACGGTGTTTTTTCTTTCCATTGTTCTTTTTCAAGAAGGTATTTTTAATCCGATACGGATTTTTCCTTTAAAATTCTCTTGGGGGCTGGAAAAAAAGAAAAGAAAGATCGAGAGAAAGACAGAAAAGCTGTGGGAAAAAGAATAATAATAATAAAAAAAAAGGATGGATGAAGAGGAAAGAAATTAGCACGTTCTAAAATTCTACTGCGGATGCGAAGAGTTTCAGTCAAATCGACTTCTGCCACTCCCCCCTTCATTGACCCTCCCCCCACTCGATCCTAATCGCTTTATCCCCCCACAATTAACTCCTCCCTGTGCGCTACTAGCTTTGGAGAATAACAATAATCGTTAATGAGCATCGGTCGGCGAAGTAATTAGGCCTAATTGTGCATGCCCGACATGTTTTTCCATCCCCCTCCTCTTAATATTTTTTCCTTCGAATTACCGTTTTCTTCGTCGTCGCAGACGATTTTCAGCAAGATAAAAATGAATTTAAAAAAGTAAGAAGAAAAAAAGAGGGAATATTTTTGTGAAAATGAAGAGCCAATATGGATTCTATGGCCTCCACTTCCTCCCTTCCTAACCCCCTGACATTTTTGGGAGGTAATTATCGCCTGCAACTCCTCTTATTTCTGTAATCTCGTTCCAAAAATCATCCTCTAGCCTTCACTTCTTTACACCAACAATTTTTCCTGAATGATTTTTCTTCATCTAACGTAGAAATTAATTACAATCACTTGCGGAAACAAATGCTAGACAAATTGGGGGCTCGCTAAGTATTTAGTCAGTATTATCGGCGTTCCAATCCACTTCTTTTTTTCTTAATTTTTTCTTTTAAAGGCTCGTTTAGAATGTATGCGCAATCTATGTGTGGATAACTTTTTTTTGTTACCTTCCCTCCTCCAACTTTTAATTCTTTCTTTTCATCAACGTTTTTTTCATGTGTGAGTGTGAATGTGCTCATTATTTGAAAATAGATATTTGACTTTACATTTTATAAATAATTATTTTATGAAATATCGCTGTGAAAAAAATTTTATATTTATGACTTGTTCTCCATAACTAGCCTTTATTACTTAAAGTAAACGACATGCAAATTTTCATCGAACGAGTTCCGCACCGTTTTATTATATTTGTGTGTTTTTTTAACGTTTTCATTAATGAAACTATAATACACAAGTTTTTGCTAATTTTGTTCAGTGTGTAATTACATTGCATTAATAATTGATAGTTAAATGAATATATTTCGATCTTTGATTGTTTTTCTCGGAAAAAAGTGTTTATATTTTAGGAATTTCACTCTAAAATAATTGGATCTGTAATATCATCAAATTCATTAGCGCGACAAATTGAGCATTAAAAAAAGTTGCTATCCCAAATAATCTTTGGTAGTTATTTTCTTTCCCTATAATAAGAATTTCTTTGAATCAAAATCCTAAATGAAATAAACCATTTCAGATGAGATATTAGTTGCCTTTTTTTATTAAAAAAATTAAAGATTGCAACTGGAAATAACCGTAATTAAGGAGGAAAACCCATTCCGCAATGTAACTTTATTTCCAATTTTCATTAACTTTTTACTTAACCAAATTATACGAAAACTATGTTTTTAAGTATACAATTGAATAGACATAATTTAAAATATAAATTGATTTCAGATCACACTAATCTTTGTAGAAACCAAAGAAATAGTTCTATTCTTATTTCTTTTGTAAAAAAAATACCTTCTTTTAATTGATAATGTAATCCGATATCTTACGCTCTAGTTCTTGTACCTTCTGCTTAACAAAACTTTTATGTCGTGAATAGTTTTCTCGTTAAATCTGTTTGATCAAAGTTACAGAGCTCAATTATTTTGTATTTCACACTCATGTGTTTCGATAACAAGTTGTTGCTTTGAGGTTTGAGGATCTATGCTGGTTTTTCTCAGTGTGTGCTCATTTTCCGTTTATAAACTTCTGTAGCAGCGTCGAGTGTTAATTCTCATCATATTTCGCACCGTAAACTACCTAAAAGTTCTTATTTAAAAATTTAAAAAAAATAAAGCAGATTTTCATTTGTAAAAAATGAAACGCTCTTTAATGGTTTAGTAAATTGATGGTTCTAATTGTAGTACGTTGCTGAAGGTCGAAGGTTAACTAAATAGAGTAAGGAAATTTCAAAATCTCTTACGTTTTCGGTCAGTTTTATTTATATATTTAGCATGGATTTTTTTCATGCAAATTTTTATGTATATGCAACATTTTAATTCATTCTCTTTGTGTTAATTTTTCAATAACTTGGAAAGTTTTTTATTTTTAACAGACATCTGAAACATGAAACAATTTAGAACCACATAAATGTTGACAGCTACTGATGTACGACAAACTACGAAGAGAAGTTAGTTACACAATCATATTTCTATATGTAATAATTTTCAAATACCCTTAAACTTGCCCTTGTGGGCAATACAGATGCTGTACCAATAGAATCTTTCATCTTTTTACGGGCTGATACAGATGCTATGCTACTATTCACTTCTTCAATAGAACTAATCGGTCTGTCCTCTAATTACTTTGTAGATAATTTTAACGTTTCTGGTGGTGGTTCTAATCCCACTTGGTCTAAGATATCCAGGAAAGTATATGAGTCAAGAACTCATCATTAAGGCGAGATGTGGTATCTTCTGTTGGTCATAGGGACGTTGGAATATCTGAAAAGAAGTCTGACTTTTCTCCAAAATATAGGGACAGGTTGCATTCGTGGAGAACTTTCAGGGAAAAGTGGCCCACAGTTGATTAGATTGTGCCATCCTATGTGGAAGGGCTCGGATTAGTTCTAATGAGGGTAAGACCGAAGGAGTTAGAAAAGGACCACAACCTCATCTTATAATGACACGAGAACTTTAAATGCTTTTTCCACCAAAATCCTAGTTTTAAAAGAATATTTTGAGATGCTATGTAATTTAAAGGTTAAGTGCTGCACTTTTGTTCAAAAAGCGAAGTTTGCAATAGAAAATCCCTGAATGCTTTTTTAAAAACTAGGACAGTGTAACAGCTCGCATCCAAGATTAAGTAGTATATCAGTAAAACTTTATCAAAAATGAATCAAATACGTACTTTCATTAGCACTTCCATCGTGCTTACAGTCATAGATATACAGCAACGCTATACCTCAGTTTTCTCTCCGGCTGTGCAATGGTGGGAGTTATGTATGTATGGATTTTGTTTCCGGACCATTTGTCAACACTTCACCCTCTTCTTACTGCAACTAAACAATGTTAACCTGAAGCCATTTGTTATGACTTCGGTAGGGGTACAAGCTGACGTTATTGACACCTCATAAGATGTGATTAATAGTTTTATTCTGCCAACGTTTATTGAGTACAGAAATGTCATGCTTGTTAATTGTCCACCAGACCAAGCTGCACATTGATTAATGAAACGGATTACAGGTCTTCAGGGCAACATTTTTATAGTTTTTGCAAAAGGTGCCTTTTATCGATTAGTTGGATCCAAAGTAATTATGTAATGATTTCCATGAATTGTTTTCTATAAAAGTAAATTTTCATGCCTTCAAAATTTCCTTGACGAATTACATTTTATTCATCAGTGACCATTTTGATGTCAATGGACATTTCGATAAATTTTAAATGCATTTCAAGGAGTCCAAGGCAAAACACCAATTTTTATGGGTCATGCCTTAAGACTCAGCGCAAAATATGAATAATGTTTTAAATGGGAATTTGCTTGCGGATTTTTATTTTATTTTACCAGAAATGAATCCTAAGTATCCTTGTATGTTTTAAATCTTTTACAAAACAGAAACTACGTTATGAGCTTCCAATGATAAACCTGCCTCCAAAGGGGATCTGCAGATTTTTCTAGTTAACAGATTTTTAAAAGGAGAAAACGTACCTTATAAGATGAGTTTAATTCGTCTTATTTTATATCTAAAGTTATTTAACCAAGCCTTTGGCGCAGCTGGGCGAAATATGGGCCTTGTGGTATTAGATTCCATAGATCAAGCTCATAAATTAGAAGATATGAGCACAAAAATGATGGGGTCACAGAAACTCTAATATGGACTTTGTCTTTCAGCATTTTCCGCTATTTGTAATCCTAATAATATTTTAAAAAATCATTTCGAATTAAGATATTTCAGTTAATTTCCTGTCGGTTATCCTTAATTTATTTATGTTTTAGTTTCTTCCATGTTTGGGGTCACGGCAAACTCTTTCCAAAGGAAATGGGGTCAGGAATTCTTTCCACCTGAAAAAGTGTAGCGGCTGGAAAAGGTTTAAAAAGCCCTGCCACAGACCCACCAAAAAACATCAAGCAACTGTGGATTTCAGTTGCAATTTTGACTGAAACCCGAAATGTTTATAAAATTTCTTTTCAAAATTGTCTTTCCTTCAGTTCAGTTATTTTATCTCTAGAAAATTAATTGTAAAACATAAATAAATTACCTAATAATTCATTTAAAAAACAATCGTGAATGAAGCATTATTTTTCTTTTATCTGGAACATTTTCCCCTCGCTTTGATATTTCTAGTAATGAAATAGTAAGTACAACCAAGCCGATAAAAAGCCAATCCGTCATTCGCATTATCAATATTATTATTGTAATTCGTATTTAAATGAATTCTTAACAAAAAAAAAGAGAAATCACGAAATTCTACTTAGGAGCGTGAACTATTCGGAGATTGAAGTTTGATGGGCAAGCAAAGTCTGTGACCTTTGATTGTGTTACCTTCAACACCGCCACGCCTAATCCAGAAGTCCATAATTCCTTCTTTTAATTGATCCGATAGAAACCTGACCCTAGCAGGTTCGCGAGGTATTTCTTGGAAGAGGATCATTATTGCAATTAATTCGGCCGGGATTTTCGAGAGGAAATAATAAAAATAAACGAGTGCTACTGGTTCACAAGTCTGTTGAATCGAACAAGTGGTAGTGATTTAAGTATTCTTATTCTGGTATGTTTCTGACTTGGAAAGTGATTGGTAATATGGCTTATGCAACATACAGGTTTTCGTTAAACACCTGTTTGGGAATGTGAGCGCATATTTTTGCGCTTATTTCAATGACTCATAGAATCGAACATGAATTATTAAAACGAAGTGTAGAGTTATTCGATGTCTTTTTCTTATAGATAAACGAAAGGCAAGCAAATCTAACATTGCTAAAATTAACGTACTAAGTTAAAAATTTTCAATATTAACTGTCGACCAACTTCTGTTTTAATTAAATATTTGTGAAATTTTTGAGAAGAATTTTTAAAGGAAATATCACTATTATATTATACGGCTGAAGAGCTGATAACATTTATGTTACCCCTTCTTGTATTTCTATTAATTGTGTGTTGCTACTTCAGACAATAATGAGCAATTGGTGCTTAGTATGAGATTTGTAAGATATTAAATAAAAGGCATACTTCTTTTTGATTAATATCTTTGTTTATATTATCCGATTGACTCGAAAAACTTCTACATTTCTGTAGTGGTGATTAAATAGCTGTAAGTTTCTTTCTTAAGTTATTTAAATTCTTTCCAAAAAATTGAATTTTCACAATATATAAGCTTACTTACCCTAATTTATATTTTCCTGTTTAAATGAAGTTTTATTTTTGAATTCATTTGAAATGTTGAAAATAGTTGTAGTCTGATTGGAATTCGTTGTAGTATTAAAATAATAAAAAATTATTCCTCTTTCAAAAACATGTGTATTAAATTAAACAGTTAAAAAATACAATTATACAGTTCATAAACATCTAATGTGATTTATACCAGCTATATACAACATTAGACAATGTAATCCATGCACTGTTTGATTAAATCCAAACATTTTTGAAATTAAATATTTCATAAATATTTTTTTGATATTACTAAAATCAAATATAAGCCAAAGAAACGTAATAATGAATTTAATTTGAGTCAAGTATTTTTTTCAGACTGGAGTGAGAGAGAGCAACATAATTTTGTTTATTGAATTTACTATATCTAGCATTTTCACAGATCGCTCTCAAATTTGAAAAATAATTGTTAATATGATTTAAATCAGTCGTATGTAATGTTAGACGTAGAACTCCAAACAATTTGTGAATAGATACAAAGATGTTTGAAATTAAAAAGTATAATTAATTCGTTTTAATATTACTAGAATTAAATGGATGCCAAATGAACGTGATAAGGATTATAATTCAAGTCAAAGATTTTGTAAGATGCAGTCTTTTACAAATCCCCGGATTTTCTATAAGAGCCTATATTATTTCTAACTCAATTTAGTACATCCAGAATTTTCACAGTTAGCTCTCAAATCTGGGAAAATCACCTCAGAGAAACTCCCGTGGTCTTAGCTGTACGAAATTGGGCTCAGTCGTTTCACCTGGTACTAATATCCCACTATTCGTTTACGTTATAGTCCATGGGAATGAAAAATAGTTAAAAAAAGTACGAAATTAAAGATCAATACCTCGGAGCGATCGGCAGGGAGAAAATAAATCTTTTTTGATATTTCTGGAATTAAATATATGCCAAATAAATGTGATAAAGATTATAATGCAAGTGAAAAATTTGGTAAGATGTAGTCTTCTATAAAAGCCTGAATTTTCTAGAAGAACCTACGTTATTTCTTACTCAATTTAGTGCATCCAGAATTTTCACAGATAGCTCCCAAATCTGGAAAAATCACCTTCGAGAAACCCCCGTGGTCTTAGCTGTCCGAAATTGGCTTCAGTCGTTTCACCTGGTACTAATATCCCACCATTCGTTTACGTTATAGTCCGTGGGAATGAAAACGAAATTAAAGATCAATACCTCGGAACGATCGGCGGGGAAAAAACTATCAATCAAGCTTACGCCCCCAACAATCGGATTTCTATACATTTTCCTAAGCGTTCTTTTTTTCGTGGGAGACCTAGCAATAATATTTGAAAAAAAGCAAATGCGTCGGAATGGATTTTGTGTTACTCTAGCTTTGGGTAGTCCTGCACTGCATTTTTCATTTTGTGTCAGAGTGGTCGTAACTGAAAAACTTATGAAAAATAGCCTTACTTAGAGCTGGGTTGGTGTAGTTCTGGTATTTGTGGTTTGGGGTATAGTTTTCGTATAGTTTTATTTTGGGTTAATAAATCTATTTTTATTAAATGAAGTGGCCATGTTTGTTTGAGAATTCATATTTGCTAAGATAAATTTTTACGTTAAAATGGTTGACCGACAGTGTAACCACAATGCAATTGTTTGGTTAGTTTTACGGCTGTCCAAAAAATGTTTGTTTAAACCTTAACCATGTAATTTTAAGATCGTTTGCGTTGAAAATTTATCCTACCAAACAAGGATTTATCAATTTTACTTATGATGTAATATAACATTCTTTCATTTAATATAAAATATTAACATAAGGAAAATTACTCATTCATTGTTCTTGTTTAGTTAATTGAGTTACACGATTATTGTTCCATTTTAATGATTGATATATTGTTTTTCCTCTACATGATTCAATGAATTATTATTGCTAAACCAACTTTTATCATATAACGAATTGCATTTTTTTTATCATGCCATTATACTGTGCTCTTTCAAAACAGTTATCAGTTGTAACTGTTTTAAAACTAAACAGTAATAGTTAATAGTTATCATTGCAATAACTTTAAACATAAATATTTTGACCAGCATTTGAACCTTGCTTCGTTGTTAATTATTGAATGGCATATGGTTAAATGGATAACTATATACTTCTTAATACTGTATATAAAGTGTCATTCGAAACTTTTTAAAACAATATTTTGTAATGTTTTATCATGATTCAATAGTTAACGAAGCGATTTACTTGGATAGATAGTTTTCCGTAATGTTATTCATGCTATATTTTATGAACAATTTAGTTGTTTAATCTTAAATATTTTCAAACAATTCAATTTTATACCTAAAGCTACCTGATGAAATATCTTCCCTTTTTTTCATCACAGTTTAAAATAAAGAATTAAATAAAATCCTGGGATTCTGAAGCATGCAGATTGCCACAACACCAAGTTCTAATTTTATGTGTCCACAAATTAACTAACTAGCCAGGAAATTCTCGTTATCGCGTTGGATCCTTCAAACATTCCGCTTTAACGAAAAGAAATCTAATTCTTGTTTAAAATTATGGATTAAATTAAAAATCGGGATTCCGAAGCATGCATGCTGCCACAACATCTAGATCTAGTTTTATATGTTCATAAATTATTCTTGCCTAGAAATACTTGTTACAATGTTGAAGATCCATCAAACATCCCGCTTTAACAAAAAGAAATCTAACCTCAAATCATTATGTAACCACGAATCTGCCTCTTTTGACACACCAAACGCATTCCTGTCTGTATCTGCCCGCATTTTATTCCTCCGGCATGATATGTGCAAAGTATCGCCCTCCCAAACTGGAGATGGTCGGTTTATGCAAATAACGACTGAAGTTCATTACGGAACTGGGCTCCCAGGTTAGTTAGTGGTCTTCTCATTTCAGTAATTACCTCTCGTTGTCGCTCGGGCAACAGCGAAGATAGTTCCATGACATGTTTGAGGTTGAATCATTGTCAGCCATTAGACCACTTAGTGCGCTTCGTCGAGCATGTCAAAGCTTTGCAAAAGGAACATTCACCCATCAACAGTTTCGGGGAGAGCAATTTTCCTAATGTCCTTCCAATTTTGTAAACTTAGGAGGAAAGGGGAGAGGGTTCGTGATATTTGGAGTTTCGTTTTCAAACCAGTCGACCTTTTCCGTTTTTGGACCTTCCGGAACTGACAGTTGGGTGAAATTATACCATTTCTGAAGCACTCAAAGACGGAGGGGGGGAAAATGGTGTATGAGAGAGGATTTCTGTATTATCTTCTAATGTTAAGGGACAAAGGCACATTAAATAGACGATTCTTCTTGTTTACTTTTTGCGATATATAATGACAGGGTGCTTCACTTCAATAAGAAAAAAATCTGGAATTGTGAAATTTTTTTATGCACCCCTGGGTATAAATACAAAAGTTGATAAAAACCTTAATAGTGTTTCAAGGGATAATAAAAAATGAGCTGTCATTTACGCACTTTGCAGGAATTATTGTATAGTGACCATTAACGTTGAGTTTTGCGTATTCAGTTATATCTCAGTAAATTTTACGTTGTAACGGCGTCAGGCGGCGTAATCAGACGTTAGTGTTTTTTAAACTATTTGTCGAATAATTTTTAATTGGTAGAAACAGAAAAAAAGACACTAAATCATGCTGATACTTTAATGATGAGGTATGATGATCTTTGTGAAATATCATATTTCAAAATAAATAAAATAAAGTAAATAATATAAAATAGATACCATTTAATATAGCCATTTATTATAATTAACAGTTTGTAGAAAAATCTTATTTTGCAGCTTCAATATCCACTTGTGCAGCGTTCGCACTGCTCGTGAGAAAATAAATACATGGCACTTCAACCACCCACAAAATTCTAACTGAAGAATTCTGTGATAATTCCTGTGAAGTTATGGCAGTTTTTGTTGTGGTAAATACTTTATGCGGTTTTAAACATCTATCACTCACTGAATTTAAATCAAGCCAATTAATTTTCTTTTCAACAGTTATGATTGAATTGCTGACGTTATAATTCACATCCCCCCATTTGTGATGGATGCCTGCACAAAAATGTCTTATCTATACATGCAGCAAAATGCTGGTGACTTTTACGAAGACAGAGTGGACACCACCTTTTTTTCCGTGATTTTGATCTTTATCTCTTATTAGCTGCTGCAGTATTTGTTTTATTCAGAATGCAATTATCGCATCCCCAAGTCATGCAAGTCAGAATTTTAAATAAAAATGTGTCAAAATATGTTTTATCTTTGTCTTCATCGTAAATCCTTAACTTTTCTTTATATTATCATACCCATTTCATTTATGAAATTAGAAGCATTAATGCAGTATCGTGGCTTTTAGTGATAAGTGTTTAAACCTGACTATATATCTGTAAACATTATTATTGCTGTAGTTATACCCACAGAAAATATTTTTTTACTAAGTAAAAAAGGAAAAGAACACTAATGGATTTTCGCTTCTGTATGTCAATCATAATTTAGCAATAGATAGAATTATTTTGATACTCGGAATTCAGTATTAATATATTTCTCAGAAATGCTGCTAAAGTAGGTTGATATATTTTATTAAATGGCTACTGACTTTTCAGAATTTCTCAATTCTGAACTCAACTTTACGTATTGGTTTCAATGACAGCCTCTCAATAATGATTTGTAACTGAAAATAATTGCCTTATGTGTTGCTAAATATACGTGAGATAAAGATTTAAAGAACTAAAAACTTTATTTGCTGAGAGTGTTATAACCTAAACGCGCATGGCAAGATGAATTTTGAAAAAAAGAAAAGATGATTAGTTTATGCTTAATGGGAAAATAAATCTACCTAGAATTACTTGACGAATTTAATTTTTAACCAAAATTATTGAAAACACGGAATATGCATGTATAAAAAAATTGAAATAGAAACAAATTAGAAGTAAAATTAAATTAGAAATTGTTTATTATATGCATTCTCCAAACTGGAAGATTGATATTTCTTTTTTGTAATTCAGTTATGTGATTTTTTAAAATTTTGATTCCAGTGATCCTTCGTTTCGAAATTTTTGTTGATGTTCGAAAGATTGGCTTTAAGGAGCCACTGGTTTGATGCTTGGAATCATTGATTTCCAGGGATCGCAGACTAAAAATTACTGGCTTGATGGGATCACTAGTTTTGAATCACTGGTTTGAAGGGATCGCAGATTGAGAACCACTGATTTGAGGGGATTACAGATTGAGAATCACTGGTTTGAAGACATCACGGGTTAAGATAGAGAATGAATGATTTGAAGGGATCATAGGTTAATAATCACTGGTTTTAAAATTAGCTGTGTAAACATCCAGTTGGTACTTAGTTTTTATATTAATTATTTAAAAAGATAACATTTAGCGTATTTTTACAAACCTCCTTAAGATTTTTCTTTTTGTCCATAAGAATTGAATAAAGAAATATGCTAACTACCAGTTTGTAATAGGCACATTTTCAGATATGACTCACTTCATTTTTCTGTTCGATACCATTTCATTGTCCACTCGCATCAAAAGCCAGCGGAGCAAAGTGCACGTAGAGGTAAATTATCATTTGCACGTCTGCCTCGGTGGAATTGACATGCCTGACAGCTAATTGCATATTCAAATTAAAACTTATTTTGCTTTTCCTTCCTTTCTTTTTTTCCACATCAAACGGCTCTCTTGTTCGTGCCGCTCGGTAAATATAGCCTGGCTCGAAGGTTTACTTCATTTAACACATTAGTTTTTAATTGTGTTTCTGCGAATTTAAAAACGTTTTCAACTTGTCGTTTGATGCCATGTTTGCTTAAAAATGAATCAGTTAATGGATTTTGTGGACGCCCTTGAAGTTGGGCGTGTTCGGTGTTGAGGTATTTTCGGATAAACGTTCCGCTTGGTTTAATTCACAAATCAAATCGTGGTGCACCATACGTATATTTTATTTACTGATTAGTAGATATTATCTTCATGCACAACTCTCGACAATTATTTTTATTCTGTTATTTAGATTAAAATAATCCTTTGGCTGGATTAACTTATGTAGATTTTATTTATGAGGTTTATCTTTGGAAGCTTTGAGTAATTGTTGACAGTTATATGTGGTTATTATTTCTAAATATCATTAATATAATGTTAAACTGTGGGCGTGGCTGTATAATTAAGCCATGTCTTTAATATTGAGCTAATTAGCGGTACTTAGGGCAAAAAATTATTCGGAAGCTTAGTTTTTGTCAATTTTTGTGGATGTTTTTATTTCATGTTATAATTTTTTTTTGTTTTATTTTAGCTGAGCTTCCTGCTTGAATTCTCGGAAAATTTCAGCGAAAATAACTATTTTCTTTCCATTTTTTATTCTGCCACTATAATTTAATTTTATAAATGATATTAAATACTTTACGTCACCAAATTCATTCAATATTTTTGTATCTGCTTTATTTAACAAAACTGACATAAGTGAAATAAAGAAGAATAGCGGTAACTGTAGCGGCTCGTGTTATGTAATCTTCAAGATGATGTACTTCCTACGCATCTTTAATCCTTCACTGCGCAGTAATGCATATTTGAACCACTTAAATTTTTTGGCTTTTTTTTATTAACTTTAAGCAGTTTTCTATGAATAACTATTAACATTTATTCTTTTTTTCATGAATAACTATTAACATTTAGTCTTCAAATAGGTAAATATTTTAACAAATTAATTTTAATAAAAAAATTAAGCTTGAAGTTTGTTTTTCAGTCCCGTTTTCTGTATTCCTTACTACATTTAAAAATACATTCAAATGACAGTATAGTACAGAAACAAAATAATTTTCTTATTAATTTACGGGAAAAATAATAACTAATATAAACAGAATCGTAAGCGAATACTTTTTATTAGTATCATTAAAAATTACTAAAAAATAAAATCCATTCTTGTTTTGTTTTCAGCAAAAGAACAAAAACATTACCCTTGATGCTTGTACGACGATTAAAAAATTTTGTATTCGTTGAAATCAAAACAGCTATATGTAATCCTATCCCGATTCATATAGTGTGTGTCAGAAAATATTTTATTCCTTTTTTAATGTTAGAAAGCTGAGTTCAAGCTTTAATGTATTCTGTTTAGAACGGGAACTGCCAAAAGGAAAAAAATAATAATAATTTATTCTATTACATCTATCTAAAGGTGGACTGCGATAATTTAAATTGGGAATATACTTATCAATATTCCGTAAGAAATTCTGTTCCTTTAAGCGAACCGTGTTTTATTCAAAATCGAGGATTCTTAAACTATGAATCATGATCCCTAATAGAAAGGTACAGAATATTAGGGTTCACGAAAATTTTGAAAACATATTTGTATCACGAAAAATTTCTAGTATGTAATTCATCAGCATTTATAACTAAAAATCATCGAAAAAATCTTTTAGATTGCAAGGAATTCCATTACTATAAAAAAACCTTTTTTCAATCAAATTTTTAATTATCATTAATTATCTTTCATTTCTTTATTTATTTTCAAAGTTTCAGCGAGCGAAAAAAATTTCCGCGTGAGAAAACGTTTAAAACTTCGTTTCTAACGCGACAGGAACTGTCGACCTCGACAGTACCCTTTCAGCTTAAAATTATGGTAGAGAAAAGTAGAAAAAGCCTGCCCTGTGTGACTGCGCATGTGCTCTGGCGAAATTCGGTTCTGCAAAGGATCCATAGTTCCAGTTTCAATTGTTGCTTTCTTCTTCGCGTAGTGAAAAAATAAGATAAGGAACTTCGTTTTCTGCGTAGGTTTTTCTTCGCGTTTCATTTCAATATCGTAATCGTTTAATATAAAATTGTGCTACATTGTTGAAAAATTTAACTGTTAAATGCGAAATAAAATAAAAAATAATTAATAATTATAAATTACAAATAATAAATAATTTAAATTTACACAATGGTGCTGCAGTACCGCAGTCCCTATGCACGAGCCGCCCCTGAGCGGTAATATAATTATTGTTAATTGGTAAATCTGGAGAAACCTGGATAACACTTGTGAAACATTTTCATAATCGTCATAAAAAATATTTCGTAATGAATTTAAAATACAATAAAAGATTTTATTTTATTGCATAGTTTTGTGAATGAATTATTTCTTGGTGACAAACCATTAAATAAATTGATCCAATGGTGGCGTGTTGCAAAGTAAAATTGTTAGAGTATTTAAGGCTTCTGAATGGACAACAAAATCTCGAGGTATTGAAATTGATATTAGTTTTTACTGTTCCCATTACTTTCAGAACTTTGATAGACTAGAGGTATAATTTTTTATTCTGCAAAAGAATTGTAATTTATAATTCATGCTGTGAAATTAACGCTGGTCAGTCAACCGGCTGATGTATATAGATATAAACTTGCCAACTTGTTATAAAATGAATTTCCTAGCGTTAACCGTTTTACTGCCATGTTCGGATATGTCCGAATTACGTTCGAGTAGTCATTCTGTAACATAACGCAGTGAAACCTCGGAAATCCAAACTATTTGGGGCTGACCACTGTTCTCTCGGAAAATTTGGATTATCCGGGAAATTGGGTAAAACACTCTTGATATACCAAATGCAGTGGAGTATGGAAGGAGATAGCGGCGATTCTCACGTTACAGTGGAACCATAGACAAACAAGTTGAGGTTAGAGACCTTGAATTGGAATGATTCACGGTTACTATGACAACGCGCGCTAAGAGTAGCCTACTGCGTTAAAAGTGGAGGGGTTGGTTTTACTTGTTGTCTACTCCGCCCGAGTTAAGTCGGTGTTCACTTCTCTGATCTTTGCGTCGCCCTATCGAAGTCTTGGCACTGTTACGTTATGTCCAAGTGTTGATCGTGTTGAAGGGTGTATCGTGTGAACGAATTAATTATTGTTGAAGTACAGTATCACTTTTTCCACATGACATTGTTTCCATGATCAAGAATCATAACCGATTTTGTTTCTACTAATTAAGGTGTTGTTTTCGTTCTTGAATACCAATTCAAATGCTTCTTTTAAGTTAGGAAGAATCATTGGCTTTGTTTCTGATTCATGGTTGTTATTTTTCCTTCGTTTCTTAATAAACATTTTTCAGAAAATTATAAAAAAGGTGTTCGGATTATCCGAAGTTTCGGATTCCTGGGGTTCTGGTTCGACTGTATTGCCATTCTAAATCCTAAATCGGAATAGGTCTTGGTGGCAGTGACCTGTAAAGTGTTAAGATGATTTTTTTTCATTTTAAGCATTTGTAGCCCTATTTCGTCCGTAGAGTACGACAGTGAATCTTAAATTTATTCTGTATTTATTTAATTTTTTATAAGTTTCATTAAACCACGTAAGCGTGATTAAGATCTTTCGAAATCTAAATTCTGCAACCTCTTCAGAAATAAAGCTTTTGCTTTTTTTAAAAAAAATCGTTCCTTTGTATTAAAAAAGTACTATTCACAGCATGGCTTGTCACCATTTATTCAAATAATTGTAAAAGTTCTCATTTCATCACATTCTTTTATTATTCAACGAAAAATAATTCGAATCCCTCATTAGTTCATGTGTCATTAGAATCAAAACCCAACCCCCGAATGAATTACACTTAAAAAAGAACTTTCAAAAGCCAGTTCATCCGTTTCTTATGTCGTTAAGCGGCACTTGTACTATAAAGGATCGAGTGGAATACATCTGAACTAGCAACACAATAAAAAAAATAAACGGCTTTAAAAAAAACCATCGCCTTTTATTCCAACCGTTTATTATTTTCGAAGCCCTCCTTTTCAAAACATGGCGGCGAAAATTTCTTTTGATAATTGAAAAGGCTTCGCGCACATTCCCTAAAGGAAAAGATTTCTTCCTCTCTTAACTTAATTCCGAAGACTTAATTTTCTTAATATCTTACTAAGTCATTTATCGTTATTGGAAGGCTTCAAGATTCCACTTCTTGTAACACTTGAGCCAAAGCCGTGAATCCGTGTTAATTAAAAACATGGATTTTTCTTGCCTACTTCTTACATGAAAAGTCTTAATTATGGCAGCCTCGAGAATTCGTCCGCGGATTCATCCAGATGTAAAAGTTTATTTTTCTATCTCCCCAGTTTTGTTTTATGAGGAGTTTCGCTGAGATAAAGAAGCAAGAAATGGCGAATGAATTCACTGTTGTGATTTTTCTTTTGTGTTTTATATAATCATCTGAAGGTATTCAAATTGAATTTCTCGCTTAAGTCATGTCGGCAGTTTTTTTAGAAGGTTTTTGTATAAATAAAGGCAATTAATACGCATTCTAAATCTCTTTGTTATTCGGATGTTCTTTTACTTAAAAGAATCCGGTGTTAAAACCGTTTTTTTAATTTAATTTATATTTAAAACTAATGAAAAATAACTTGTTATCACAAAGTACTTTAAAACTGCAATGATAATTTCAGAACTTAAAAAGTCATTCGAAAATGGAAATACGATATGTTTATGTAACAAAAAGAGAAAAAGTTATTCTGATTCAGCAGTTCCTTGAAATGAATCTGACGAATCATTTGTTAATAAATTGGATTAAGTTAAAATTCGTGAGTGTTTTTTTTTTCTTTATTTAAAAATGCTCACATAAGTAAAACTCATTGACAATACATATGTTTTATTTTATTTCAAAGAGAATTTATTATTCTACTGGGATACTTTTACACTACGAAACATCCCTGACTCCAGAGATAAAAATCTCCGGTTTGCTGTTTCCTACTGGGATACTGGATTTTGATTTTTTTAAAATAAAATTTTATTGATTTTTGTGTGTATTCTGATCATTAAAATGGAATGCCAAGTCAACAAAACTGAGCATTTTCGACACCATTTGCTTTATTGCGTTGAATCGAGATGTTAAGATTGCCGAACCCACTCGTGAGAATTGTTCTGTGTATTAAGAGGAAACAATGCCTCAAAGTATTGCCCACCGTTGGTGTTTTCGCATAGAAAAACAACGGGAGTGGTCACTCCAGAAGTTTCTCGTCTCGGCCCTAAAACGGGTGGGGAAAAAATACACCAAACGCCAGAAACGAATTCCATTCTCTAACACAGGTGGGGAAAGCTCGGGAATCGCTCGCCCCTTTTTTTCTTTGCGTCGTTGAATGGCGAAGAAACCAAATATGGAATCTGAATGCCTTTTTTCAACCGATTGAAACGAAAATTGGGCACGGATCTACAATTAATGTTAGCTGACCTCATACCAATTTTTATTTATATATGTCATAGGGTTTAGAAGTTATCGTGTTAACAAGCATGCGATTACACAGACAGACAGACAGTCAACGCGTTGATGGATTTGGTCCAAACTTTGATACAAACCTTCATTCCTGATGATAAAACCGTGTACCAAATTTTACCCACCTAGCTATTTACGTTTTTGAGTTATCGTTTTCACAGACACATAGACAGGCATAATTCCAAAATTGTGTTTTTCGGACTCGGGTAGTCTAAAATGTTAAGATTTATCAAAATTTCGAGTTCAAATTATTTGACGATTACTATACTTTCTCTTTGTATACGAGAAAGTAATGAAGAGCGATTGAGCCCACTTCGTCGTCAAATGGCCTCAAGAATTTTTAAATAAATAAATTTGAAAATTTAAAAAATTTGAAAAGCCAATTCCATTGTAGCGATTTCGTAGCATTCCCAATACCACTAGAGCTGTCACTAGCTATAATGGCTTATTGTTACGACAGCTGTAAGGAAGGGGTTAAATGAAGCGTCAAATCTTATAGAAATTCCATGAATAAATAAGCATTGAGAAAACAGATACATGAATGCATTTTTTTGTTGGGCATCAACTTGGTACTGCGCATAATGAACAGTTGATTTGTCTGCAAAGAAGTGAATCAATAGCAGACTGACCAAATATTAGCT
Source organism: Araneus ventricosus (assembly GCA_013235015.1). Taxonomy (NCBI): domain Eukaryota; kingdom Metazoa; phylum Arthropoda; class Arachnida; order Araneae; family Araneidae; genus Araneus; species Araneus ventricosus. The sequence continues at coordinate 2,118,473 of BGPR01000023.1, forward strand.
TTCGTTGAACCGAGTAATTCTACAAAAATAAAATAAAGAAATAAGAAGCGATATTTTCCTGTTAATAAACTTCGTGAAAATGGTGAAAACCGTCTTTTTAATTTCGCTTAATGTTTGCAATAAAAAAAAGATACCTAAACTACAGAACTAGAATATCCAAAGACCGAACGAACTGAAAGAGCACACTTTGAATACTATAATTTAAAACAAATACGTTTTGCGTGTCATGGTAGGTGTTGGTAATGAATGTTTCATCTTCCAGTACGTGTGGATAAAAAGAAATTCTATCCGCTAATCATAAGGCACACGCGATTTCAAGTGCTGATTTCTCAATGGAAGTTGAAATGGGGCACTTCCGCAGCCAAATAAAGGTACAGTAAGAATTATACGGTCAGCAAACATACATCAAACCCAATTATTTTCACAGAGTAAGAATGTGTCGTATTGTGTCATAAATGGACAAATAATTCGTATTTTGATGTTACAATTATTTTGTACAGTATATCTATAAAATTCATTTTTTCAAGCATTTATAGAGTTATCCAACTTTTTTCCTGTGAATAAATTACACAATATTTGATGAGATTCCGACTTCTGTTTTGTATTATTAGAAATAATGGATTTTTTCAAGCGTTATGTAAAATTCCGTTCCGTGTTAGGAAGGTGAAAAGTTATTTACTGAATAATCATTCTGTGTCCTTGTTCAAAGGCATTTTTAATACAACAAATTTAAACGAAAAGTTGCTTTACAGAAACTTTTACCTAAGATTTCAGTAAGTTTCTCGTTTGTTAATTTATGAGTTTTTGCTCTCAAGGACAGTCGCACAATCATACAGTCACGCAATATAAATATCAAGTTAAATCGTTGACCACTGGTATTACTTTAAATAAAAATTACTAATTCGCTTTTTTGGAACTATTTTGAGCTGCGATATGAATGTTTAAATTAAGCCCCTCGCTATATTCAATTTAGTGCCTAACCAAATAACGCATCCATAATTTACGAACATATCTGTGCAATTGGAATAATTAAATGAAGATCCCACTCCTAATTTGCATTAGCACCGAGCCTTTAGCACATTCCTCTCTGCCAAGCATCCATAGAATCCATATCTTATCTATCTTTATATATAAATTCATAATATTAATGTTTTAAAAATGTATTTAATACAATTATTTGGAAAGAAAATCGAAGGAATTAAGTTCAAGATGGTTTTAGTAAATTAAAGTTGAAATATTCCTCAATTGTTTATGTGTTTACAGTATTATAATTAAAGCACTATAATCTAACCTGTCTTGTACACTGCAGGGAACTGTTTAACCCTATGAGCCCTATCCCGCATCATTCGACACAGGCCGGACTCGGGCGGTCTCGGGTGTCTGGGTGAATTTTATGGGAGAAAATTAGTTCCTTTCTTTGTTGACAATTGATCGCGCAACCGAGGGTGACGTCCTCCTATGTCTGTAGAGAAAGGGAGGATTTCATTCTGATTTCATGAATGAAAATTTACTCCAGTTATTAAGGCCCTTGTATTCTCATTATAGCCGGGTTCAAAGAGTTAACACATGCACATAAAAATAATGGAGCTTTCTGTCTTGCACATTTTACGGGTTTTGATGGAAAATACTCGGCTAATTTTGTTCATGTTTTTGTAATATATTTTTAAAAATAAAATTTGGATTGAAAGTAGGCTATCTCCGTAAAAATAGAGAAATATCTATAAAAATTTATACATTATTCGAATTTGTGTTACCAGTTTTACTTATTTTCAGTGACAGCTCCTGGTTTTAAAATTTCTAAATTTAATACCTACAAGTGTTGTTCAATAGTAGAAGTGCATTTTTACTTGATTTACCTGCTTATATAAAATTAATGTTTAGAATTACAAGTTTCGGTTTATCTAATAATGAATGCAAAATGATTAGATATACCAGTATTTGCAAATCTAAGAAATATTTTCATATTAAAATGCTGCAATGTAATCGATCAGTGGCGAATCCAGGGGAGGGGCTATTTGGCTGCAGCCCCGCCCCCAGAGCTAACCCAAAATTCTTGATTTAATTTAAAATCACTACAACTGTTTGTTCTTAATTTTCATTTTCAAAAAATAGTAATACAATCGTGACAACATTGCTTTCTGGCTTGACAGGCTCGAAAATTTTCCTACTTTTCTAGTCATTCCACTTGTTCTTGTAGAGTTGGCACGGTCGAAAACATTTTTTGGCTAGTTATTTCATTGTATTTTTTACTAAATTATCGAAAGTATTGTAGTGTTCTTTATTATTCTTATTGTCTGGAGAGGAAAGTCTGTAAAGTTAAAGTGTTTTGGTTTATATAAGCCATAAGGTTTGACATTCGTCACTACGATACAAAATTTTTATGCCCCCCCCCCCCCCCCCCCGACCCATATCCTGGATTCGCCACTGTAATCGATTCATGCTGATACATATTAAATTCAACGACACTTTTGGAATCCACAAAGCATGTTGCTGGAGGAAACGGATATAATGTCGATATCACACCGTAGAACAGTTTGATGCTAGATGGCGTGCACAACTATGTTTGTAAGGTGTATTGACTCCAATGTATTTTTCATTTTATCAATGACATAAGTAAGAGGACTAGACGCTCGGATTATCCGGGCAATCCCGAGTTTTCACTGTTTGTCCCAGAATGAAAAAGTGTCCTGGGTTGTCTTGAATATTACTTATGAGTAAATAACGTGTATTAAAAAAATATTTACTCGATTTAACTTTTTAAAAGTTAGACAGAAAAAATCTAATTTTAAATTTCTAACTTTTACTTTACATATAAACGTCACAAATAAGCCGAAAAAATTCCTGATTATCGATTCATTGGCCGATTGAAATGTTTTCCTGCTTTGAAGATGAGAAAACTGGCCACTTTAGACTTTATGCAAGACACGCCACTGTTCCTTTCAATGAGAAAACAGTCTGCTTTATTCTTATACTGAATATCTCAATCTTACATGCATATATTTACCTTATTCTATGTATAGCGTGTTTTACAACCATTTTTGTATAACAATGTCATATAAATATGGAACTTTAAGAATTACATAAAGCCAAGCCTATATTTGAGTAAACGATCCTCTAAAAATGTTAAGCCTACTTCTAATAATACATTCATTCCTCTTCAGTTCCGGAAGAAAGTTTTCCATAATAAGCTTAATTTTTTTTTTAGTATGCTAAACCGTAGGTGGAATAATCTAATGTTTACGAACATTAGGTGAAGTTGCTAACAACCAAGTCACGTTTGCTGCTTGGACGGGAAAGTTTTAGCTTAATGTAATACGATCAATGTTATTTTCCTTTCCCCTTTAAGCATACTCTGAACAGAATAGACTTGCACTGTTTTGCGTTAGTCAGAATTGTAAATTAAAATGCTCCTCTTTGCCCAAATGGTGATTTGTTTTGTCAAATGAATTGGCAAAAGAAAGGAGAATGGAATATTTAAAAGGGATTTGCGTTGATAATTATTCATCATAAATGCTGATCTAATATTGATGGTGGTAATTTGTTGTGCTGAACTGAGATTGAAATTACTGAATCGGAGATGTTTTGGTAAGAAAGGACTTTACTTTGGTTTACTTCCTTGTTGTTAAAAATGATGTATGCTGTACAATAAATACATGAATTTGTACGTAATCTTTAAAGTTATTGTAGTACAGTAGTACGATTTAAGTATAGTAGTAGTGTGTTTTAGAGTTAGCAAGTATGGTAATATTCAGGACATATTTTATGTATTATTATTTATACAGATAGATAAGCCGTAGAAATTTTTAGTGTTAATTGAACTAATTTTCAACTTTTTTTTATTATTTACAGCTCTGTACCAATCATTTAATAAAAGTAAAACTTTGGAAGTTGAAATAAACCCATTTATAGGGAAAATTCTTGGAAATCAATATAAATTTTCGACGTTTCTCTTTTTCATAACAAGTGTCGATTTGTAAGCTTCTGCAGTATGTTAACATCTGAAACAATAGATATAGTTATAATATCTACAACAAGGATTATTTTAAAAGCATAGAAAATTAGTCAAGGTTTAGTAATTACTGAGGTTGGGAAATTAGTCATTTCATATCAGTAATATGAAAAATTACAGATTGAACAGATGCAGTGTATTTATGAATACTTGATTTCCGTAAATCCATCTTCAGAAAACTTTATACTGTTCCTAAAATATCCAATTAAGTTCCTAACGTTGTTCCTAAATTTCCCAATTAAAGTTCTTAATACTGTTCCTAAAATTCTCAACGTTTTTAATGCTGTTCCCAAAATTCTCAATTAAAATTCCTAATGCTGTTCCTAAAATTAATGTTTATAGATCTATTGAAAGTGTGATATAGTTAAGATTTTAATGCACAACAAGAATGAAATTATATATCCCAGAGTTGTTTATCCCTGCTTTCATTTATCCCATTTATGTATTATTCTATCATTTCATATATCATATACGAAAGTTTTCTTAGAGAATTCTTTTCAGATAAGATTGCATTAAAAATAATTTTCTAATTTTTATGAATGTATTCTTTATTATTTTAGTCAAGACAAATCAGAAAACACTACGGGATTAGCAATATATATATATATATATATATATATATATATATATATATATATATATATATATATATATATATATATATATATATATGATTCCTAAAAACTTGTATAATCGCCAGACTTCATAAACTTTATAGTTATACTTAATAACTATCATTTAACAATAGAGACAACGTCTTCAGAGACCACGATAGAATATTTAAACGATATAGTTGTTTTCGTAATCTCGTTTCTACCCATACAATGAGGTCTTCTGACATACAGAACCATTACTGCAATGGAGCAATTTTTACGACGTCCAAAATGAGACACTATTTCATTTATCATGTGGTTAAAACAATAAACTGTACTTCGGAAGTTTAAAAAAATGTTTAGAACAATGGAGGTCGTGACCTCTATTATGTTTCGTAGAAATTCAGTTAATCGAATTGCGAAAATTAAATAGAGAATGTTCAGTTATTGATTCCCACAGAAGATCGTGGTTGATTTTTGTTCACTTAGAGTAAGTTTAAGTTTTCGTGTTTGTGTTCGTCTGTCATCATGTAGATTATTTATGGAATCATTTTATTGAACCTTAAATAATGGATAACATTCTCTATTTATTAACAGGTTAGCCATTGTTGATTACATTTTAGATTGAAATAAGCTTTCAGTTTGTGCAAGACGTCCAATAACTTTAGCCATCATAAAAAGAAGAAATGATATTCTACATGATTTTGCTATAATTATATAAAATTTGCTTTGCTTATGGAACTATTTTAAAGATTCATTTATGCGCTCAGGACTGAATTTACTGATCTGTTACTTTTAAGAATGTTCCACAGATGCCTCAAAAAACAGGTTTTCACCATTTAGATTCGTCTTTTAATATAAGCATTTTTACGTTAAAATAGCACCGATAGGGATCTTTAAATCAATAAGCTTATAAGTTATTTCAGTAGTCATAAAAGAATACCATTTTTCATTGCGCAGTGTAATAAAATTGACAGCAAAACTATGAATTCTACCACGCACTTCTTTTCTAAAACAATATTTCTAATTAGCAGTTTTTCTTTGTAATTTTGGAACTGTTATATTTTAGACCTCTTATATCTCTTTTGTTACATTATAACAATTGACGTTTTGAGAATTGCTTTATGTATGTCAGCCAGTAATTTTCATCAGTAAAATTGAATCTTTTTGTATATAAGTTATTCATGAATCCTAACATGTAAATGAATCAATTTGATACAAATTGACATATATAACTTTAAAATAGTTGTAAACAGAGAATACTTTATTATAACCAACCCTTACAACAGGTCATTCTCATTACAAAAAAAAAACTTTGATTAACCGTCATTTGTTTAACGTCAATTTATATTATCCGTCATCGGATCAAGTGAAAAGTAACGTAAGTTTATAGTATTACATACTAGAATCGAAAAAAGATGGCTAAAACAAAAGAACAAGAATAACAAAAGACATAAAACATACACTATTGCATTTGGTACGCACATACGCAGCAGCTTCCAGGAATGCAGTGACAATAATACAAAATTAACTGACAGAATAAAAAATCCTATCGTAGGACAAAAACGGTAATAGATACAGAAAACATGTAATAATAATAACAAGAAGAAGAATCCGGAAGAGAACTTTCTAAAAGGTCACTCCCTGCTGGTATTCTAAAAAGTCAGAATTGGGATAATTTTTTATTTTTATTTTTCATTCAATCTTGGGATAATTCAGGTTACAGAGGAACCCTGCATTTGACTTTTTTAAGTCGGTTTCCATTTCTGAATTTTCAGAATCCCAACAGGGAGCGACCTTTGAGAAAGTTCTCTGCCGGATTCTTTTTCTTATTATTATGTGTGTTTCTGGATCTATTACCGTTTTTGTTTTTGTCTTATGATAGGATTTTTTATCCTGTTTGTTAATTTTGTATTATTTTATAGTGCAGGGTGATTATAATTAAAGTTGCACTTTCAAAAGGCTGTAAGAAAAAGAACCACTGGTCAGAATGACCTGATATTTCATCTGAATATACGTGAAGCAATGGGAATTTGTTTTACGAAAGAAAAAAATAGTTCAAAAGTTGACCGATAGATGGCGCTGTACTCATGATAAGACGCTAAAAAACGATTGCTTTTAAAACATATCCTAATTTTAAGATGCTAATTCAAAGACGTGACATGTTGTTGTGGCACTCCTTGTTCAAAGCCCATCCACCACGACAAAGTGGTGCCACAGCGGATAGGAAAAAACATCGGTTTTTAATTGTCCCTAGGTCAAAAACCGTAGAAGAAGCAGAAACTGATGAAATCATCAAGAAAAGGAAGTCGGCTTCGACTTGCTTAAAAAATGTCCAATATGCTGTCCACCGTTTTCTCCTATGAGCTGAAAACGCAAAACAGCATGTTCCACAACAGATCGGAGTGTTTCAGTGATGATATTGTGAATGTGTTACCTAATGCGGTTTTTCAACTCTGCTAAGTTCGTAATCGGACCCTCGTACACAACATCTTTTAGGTAACCCCACAGCCAGAAGTCGCAAGGGTTCAGGTCAGGTGATTGTGTCGGCCAGGCTGTTGGGATATGGCGGCTGATAATTCAGTCATTTCCAAAATGTAGATTCAATAGCTGATCTTGCATAAAAATTGAGGCTATCCACACATCCGCGCTGTTGCAGTGCTGGAATGAGCTGGTTGCGCAAAAGATATTCATAACGTGTTCCATTGACTGTATAGGTTACATGACCCGAAGGACCAATCTCCTCGAAAAAGAAAGGCCCAACTATAAATGCTGCCGTAAACCCGCACCACACAGTGACCTTTTGAGAATGAAGAGGCAATGATTGCATTTGGAACGGATTCTCTCTAGCCCATATGCTGCAATTTTGAACACTGACAGCACCTTGGAGATAGAAATGGGCTTCGTCTGTCCACAAAATGTTCCACGGCCATGCATTGTCCACTTCCATTCGAGCAAGAAATCGCAGGGCGAAACCTTCTCGTTTTGGCAAGTCAACAGGACCAACCTCTGAATATGCGTAATTTTGAATGGATAGCATTGCAGGATGTTTCGTAAAATTTTACGAACCGTGCTGACAGGCATGTCTAAAGTTCGGGAAATTTCCCGTGCATTGCACGTCCCCAAAGCACTACTTGACGCTTCCTGCAATGCTGTAGCCACATCCTCCACTGACGTCAAAGCAATTGCTTTCCTCCCTCTGCCACATTTCACGTCAAATGAACCCGACTCTTCGAATTTATAAATCGCCTTCTTCAGGCCGAATGCAGCCATCGGACCAGAGCCGCTTCTTAAACCCTTTAATGTGTGGAATTTCTTCAATGCAATTGCCGCACAGTCACCGTTCTTGTGAAAAAGCTTTACAAGCAGAGCCCGATCCTTGAATGATAGAGTCATGACTACCTTTTCAGACGCAGAATAACAGGAACTGCATGTTCCCCTTCTTTTTATCACAAGTGTAATGTGCGCTGCGCATGTCACGTCTGTTAATTAGCATATTAAAATTATCATATCTTTTAAAGCAATGTTTTTCAGCATCTTATCACGAGGGCAGAGCCATCTATCGGCCAACTTTTGAACTTTTTTCTTTCGCAAAGTAAATTCCCATTGCTTCACGTATACTGAGATGGAATATCAGGTCATTCTGACCAGTGGTTCTTTTCTTACAGAACTTCTGAAAGTGCAACTTTAATTATAATCACCTGTATTTCAATACATTTCTGTACATTACTACTGTTATATTGATCGTTTTGTAGAATTAAATACAATATGTAATTATTCACTTTTAAAGGATTTTTTTTATTTTCGTTTCAAGCCAGCAGTGAAATCACATTACTGTGCGTTATGTATTTAGAGATTTCCGTTATCCGTCTATTCGGTTATCCGTCACAGCCTTGGTCCGGACGGTGACGGTTAACCGAAGTTTTACTATATATGATTTTCACATCGCGCATTGCAAATATAGCTAAAGCCTTCCTGCAAAACAGCATTCTGACAATACGGTTTTCACATTAGCATTACTTAAAATTTCGATGGTCCTTATATGAAACAAATTTTTCCTTTGCACTGTTTTTACTGTGCTAAATTCCCCAGTTTTGCTTAACATGGGTTAGTTACAAAACGGAACGAAAATTCGTGTTGTAGGAGGTTTCATTTTCTTGTCATGAAAACTGAAAGTAGAGGTAAGATTTCGGATTAAAATCTGTGACCTCTACTATAACTTAAATACAGAATAATAAACTGTTATTCTCTACTGACCATTACTAATCAAGGATAACAATATCAAAACATGTTCACTTGTGGCGTCTTCTCCAATTTAAGTATTTCATTCAGAAAATAGAACGAGCCACATCGGCATTCCTCTAGTCGGTAGCAAAGCTCCTCTCTCTTGTAAAATCTGAGGAGCAAAGTAAGTAATTATTCAAATCACCGAAACTACGGAGAGGATTTAGAGGAAGAGCAAGAATTTTGTTAAGATCGCGGATTACGATAAATCTTTGCGCTTGTTAAGTGTGATGAGGTTGATTCGGCTTGCGCTGTATTAGAGCCTGATTAAGCAAATTTGAATAAAGGGCGTGAAGTTGAGTGGGTTGGAAAGGCAGGTCAGTTTACTTCGCGTGCAGAGTCAGTAATTTGAATGGAAGATGCAAGCCTTTTAAATGGCTAATGCAGTTAATGAGTTAAGATGAGCTCTGCATTCTTTGTCTTTTAATCAGATGTTGATGTAGTATTTTAAAACATTCCAGGAAGCAAAAATATTCTGGCATGTTTTGTATTAAAATTAAAAGTATGTTGTTAATTTGATTTGAATAATAAATTCCAGTCGCTTTTTGGAATTAAATAGATAAGGCGAGAACTAGTTAGAATCCACTTGTCAAAACATCACCATGGACAAAACTTTCTGGAAAGGTAGGACAAAAAATCGCATAAACCAAGAAGTTCCCTCCCGAAATCAATACAGAAACCTCAGGTTTTTTTTCCAGAGCTCATTTCCTCCAATATCGAATTTTCTCATACATACATGTATATAATATATGTAGAATGTGCATGTGCATCATATTTCCTGATCTGACCCCCTTATTAGGCAATAAATTTTTCCCCCAGTCAAAATGACCTGTCGTGGAAAATAATGGTAGACCACACGCCTTTATTAAAATAAACGAAACGGAAAGGAAATTATTAATGAAAAACTAATTGTATAAATTTAATATAAAAGTCACGAAGTCGAATGTGAGAAAGGGATAAAATTATTTGCGAATTTTCTTATTAGAAGTTTGTATTCGGCCATTTTGACCAGTCGTGCTACGTTTAGTGTTATAAATGTCCAGTGAAGCTAACATGTTTATTTGTCCTCAACTTTATAAATGTTGCCGATTCTTTTATTCGAACCAGTCTATCAACTCTCGTTTTTGACAACATGAACAAAAACTTGCAGGAAAGGTAAAAATAAAATAAAAGAATCGCATAAACCGTCAAGTTCCCTCCCGAAATCTCTACGGAAACCTCAGGTTGTCTTTTTCCTGAGCACAGTTCCTCCAATATCGAATTTCCTCATACATACATGTATATAATACCAAATTCTCTTTACTAAAAAACAAAAAGGACTTGAGAGAGAAGCGTCCCGAAATCGTTTGATATCTGCAGCATCTCAGTTAAGGTGTCAGTTTGAGGAGGGCTTGCGTCATTTGCTTTGAGATGTTGAGACCTCTATTTGGGCTTCACTGAGTACAAATCAGCGCTGCAAGAAATAGGCTTCGAGGGGATGGTACTATGTGGGTTTAAAGTTGCCTCTCAAACTGACATTCGGTTCATTCTCTTCCCTCTCCCTGGTCAGGGGGGTGGAAAAGAAAACGGGCATGAAAAAAATGTTTATATTCGTAAATGTTCGAAAGTTCTTCCTCCCTTCCTGCTCCCTTTCATTCTATTTCTTCCCCTAGAAGAGAGTCGAATCGAACGAACGCGAATATCATATACTTGTGTTTTGGTTTTCCCTTGGCTTTTTATTTTTTGTGTTTTGGCTCTACTGCCTCCGGGTAAGTTATTCTCTTTGTCAGGAAAAGTTATATTTTGTCCCAAAATGCATCCCGAGTTATATAAAAAATAAAGTAGGAAGGGGGAAAAAAGTAAAGGAAGAGTCGGAAGCAGTTTTTGTCTAAAGCGCGTTTTGGAAAAAAGAATGCAAGTTGAATTCTGACGTAGTCAAAAGAGCGTAGCAAGATTCCTTTAGAAATAGGCTGTACTCAATTATCTGAAAATTGAAATAGCATGCCTTTTTAAAATAATGTTTTTTTGTGTGTGGTTTTATTTTTAAATAAATATTGGAATAAAAGCAAGCTATAAATGCATTAAAATGGTTTTTCTGCTTCAATAATGTTGACTTTGTGAGTTATCTGATGGGAATTGTTTTGTCTCTATTTTACATGAATTTCATTTCTTTCATTTTACATTATTTTTTATTTCTGAAATACATAAATGGCAACCATTGAATCTTTCTTAGAAATATTTTTATTTATATAGTTTTCTTTCAGTATTTGTTTTTTCAGTTAAATTTCAGCGTTCTTTAAATAGGAAAAAACCTTCTGCGTACAAACTTTATAAACATTTTAATTATTAATTTATCAAAATAAAGTGTTTATATAAATTGAATCTTACTCTTAGGTTTGTCAATTCACATAAATTACTGATGATATTTGTATAGTTGTGAAACTAGTGTTGAAAATGTTTTTATTTGAATATAACAAAATAATTGCTTGAATCGTGTTTCAAAATAAACTGTGAGTTTCCCAAATACGGTTTTATAAATAAAACTTGGCTCCTAAATATTTTTGCATTTTTGTTGTATTTTTCTTAAAAGTAATAAACAAAAATTATCAAGGAACATATATCGATTAAAATGCTTCATTAAATTCGTCAAAAAATTTCTTTGTATTTACTATTCATTAATGCTTCATTTGCGTATTTCGATGCATTGATATATTTATTCAAGAGTGTGTAAAGGTCACGAAAACTATAAAGAAGCATTGCTTTAATGAAATTCACTTAGTATTTCTTCAATCAATTTGAAGCTAAAACTCAAATAAGATTCAGAGATAGCTATTGTTGAGATATATTAGTTTATTGATGTACTCGTAAATAATATATTTAAAAGATTAAAATGCATATATTTGACTTTAATTAATCACGTTATGTTATCTATCTTTAAACTATACAAAGAACACTTCCAGTTAATCAAATTTGTAAATATATTTTTCACAGATTACTGTAGTTATTTGATAATAAAACATTTATCGAGAATAAATTCATACTCATTAACGGTACTTTCAATTGTCGGATCTCTTAATTCATAAACAATTGAAGAGTTAAACAATTTTATCGCAATTACAATTATTTGATATCTTAAATAATTTAACTGTGGCACTTTAGTATCAAATATTTTAACCGTTACAGTCACTTTCAAATTGAAGTTAAGAATTTCCTCTTGTAGTGTCATTTCCAATGACTGTAGCTTTGAAATAAAGGATGTTTATTAAGAGTTTGTTAATATCCGTGTATTTATAAGTAAGAATTTTAAAAAATGTTATTTTTTATAATTAGTCGATTTGAAAGAAAATTTACTGTTTAAATATTTGTTAAACCTAGCCTAGCTTATTTAACCGTTCAGCTGGTGACTTTTTAAATTTGTGTTTACATTTCTTGTTATAATTATACAATGTCAATGTAAGCTGTAATATTATAAGCTGAATCCACTAGCCCTTGGAAATCGTGATATGCCTGTTAGATGATTGAAATATATTATTACGAAGATCCAAGGAATTGTAGAACGCAATTTAGCAATAAAGTAGATTTATCAACTCGAAGCAACTCGCAACATAAAACTTGCCTGCAACTTGTGGGATTCAGTATTTATACATTTAAGAAATATTCCAGAATCATCCATCCAGAATTTTAAAGAACGATTTAAAATTACCTATTTATTTATAATTACCTAGAACATAAATAAATAACATTTTGAATTATAAGACCAATCCTTGGATTAAACTGCTATAACCGGGATTCGAGGATCAGTTAACCTTCTGACTGTGTAATTGTTTTAAAACACTATTTAGATGCAATGTTTGCAAATGTATTCAAACACCTTTGAGCCAATTGACTTGTTATTTATATGCAAAGCTTTATTATTATATGATCCGACGCTATAAAAATATTAAATAAACACATTAGCTTGTGAAAATCGCGGGGTGCAGCGGAAAATAAACTTGCTTCCAACCTCGGAAATAGCGGGATACGCAGTCAGAGGGTTAACAGTCCAATGCTTTATTAACTAAGCTATGGTGACTGCTAAAGTCGCTACTTTGTCCGACAATATTTTATGCTTCATTTATTTATTTTTTTCTCTAGTAAGAGCTTTTTCCTTGGAATAAATTTAAATACGCCTTAATAAAACATAGTTGTACTTAGAATTTTAAACTTAATTAGTATATTACAAACTTTATATTAGAATTCAAGTCTGTATGAAATATAATAAGTTGTAGTTACTACCTGGATTTAGTACAAAAAAGGGCATTCTTTAATATTCAGAAAATGGCGAAAACTTCCCCTCTTTTATGTGTTTTAATATTTTTATCCACAAAATGGTAAGAAAGCGAATTCTTTCGAGAAGGTAACCACCTCCTACCTTAATTAATTCGTTGAAGATCTTAAAAAAAAGTTGGAATTTCTGGTATGTTTTCTTTTGTCAAACTCTGTGTGTGCATAAAAATTAATGCAAAATGGGAGCCTCATTAAATGCGCAGAATCAAGTTGACTAGAAAACGCAAAAAAGCGGGCTTGTACCTGACTTGAACGCAAATAATTTTACGGAATTTACGAAGTTAATAGTGTTAATTAGTATGTTAAACTGGGTGATTTATTGTGTCTTTTCTTCTAAACATTTTCTTTTTAATAGTCATTTATAATGAGAGAAAATAAAACTAAAAATAGACAAAAATGTACTCGCTGAATTTGATTATTATAAACAACAAAAATTAAACTATTATGAAATTTCAAAAATAAAGATATTAAAAATGAACTCGAGTTTCTTTTTAATTTGTATTTTGATATTTGATTGTTTTCGATTTTTGTTCTCGTGTTACCCTTTGCGTTTAGTTGACCAATTTAAGTTAAATGCTTAAAATGTGAAATAATAGTAACAATATTATAAACACAAACAATTAACATATTCTGAAATCTGAAAAATAAAGTCGAGATTATTTTTGTTTTCATTTTAATGTTTGATTATTTTATTTTTATTTCTCCTGTCTTATATTGTTATATTTTATTTTTCCCGTCTTCCCTTTGTGTTTATTTTACTAGTTTCAATTCAACCCTCAAAATATGAAATAATAATGACGATAATGAATTCTATTGACCGAGATCTCTTTTTTTCTCTTTACTCGTTGAATTGTAGCTGCTGTTTTTGTAATAAATTTATTTTCTTTGTAATTTCTATTCTTATTTTTCTATTCTAATCCTATGGTAGTAAATGAAATGTGACATTTAATGCGTAATATTTATATGATGTTCAAATAATCATCTCTACTTTTATTTGAAATCATAAAAGGTTTTGGAATAGCATTTTTTATTCTGATCTACATATATTCAAGACATTTGACAACTTACAGACTTCTGTTATTATTTTGAAGTATTAGACTACATTCACGTACAATAAATTTGAGGTAAACTTTTATAACTATTATAATTTTGTTGAATTAATCAGAGCAGTGTGAAGAATTTATATTTTCTAGCACAGAAAATAAATGTTGTTTTAAACACTATAAGAATTAATGAAGTTCGTTTAAAATTTGTGTATAAAGTTTCTTACAGTAGAAATTACATCATATTAATTATAAATATGTCTTATTCAGAAATATTTTCTTGAATACTGCGATGATTTTTTGGGTGTAAAATATTTTTTGTACGAAAAATATCTTAATTTTCATCATGTTTTTGAAGTTTGTTACTGAGATTCCTATAAATCTTGCCCCATAAATACAGAAAGATCGTCTTAAATATAAAAAAATGGAAATCCTTATATATTAACATGACATACTCTCATAAATTAAGCTGTTTATCTGTTCTGAAGGGATATATTTTATGTTAAAAATTCATCCCATGTATTTTAAACACAGTTTATTTAAATGTAAAATAAGATACTTAAGTGATCCTGAAAAAATACCAACCACTAGTCACACTAAAATATAAATAAATTGAAACGTTTCTGAAGAAAGAAGCTATCCGTTATCAATCATTGATAAAAAGAAATCAATGTTGTGTGATACGTATAACATGCATTTGTATATAAAGAATGTGTTCAATAAGATATTTAAGTGATCCTGAAAAATAACTAACCACCAGGCACACTAAAATATAAATAAATTTAAACGTTTCTGCAGAAAGATGGCTATCCGTTATCATTCATTGATTAGGGGAACCAATGGTCTATGATACATGTAACAATCAATCATATATAAAGAATTTATTACCAATACACAAAGTTATTTTCATCGTGTTTTATCTTTTTGAGGTCCCATTTGCGGTTCCATACGCACTAAAAGTAGAATCTACATTCCATTCTATATAGCAGTAGCAACAATTGCCTATGAAGGAGGGAGGGTAGAGTAGCGATAAAAAATTAAACAAGATCAAAGCAACATCCATCTTATAACGAGTTTAGCATCACCCCTGGAAACTTAATCTCAGCTCTCCCATCTCCAAGCTCGATCGAAAAGATAAACCAATCACAAGCACCTGTCATCTAGGAACTTAGATCAATTACATATCCACGAAAAAAACAGCACAGAAAAGGGCAGGAAATAATAATGAAAAAAGCACTCACCACCCAGAATTCCTCGCTAATCACTTGTAGTATTGTTTCCAAACGCTGCTGTTTCAAAGCCATATTTATCACGGCTACTGAAAATTGCTGGTAAGATGTAAAACAGAGACCATTTCCCATTGTCTTCGTATAGAATCGTGGAAAATGGCGCTCAAACAATTAAGTGGGGAGTTCAGAGGCAGTTATCTGGAATGGGAGGTTGTACAAAAGGGACTTTTTCTCTTGCCGTTTTTGGATAGATTTGTAAAGGCTTCTCCGGCTTGTTTCATTGTAGCTTCGGAAGCAGTTACCACTGCTGGCTTTGAAATTCAAACTATTGAGGACCGGGGTTTTGTTTTTTCCACTTGTTTGCTTTTTTTATTGTTGATAGTTAAAATAATCAATGAATGAATGAATGGAAATCCTCGTAGCATTTGCCAGTTGTGCCAAAGTTGTCTGGTGCATTTTCGTCATCTCGTTTTTAAGATGTAAATTTTTCTGGATTTAATTCATTGCTTTGACTGAATGAAATTTGTCTTCCTTTATTCTGTATATATAATATAGGATTTAGATTAGATTTTTCCACGCTTTTAAAATTAATTCTTTTTTCACCACTTAAATTCAAATATAAAAACAATTTAACTTTTGAATTGCATAGACTTTTCGTTCATCCTACGCTTTTCAAAATCTAATCACCGTAACTTTAACTCTTTGACATCGATCTGCCGTGCGAATAGCATCACGAGCCTCGCAGAATTGCAGAATCAGTAATTTTCTTTAGTTTCAGTTTTCAAATGATGTAAAAATCCCGTTTAGAATGCATTAAAAGCTGTTGTCAATCTAATTCAACTGTCTTTTTTTGTATTTGGTGTCTCCGCAGCGAGAACGTTACTGATTATGGTTCAACAGTATAACTTCAAAATGGTACCTTGCCCTGTTTGAATAGATTTGTAAATTCTTCTACGGCGTGTTTCCATGTAACTTCGGAAGAAGTTACCACTGCTGGCTTCGAAATTCAAACTATTGAGGAGTGGGGTTTTGTTTTTTCCAGTTGTTTGTTCTTTTCATTGTTGATAGTTAGAATAATTAATGAATGGAAAGACTCCTAGCATTTGTCGGTTGTGCCAGAGTTGGCTGGTGCATTTTCGTCATCTCGTTTTTAAGATGTAAATTTTTCTGGATTTAATTCGTTGCTTTAACTGATTGAAGTTTGTCTTCTTCCTTTATTCTGTGTATATAATGTATGCGATGAATTAGATTTTTCCATGCTTTTAAAAGTAATCCTCTTTCCTACCAATTAAATTCGAAGATAAAAACACTTTAACTTTTGAGTCGTGTAGGCTTTGTGGTTACCCCAGGCCTCTCAGAATATAATCACCGTAACTTTAACTCGGCCTTAACATAGATCTGCCTTGTGAACAGCATCACAAGCCTGCGCAGAATTGCAGAATCAGCAATTTTCTTTAGTTTCGATTTCCAATTGATCTAAAAATCTCATTTCGAATGCATAAAAATCTATTGCCAGTCTAAACAACTGTCTCTTTTGTCTTTGGTGCCTCCGCAGCGAGCACGTTACTGGTCATGATTCGATAGTATAACTTCAAAATCGTCGCCAAAACGAAAAGCTCTCCGAACTGCAAAAAATAACAATAAAAGTTATGATTCAACTCAAATTCTCCTCCTTATTTTTGTTACATATGTAATAATTTCGCATTTTTCTATTTTTTTAAAAACGCTTCTTAAATTTTAATTCATAAAATTATTTCTACTAAAGCTCTAGTATACGAATGACTGTCACTGTAACTCGCTGAGATCCGGTTTCAGCCGCTCTAGAGTGTTTGGAGATTCTCCCGTTTCTCAGGGCTATAAAAAGGCCGGATGCCAATCAACTTTATTTAAAACACTTTGAAAGACGTGCTGCCTTCCAGCGGACTTTTTTGAACAATGGTGATGGCTTCGATTTACCTTAAATATCATCTGAAAATTTAAAAGCATCCTATTATTTATCTACACGATAAAGATGACGATTACGCCTGCCTTTTCATATAAAATAAAGCCTGATATTTCATATATGTATTTCTCATTTACTTTAAATAAGATCTTGCTAAATTTTACTATATATATTTAATAGTAACATGGCACTTCCAATTTTAGTAAGTAACTGTATTTACAATGTCATTTTTAACCTAGAAATAGCAATATCCGGAGGTGAAGAACCTTAAGTTCAAGCGCTCCTTATAACCACCGCACATCGGCGGAAATAAGCGATTTTTCTGAAAAATGGAATGATAGATTTTCCAGGAAAACGCCGATTGTCTCCAGATTTTTAGCAAATTTATATTATTTTTACTTATCGATATGGTTTATGGATACTTTTAGAACGACTAGCAGATGACCAAGGATCTTCAGTTCAGTCTACGGTGTGAAAAATGAAGCAGAAGAAATTATTCATCTCCTCATTGTCCTGTTTCGCCCACTTCCTTGATACGGAAGTTATTTGTTTTTAAGACCTTCATTCGGTGCGTTATTATTGTGACGGTGAATATTCCTACTATTTGGACAAAATCAATCAAACAAGAATTTTTTTAAAAAAGCTTTAGAAATGGTTTTAAAGGTTAGAAATTATGTTAATTTTAGTGAGCATGTACCTCAGAATTGCCTTACGCATCTTGGACAGTTTGCCCCTCTTTCTGATTCACCTCTTTCATGCATGTTCGGAAACTTTCGATCTTCTCCAGTAATCGTTAAAACAGTAGTGCAATTCATGTCAACGCCGAACCTTGATTTTCAATCTTTTATTTCATTTCTCATTCATCTTTCATTTTCATTTCTGAGCTTGTAATCTTGGAATATTTTACTATATCCCATTGTTATCTGTTTTTCCTGTGAATCTTAATTACAACTCTTGCATCGATGAGAATTTATTTGAAACCTTTCTAAATTCTTAAACGCGAGGAAGAGAATTCTATTTCAAACACTATTTGAAAAGAGTGTGAGACTGGCACATATTTCGTTACACGATCATTTTATACTTCGAATATTTTCGGAACAAACTTGTTTGTTTTTATTTCCTTCAAATTATTCATCGCGCTTTATAATCTCTGAGAACGTTACGTATGAAATAAACATATGAATGCTTTCCAGAGAAAAACGCAAGAAAAATCGATTTGAAAGTGCAAGCAATTTATGAAATGATTTCGAGTATCGTGATAAAATGTATAAACTCTAAATTTGTTTGATTTACGTAATGCTTTTCCTTCAGAATTTCCCTCTCCCAGAAAATGATGAAATATACTTTTCAATTCTACCATATCCTCTTCGCGGATGAACTAGCTAAAACCATTCAATATTGCTCTTAAAACCAGCAACGCATACGAAACTGGATGATTCACTTAGTTCTTTTCATCCATTATCGTTCGCAAGGAGTGTGTATATATCTTTTTATCGTATATAAACCCTCAGGAGACGTCATATCTTACCATTAAATACGCCAGCGGAATTGTCATAAAATCCTCTTTTTTTCTCTCTATCGTTCCCATAAGAAAGCCTTCGCGCGTTATTACCTCAAAAAGAAAAACTCCAATTCATGTGCAAATATCTATAAAAACTGCCCTGCCATTCCTTCCTTTTCCTTGAAATACGAACCATCCATGTTTGTTTACATAAGAGTTGAAAAAGCTGACAAATTCCGTTATTATTATTTGGAATGAGTGTATATACATATAAACATTCGTATATGTAGTTGTATTATCTATGCTTATCTATGGCCGACCTTTTTTCTTTATTATATTTCCGCCTTCTTTGTGTACGCTCGATGCCTTATCTTTGGCGCGCCAGGCGTAGACGCTTGCTTGCAAATAAACCCGAGATTGTTTCCATTCTGCGAATAAAACCCTCGTTTATTGTTCCCTCCATGGTGGACGAGTCCAAAAAGCTCTTCAGCGTATTTTTAGAATTCTAAAAGTTGTGGGCACAATAATCTTTGGACGAGTAATGAAGTCAAGGTGCTTTTTTATACAGGAAGGCTTTGGTTGGGACTGTCAACTTCTACAAGAGATGGTGCAGAAGTGTGGTGGTATATGCTGGAAAACTTAAAAAGCAAGTTGAAGTGTCGCTCTAGGGCAGCAAGGGCTGTAAGCACGGCTTGGCGATAAAGTTTATTGCCAAGAAAAGAAAAACTATTTCTTTGTAAGTTATTAACATGCATAGCTATTTGGAAGGTTTTTCTTTTTTGGTGAAGGGAGAGAAAAGAGGAGTATGCGTTCGTGATTATTCTTATTTCTAGCAGCTCGTTAAAATGCAATCTTTCCGTGAACATATTTCTATCGTTTTAAGCACATTCTGTCAAGATGTTTATTTTCGAAAAAAGTGCTTTTTATCGCCGTAAATGGATTTTTTTTCTGTCATTAAATGTTTCTATTTGAGATGCTTTGCTTTCTCTCTCTGAGAAAGAATGCCCGCCAGCTATGTACTTGCTTTGAGATTGCGCCGGGTGTGTAAATAACGTGTTTGGTTGTTTGATGCTGAATTTATTTACGCGGATTTTTGAGTAAAAAATTAAAAGGGAAAGACAAAGGGAATTTGTTGACTGTTTGTTTTATCTATTGTTAAGAATGAATTCACAAATGTGAAGTTTTGAAATGCGTGGAAGCGTTTAAACAGGATCAATTTTAATCAATTTTTCTCACTTTTTCTTATTTCGCAGAATCATTTTCCTCTAGAATTAAACTAATTTCTCCTTAAATATTTTTCGCAAAAATATTGTTCAGAATTTTCTCAATGTGCGCTGTTTCAATTCCCAATCTTCTGGTCAATTATTTTTAAATACACAGAAAGAAATGGATTTATAGTCAACTCTGTAAACAAAAGTTTGAAATATACCTTTAATTACGTTTCACAGAATATATTTCAAAGTGGAAACTACTTATCTTTTGGGACATTCAACATTTAATTACAAATTTGTCGGATTAAACATTACTTGCTTATAACTTTCAATAAAAATTGTGCTTGCATTATTTTGGTTTCTGCATAAGCTATGATCCGAATGTTTTAACTAATTCCTAAATATTTTAACAACTGATTTACAGTTAATAACCCTCGATGATGATGAAGTGCGTTTATTGGGGAAAATATTCACCATATTTCAATATGAATTTATACTTGAAAAATAATTATTTTAATTCATTATTTACTTTTTAAGTGACGAAAGCCTCTCATTTGTTCATACATATTGATTTTACTCACAAAAACTTCATTGGGTTGGAGTGGAGTGTTGTCCTTATGATCCAATCCCAATTGAAAATAATTCAACAAATCAAATCACTCACGAACTTCACGAATAATAACAAATTATTTTGCTCCAACAATTCAGGATTTGTAAAATATCATTCTTAATGCTGTTGTAATTTTAGAAAAACAACCATGGAATAGAAGAAATTCGCTTAGAAATTAAAGAAAATTAATAAACCATGTACTACAACATCCTCCTAACCAACAACCACAAAAATCCATACATCGAAAAAAACTTTCAAAGTAACTGTGCCTTTTTGCCACATATAGGGATATTTATCCTATTGCCTTTTCCCCTTTTCTTCCCTATTATCCTGTGCTCACTTTCGTTGACGAGGAAAACGATATACCTATCCTTTTGATTCAATCGATATACCGAACAATATCCATTCGTTCGGGTAATTCCGCTTCCTGTCTAGAAACATCGATGACGATTCAACCCCTCGCAAGAAAATCGATGATCAACTCAGTCGAGTAGTTTCGAATTCGCAGAGCTTCGCGTAGGTCCTGGATCTGCCCTTTTTTGCAGTGTTTTTATTTGATATTTCAATTGCGTCCAGTTTCTGGGGGGGGAGATAGAAAACGGAGACCCCCTCTCCTGTACTGCTGGTTTCCCAAAGTGGATAGGATGATCGGAATTGCAATAGGACATAAGGCATCTTTTGACATTGGGGCACGTAACCTCGTCCTTCTCCCCCTCCTTAATCTATCTTTTGTAATTCTTTTTTTTTTCTAGATTTTTTTTATTTATAAGTGACGTCTGTGGCAACACAAAGTTTGGTCGTGACCATCGTGTCTTAAGAATTTCGTTTCTGAATTCGTTGGAAGTTTGGAGGACGGATTAAGATGTTTTTGTTGCGAATTGTAGCATTATAACTCTGGCTCTTCTGGCATAGAAAAAAAAAGTATCTGAAGAATCCATTAAATTAATGCTGATTTTTTACCAAGTAGAAGAGTCTTACGGTTTCTTACATGCATGAAAATTCAATTTCAAAATAGTCTTCGAATAACAAGAAGAAATAGTTGTTTGCTATGGATTTAGCTGATTGTTATAACACTTATGTTATTATCAAACTTTTTTTCAACTTGCCAGAGCTGTTTTTTAAATTTCGCTCCACTAAAATAGTACTTTTAATTAATAAAAAACTATTTTATTGTTACTGTAAGTAAACATAAATTATAATTTACTTATACATAAATAATGTTTATATAATTAGAAATCACTATTCTACAAAAATTAAATTAGCTCCGTGTGTCCGTAACAAACCAGAACTTTTAATTTGATCTTCTTTTCTAAGAGTTTAAGTTTCTTTTAGGTTTAATTCCGTAAATGATAAGTTCTATCAAATATATAAATGAAATTATCTATTCTGATTTCCATTTGTTTACCTTCTGGTTCCTTGAAATTTACTTTATGCATTTGTAATGATAAAGTTCTGTCCCAAAAGAGTGGTTCTTGGGACAGTACTTCTTTGTCCACTGGATCAGTTTACTCTGGAAATCTCAAACTGCTCTAACGTGCATTTTTTCAAAGAAATAAGTAGTTGCAGGTACAATGTTATCGTTAATAGGCATTTTCGAAAGCATTTAGAATGGTCTTCGCCAATTTCCTTAATCTCAGAAATCATCAAGGTTATTAATTTGACTCTCTGCGTGTGGTCTAGCAGATATAATAGGAAAACAAAGTCACTTAAGTTTCCTTCATCAAGATTATTGCTGGAAATGTTGAAAAGAGTTTCTCCATTTAGCATATGAAAGATCTTTTTGAATGTCCAGTTGATATCGATCTGACCCAGTCTGTGTTATGTTCATTCTAACATTTCTTTAATGATCATATCGCAAAGCTTACTGGATGAATTTCCTGTTGCTTCAGTTAAAATTACATTTAATTTGCTTCTTCTAGTAATGTGGGAAATGGCGCATTTGTAACTGTACTTCATTAATCATTGAAAGTCTCAACTTCTTTCAAAATTTCACTACTTCTGAGCATTCTTTGTAAACACCTTTAGTGAAAACAGAAGTAACTGTGATTATATAATGTAAAGGAAGGTATCTTTATGTTTTCAAATTGTCTTCGTGCATTTCATTAGTTTTAGAATTCATCAGTACAATTTTTCGAATGTATCCCAGTAAATAATAACAGGGATTAGAGTTTATTTTTGAAATTTGTTAAGCAATGCTAAAGAAAGTTCCTACCATAATGCAGATTAAAACTTTAAAAAAATGTTCTTTGTTATCAGTGCTGTAATATAATTTAAGTTTCTAGCTTGCTGGGTTCGCTCTTTGTGTTTATGCTCTTTATTAATATAGGCTTTGGCTTGAGACCATGAGTGAATATATTTCCTGTTGAATTAAGTATTTTCTTTCAAACTCATTCATCCGGGATGTTATTAAATTATTATTATTGGATCAACTTCCGATGTTCCTGGCTAATATTAGCAGAAAAAGAGTGGCTAATCATTCATTATATTATAAGTTTGTTTAATTTCAAGCATTATTCATTTGTCCAATTTAATAACTCCCTAACGAGTTATAGGCAAAAGAAGTTGGCTAATCGTTTATTAAATTCCAAATTTTTTTCATTGGTTTTTATGGAATTTTTTATGTTGCACCAAAGCGTGAAAAATTCATTTTTCTGCAAAATAGAACGCCTGAGATTCCTGATAAATCTTTAACCTCTTAACCTACAACAACGTGTCTGACACGTGCATCGAATTACAGAATTTTTGCTATTTAAATCCGTAATTAATCAACGTATCAGTTAATTTTATATACAGAAATCACTTCGACACACTTATATGTCTCAAGTATCCTTTACCATCTTGAATAGATTGAAATAATAAAAAAATATCGAAAATGGGGGGTGTCATCTAATTAGGAGTTTAAATAAAATCATAGCGCAAGAGGTTAATAGCAGTTCACTAATTCATGAAATAACAAATTGTAAGATTTGTTTCAAAGTCATGCATGAGGCGGCATTATTGTAGCATCCGCTAAGATCAGTTGCTAAATAATTATTGGCAAAATTCAGTTAGCTAATTCATGAAGCAATACATATTGGCAAAATGTTCCAACGTTTATTAAATTAATTTAAAGGCTACTTAATTGAGATAGCTCTTATGTGAAATCTCTGTGTCTTTCTTGCAAAACTAGAAGTATCATCCCAAAGTCACTCGTCTTGCGAAAATTATTGTTCTGTCGATTTGTCGATTTGGCAATATATTTGGATGCCACCAAATTGGGTTAATATCTTATGTTCCTGCCTAATTATGGCCAAAAAGCAGTTGTCTAATTCATGAGATAACAAATTGTAGCTAAATGTTCCAAAGTGTCTTAAATGGTCTTTTCCTTCCTGTTCAATCTCAGGAATGATCGGTCCCAGTAATATGCGGCTCTACGTGTGGTCTAACAAATAATTACGAGTGGGGACAGTGCAGCAATGCTTTCTGCGGGCCGTTAGGGCCAACGTTGAGGAAAGTTAGCCCCGTTAAGCAGATTAAAGCTTGCTGCAAATACTCGGGCGATATCCATCCGAGATAAACGGGCTGCAATTGCGGCATCACGATCTTTTGTTCCCAACACATAATGGCATTAGGCGTAATCAATACATAATGATAGTTCTGTCCACTTTTGCACTAAATCATATCTTCCGCCCTTCCATCCCAAATAGCTCATTGGATTGGCTTTTGTTTTCCGGAACGCCAGATAGGAATTTATCTTCATATCTCGACTGTGCATTTGCGTCGAAGTCGGGGAAATTTTTGCGATGGAAAAGAGAATGGAAAAATCAAGTTTTCCCTCCTTTTCTCCTGGAAGAGGAAGAATGGGCAGACGGCGTTCGCGTGCTCAAAACGGATTAATCTTGATATGCAAATTCCACTGACGGTAGGACCGAGGAAAAGATTTGTTTTATTTCATAACAGATCGGGAATGATAAGCTGTTTTCCGTCCGTTGTTGAAGTTGAATTTTAAGATCAGGGACATCATTTCTCATCGTTCGCACCACTGAAAACATCCCTCTGAGAAATGTGGGCTGGAGTTTCTTCCAATGAAGAGGTGTTTAGGATTGTTTTTTCTCTGTGGAAAATGAATAGAAACGTTATTTCAATATTACGTTTTTGTATGTTATGAAATGGTTCTGTCAATGAACTCTGAAGGGGTGGGAGGTTCTAGAGGAATGATACATTACGAAATTCAGATTGCATTGAAAATGCTTTATTGTTTCCAGATTTATTTAGTTATTTAATACAGTAGATGAGGAACAGACTTCAATAAATTACTCAGGTTTCTTAGAAATGTAGTATTTGTATTTGAGCTATAGATTAATTTTCAAAGAAATATGTTTATTTTGAGGTTTGCATTTTCTTATCATAAAATGGATAAAAATGTCATTTTAATGTTATGTAATTTACAAAACGTAGCTTTTATTTATGCGGTGCTTAAAAGTTGGGTCTTTTTTATTTATCTAGCACTAAATTCAATTTCTTCTGCTTTGGTATACTATTGCATAACTTATTTGTAAATATATTTATCGACGTGCTAACTTTTTATGAAATTATTTTCTTCTGTGTAATTTGATATAGTTCTCTCTTTTAAAAAACTTTGAATCTTACTATTTTATGGAGATTAAAACACATTAACTCGACATTTTTTAATTGCATTCATTTTGCTACTTCGTTGTAATTTTCATAATTTTTTTTCTCACGAATGTTTTTATGAGTTATGAAAAAGAAAATTATATTCCATTTAGCGTTATTCTAATATTCCTCCCTGAATGACTTAGTAATCTATTCGGCACATTTAGATATTAAAAAGAGGCGCATGAAGCCTTTAAAATTGCTAGAAAAACAAAAGCTAAAACTGCTAGACATTCGAATCCAAATCACATTAATAAAAGCAAACATGAAAAGATATTATTAAAGATTATCTCGCTTTTTAATGTTAATATTAATTTGCAAATGAATTTTCTCGTTTGAAAATATCCGACTGTAGTTAATAGAGAACTTCTTCACACATTACTGCATTTACTAACATTTCATGCTCTGTGATTTTGAATGAGGTATCTTGATATTAACCATTCATTTTCATGTGCACATAAAAACTCATTGAAGATTATGCTTATTTTTAAATATAAGATAAAGTTGCATATCTTTTTCTGATAAAACATATTCTTTCTTTTATAAAGTTTGTTTTTCATTTTTGTCTCATATTTGAAACAGTTCTGCCTTGAATTTTTCCTATTAACTAAGGAAACTTGTGCAATCTGATTCAATATTTATTTAAAACTCTTATCATGAAGTCAAAGTTACCAGTTTTTCTAACCTTAAACCGGAAACTATTTAATTATTGAGGGGAGGGGATCTAACCGAGACCTAAACAATAAGTTGAAAACCCGCACTGGTTCAGCTAATTCGAGACCTTTGCTCTTTTTACCATTGACAATATACAAATAGCAGCACCAATTACGGAAGATAATAATATTCAAAAGAATTTCGAAATCATATGGAAAGGAATAATATTCAAAGGAATTTCGAAATTATATGGAAGAGAATAATATTCAAAAGAATTACGATACCATACGGAAGTGAATAAATATTCAAAAGAATTACGATATCGAACAATCATTATTCCCTTGAATAGAGTGACTATATTGTAGTTATAGTAAAATTGGGAAAAAGAACTCTTCAGAATCCAATTTTTGAAAATTAAATCCGGGGAATCTTTATAATATGAAATATTTAATTCAAAATTAGAGAAATGTTGTTATTCGGAACACTTTATACAAAATGAGGAGTAATACGGAACATTCTGGACTTACCGGTTAACCCCTTATGGATCTCATTTTTTTGCTATCTAATAAGATGACTCCTTCTGTTTCGAAAAGAGGCTGTCGTTTTCATTCATCAAATAAGGCATAGAACACTTGAGATGCTTATGGATTCTAGGTAATTTTGTGTTAAATTATAAAGCTAATTAATGATTAAATTTTAGTTTATAAGCCAAAAAATGCGATAATACGATGCACGTCAATATAACGGGCACGAGGCTTAAGGATTTGATTCGGGATATTTGGTCACTAAACGTGAAACAAAAGAGTACCTACCATATCACTAAACGATTTTTAAAATTTCCGTGATGTCCTCACTTATTATCTACTGGACCAGTAAACTCCATGAAAAGCTGACTTTTCAAAATCCCTGATATCTCTTCTGTGCCACCTCTAAAAAAAACAGAATCCCATCAGAAATGAAATATGCGGTCACATACTTCAGAAGCAGCAACAACAAATAAAAAAGAAAAGATCTAGAAGAGAAAAAAAAGTTTTTCCCGAAAGCTCTGAAAATAAAAGCCTATCCATCACTTTGTGACAAGCTCGTGATTCAGAATTCGTCTCGAATCGTCAGCAGGAACACGCGATTCATACAAAATACTATGCTCGTGTCACTTTTTTTAGGTAAGAGTTGGCCAACAATAATACTTTGTCAGCAGTTATGGGATAGAGCTGTTATTACAGCGATATTTGGATGAGCAAAGTCGACTTTTTGAATGATTAGGTCGTTGGAAACGTGAAGACTGCTCGAAAGGGGTGTGAGTTACGGCTTTTGTTTTGAAGCGATGACTCGGACTATTTTCAATAAGTGGTATCGGTCTTTCAGAGCTGTGGGATACATAGAAATGGCGTACTTGTAATGCTTTACTGAATCCGATTTTTATTTATTTATCTTGTTGTTGATCTTTCTGTATCTGCGAATATTTGGTAGTCTTTTGTAACTGGTGTTATGTAGATTTTTGATTACGGCTAGACTACTGAAATATTCTTTTGCGACGGAAGTTTTAACGAAAACTGAGGAAAGTGCTTTCTTTCTTTTTCAAGTCATTGGAAGATAAGATCTATCCTCCCTTGCAATTACGTTCTGAGGATTACCTATGCTTCCCATTTCTTGTTAGCAGACAATCCTATCACAATTGCGGTGATACGATACAATAGGACAGGGAGTAAAACTATCTATGTGATGATTAAAAACCCTTCAGATTAATACGCGTGGAGGAAGGAGATTTGGTTGCTTAGTGGCATGATAGCTACACCAACACGAACGCAGAAGGAAATAATTATAATTGAACTTATTTTATTTAAGAAAAATCTGCTAATTCTCGGCTTGAAATCCTAATGTGATGATAGATCAAAGTCAATTTGTTCTGGTGTAATTGAAAAGTGTAATTTCGCAATAATTTATTTACAATTTTAATTATATTAAATGTTATTTAATCTTCTTTAAAAAGTAAATAATCCGAAACTCAGTTGTTAAAACTGATAACTGTTCTTGAAAAAGTTAATTTTCAAAGTACAAATTCTTTGAATTCAATTGTTTAACTTTTAAACATTTTTGAAACGAAAGTTTAAAATTTCTTATGCAGGAACTGCATCCATATTTTACAAAGCGCTCTCTAGATAGGATTCTACAAGTTTTAAGAAATAAATTTGTAAGCTCATAAAGTTTGAAAATCTAATGTAATCTTAAATGTTAATAAATTGACAAAACATTTGTTTCATATTTAAACTGTGCCAAATACATTCGTAATCCTTTTTTTTTAAAAATATTTGTAAATATGCATAAATAAAAGATACATGAAGTTCATTTAATCGTTCTGAAGTTAGAATCAAATATTTCTTACGTAATATCTTCTTGAAGCAAACATCTCTTGAGTAGTATCTTCTGAAGTAATCTTCTTTTAAGTAATGGCCTTCTTGAAGAAATTTTCTCCTATGTAATAACTTCAAAGTTTAAAAGGGGAAAGATGCTTATCCCCAATTAACAATTATTAAAGTGTCTTAAAAATGTCAATATTTGAAGTCGTAGTTTTTAAGCACAGCAAGTGGAGAAAGAATTTAAAAAAATGTTTAATGTTAGATTCTGTTAATCATTTTGGATAGAAGGGCCGTATAAAAATTGAATTATTTGAAGTTTTCTAAAATTGCCATTCCTGTAAATAAATTATTTTTCCTCTAACAATAATAAATGACACGAAACAAATGTGTAGAAATAAAAATTTTTAATTTATATTCATGCATGGAAATCTGCCATTCAAACATAATTGTCTTATGAAATACATATTTTTATAAACCGAATTGCAGAAGGAAATCGATATTTCTTAAAGCCAATCTGAAATGTAAAAGATATAAAATGTTATTGCAATATTTTGCAGGCATTTCTTTTTGGAATTTGTTTTAAATCGATTTAAGAAAATCATGAATTTCGAAACCTTCTGATCAAAACTTCTTTATTTTATGAAATCCTTATAAATTCTTTTTCATTGGGAATCACGATTAAAAAAAGATAATTTATTAATACCCTCATTTCATATTCATTTTTGTTGAATTTTTCGCATACAGCATATTGTCTAAAGAAATTATAATTACTATTGCATAATGAATTTCATTAAAATGGCTTTACTTACTAATTTCCCATATTTAAATATTTAAAAATGGTATTCAGAATCTTACACTTAGTAATATAGGAGTGATTTTTATTTAAATATACTAAATTGCGATAATTTACAATTTTGACATTTTGGTAGAAAGAGCGGGAAAATAATCTGATTTTATATTTATTTTAAATAAACTAACTTTAATTCCTATTATATTAAATTATTTTTGTACTATGTTAATGCTTAAGATATTTATTGTAAATTCTGGTAAATATTTTAATGAAATCCATCTTTCAAAGGCAGTTCTGAAATAGTTAAGAAACTGAATATATTTAATTAATATAATTTTTCTACAAGTCTGGCTTGCGATTTATAAAAATTATATGTGGGTATATTTTTCAAATTTAAAGATAATATTATAGATGGCTACATTGTAAATGTAGCTGAGATTTTTAATGTTGATCTGAAAAGAATTTTTTAAATGTCAATTTTAACAAATTATGTATCATTTTAAAAATGTCTGTTCTTTTAAACAGCTTTGCGTATAGAATTTCCATTATGATATAATTGCGTAGGCAGTTCGTAAGTAAAAATCCTTAACTACATTTTGAATGTATTTCATATTTATTTAATATTCTTGAGATTAAAAATTACATATTATCTTCAAATAATATGTAATTTTTTAGCTTAATCGACTGATAAATAAATTGGAAACGTTCTTCTCGCAGTTTTGAATAGTTATTTATCTTAAAATATGAAATAAAGAATTTTGATTCTAAATAATTTGCACGAAAGACAAGCAGTCATATAATATTCAATCAGTGGAATTTATCTGCAGCCTTGCTTCTCTACTAATGAAAAATTGTAATGTAATACAAACTAAGATAAAATCTGTAAGATTTTCTAAAGAGTCTCAAAACCGTATGCCTGAATTGTGTGTGTGTGTGCTAAAGTAAATTAATACTTAAGGATAATTTATTTTTGAGATCAACTCTTTGCAAAATAATACTCCAAATAAATATTTTATTGTATGATTTTGTGAATTTATATTTAATGAAAGGTTAAATCTTTTGAAACCTTAAGAAAAGGAGATCTAATCTCATATTTCTAATCTATCCATTTCATTCTATAAAGCAATTTTGTCTCTTCAGCTTTTGATAAAGAAAATCGCTTCAATATAATGATAATTTTTGCCTTATTGAACGATAATTCATGAATAAATTGGTTATGATATTCTTTTTGCAGAAACCACTGCACAAATCTTTGCTACTTCTTGCGTCTGTCATTTAGTATTATAAGTTTTCATAGCACTTGATCAAATTCGACTTGAACTGTTCTAATACCACTACATTCAGAAAATTCCGGAACTTATTTTATTATAGAAGATTGAATAGAAATAGAACTTATTTATTTGTTGTTTCCTTCTAAGTAACAGTTTTTTCATCATTCATGCAAAGATGTAATTATAACAGTCCTCCTTTTGTCACCTCTTCCAGTGTCTTTAAAAATACTGTAAGTGCTTTATATTTAATCAATCAATAATTATATATTTTACAATCTTATACGAAGTATCAAGTTCTGTTACCTACTGCAGTGTCGTCGTCGTAGTTTTTCTTCGGAACTTGAGAATCGTTGTTACTTATCTGTGGAAAAAGTCACATGGAAAGAGATCAGGGGAATAATCTGGATGTAGAAGTACCGGAATATCGTAATTTGACAGCAGAAGGGACCTGTGACCCTGCTCCTTATCATCATGGAACACTCACAACTTGGGCTTTTCGGGATGGGAAACTTTGAATGTCTATAATCACGAGATACTGGCATGCGCTGTATGTATATGAACTGGGTGAAACATGTTTTGTCTAGTCGGTCACGTGACATCTTTCGCTGTTTTTGCGGAAAATGAAATAATTCATTTACATTTGAAAAATATTTCAAATGTTTCGGAACTTTATGAACGTAGCAGCATAACTACCTATTGAAAAATGACAAAATTGTCGTTCAGTGTTGCAATTTAATTATCAAATATGTCAATCAAATATTTAATTATAAAATTAAAAACGTTTAAAAATGTTATCCTAGTTTCTGCCAAGAGAAAAGGAAAAAAGTATTCTTGTACAAGTAATATACTTTATTGCTTTATTCTAAATATTTGACAACACAATTATTCAATTTTAAACGCACATTCTTTTCTTAAGGTTCTGATTTCTTCTCTCTTTATTTCAGTCTACAAAAGTCACTTCATACTGAATGCATTATCTACTCCAAAATTCGATCAGTAGCTTACATCAAATGATCGATGCTTTTCTTTTTTCATTTAAAAAAAAAAGAGAGATAGAGAAATCCAAACCACACAAAAGACATTTTTACCCAAATCAAACTCTCCTCAGCAAACAATGATGACAAAAGGGAGAAAAAAAATGGCGCACTCAAGTGACATCTCATGGTGAAGGATTGCCAATCTTCCTCCGTAATCTAATCAACATCGATTTAATTTCAGAATCCCTTCATCACCCGCGGGAAAGTCGGTTTTGAGGGAAGAGATTAAAGATTATAACTTTTTCAAAAGAAAACGACGTTGGAACGGGAAAGGAAGTAACAGAAGAAAACCAAAGCCCACGAAAGAAGAGAAAGAAGAGCAGCATCAGTGAATTGAACGAGAGAAAGGGGTAGAAAGGAAGAATACTTCTTCTGCTGGTGATAGTCCGGCCATTATCGTGGCTTTCATCTAAGAGAGGATGAATAATGATTGAAGATCGGGAACATGGACGGGATGCCATCCATTCCAAAAGGAAGCGCCAGAGCAGATCCACATTGCCGCATCCACATGGTTCATCGTAAACACTTGCGATGTGACAGCCTGGTGATGAAAGAGAGCATGATGTGTTTCCCGTCTGATGTTGGAAAGAAAATATGACCGTTGTTTTATTGGGTTTTTCCTCTTGTCCGCATCTGCTGAATAAATCTTACCTGTGGCAGCTCTCGTGCAGAATTCACCCCTCCCTCCCTTCTCATAATCCTGTGCGTGTGTGCCGCTGGCTTGAGGGATGGCTTCATGACTCTTCGTAGTCTTAACGCTCGTTGTTTGTTTTGATTGCTTTGTTTGGGGACGATGTTGTCATTTAGGGTTTAAGTAATTCTGTTTTGTTTGGTGTAAAAATGCAGGGTGTACACAAATGAAGTGATTCATTTCAAAATTTAATAAAACAAACTAAATATCTTGAACGATGTTTTTTTTTTTTAAATAAGAGCGCATCTCAAAAAGTTTTTTTTTTAGGTAGGTAACGCGGCGTTACGCCGTTCTAAATTTGTTACAGCGAGAAAATTCCGTACGCAATGGCTACCGATCAGCAGAAGCCAATGCGTGCTTTTTGGTTTCTTTTTTAATTTTTCTTGAATATATCACGAAAACTCTCCAGTTTTCACACGAAATGTGAATTAACAAATTAAAGAGCTTAAAATTCCCAACAAATGCGTGCTTTTATTTTTCTTCCAGGTTTAAAATTTTCTTAGATGATGTTTCTAAACAAATGTTTGATTTCCAGTAATTTACGACTCCCTAAACCACCAATGGCCAAATGGCATGTTACCTATCTGAAAAAAAACTTTTTGAGATGCGCTCTCATTTTTAAAAAACCGTAGATTCAACATTTTTATTTTTTTATTTTATTAATTTTTGAAATGAGTCGCTTCATTTGCGTACACCCTGTATAATGAATTTTTGCTTGTGTGTGGATTGAATAATGGTCCTTTTCTATATAATTAAAAAATAGGATGCGTCATCTGAGTTGAAGCGTAAATAAATTCGTAGGTTAAAAGGTTAAAAAGCGAGCGACGGATATTTTGATAAAAATAAAATGTTTTACAAATATCACTGCAAAGAAAGTTTCTTCATTTTTAAATTTTATAAATATTTTAAAAATTTATATTATTTTTGTAAGAAGAATTTTTCATAAAAATAAAAAAAAAGATCTGATGCATATTTTTCTTGATGGGGGAAAAAGTGAATACATTTCCAACCGCCATTTTTATTTATATTTTATTAATTTTTTATCTTAAAATATTCTTCGAAATAGTATCAAATTTTGCGAGTAACCACAGTCGATAAACAAAGATTAGTCTTATACAATGATGAATTCGTTCCAGATATGCTCAGACTTTAAAACCGATTTCTTTGGGAAAAGATTTGCTTATGAAATTTGTAACAAATTTTGCATGCCACTCAATAAATGAAAGCTTACAATGTATTATGTTTATTGTGCTGCATACTCGTAAAATACAATTTTTCCGAGGCATTAACAATCTCGAAAGCTTAATGATCTGGAAAAAAAATTAAGGCTTATCGAAGTTCGGAAGAGAACGTTCCAAGAGATTAAAATAACTGATAAAAAATAAGTTTGGATGTGGAAATAACTGTCACATATTATCTTATGTTGCTAAATGTTATTAAATGTATTTTCAATAAAATGAAAGGTTTTAATTTTCCCTAGAAATCAATAAAGAATTTGTCATTGTCAACCAAACTCCGGTTATAATTTTATGGAAGTGGATCTTAATAAAATCACGGATAGATTCATTTTGTTACTCAAAGAATGATGTTGTTAAAATGTTATTTTAAAAAAATATCGCTAAAATGTTAAGTAATAAATTTGTTCTCTTCATTTCGCATCGAAATGTTATTAAATGATTCAATCATGCTTCTGGAATTAATCCTTAAGGACAAATCTGCATAATTCAGAATAAAAGCAAAATAAATCAAAACCTTGTAATATAATAATAAATCTTAAGAGAATTTTAAAACCTATTAAAGAATGATTTATAAATACGTTACTTCTTTATAAAGATTAATCACCTATGATATATTACAGATTAAGGATTCTCTTGCAGCCTTAAATCAAATCAGTTTTAGCTACTCCATTCTTTCACCAAATCGACATAGGACTTTCAATCTAAACCCACACTAGGTATATAATGACCGTGCTTTAGAAGAATCTACTGACAATCGCAATTGATTTAAAAATACCCTGAAGGCTCGCAACTACCTGTAATGGAAGCCTAAGTGCCTAAAAGCGTGGGCTGGGATTGGCACCTACGCTTTCAGATTTCAGCAGCTGGGATTGGAATTTCTAGTTGATCATGGAGTTTCCGATCCAATCGCGATGCTGAAGGCCGATGTCATTCTGTTTAAACTTTAGTGTCTGCGAAATTTATTGGTAAAGTAAATTCGTGTGAAGCTATTTGAATAAATAGTGTTACTGTTTGTTCGTATGTATAATGCTTCAAATGCTATATCTATACTTAGACTTTCCAATCCTGTATAAGTATGCGTTCATTTAATAACATTTGAAGTTCTCCATCGATGTTCATCAACAACCTCGGGATCAATGAATAGAGTAATTTGTATTAAATAAATATTGCAATTATCTTCAGTATGTATTTTGCGTTCCGTATTTTATGAAGAAGCTAACTTTTTTCTTAAAGTGTTGAAATGGTTCTTTGTACCTAATATAAAAACAGATATTTTAGTGATGATCTTTATTATTTAAATGAATGCAAATATAGATGAGTTCTTCATTTTTAAAAGTGGTTTGGTTGATATAAAATTTAATAAGTAGCCCAATTATATCAATAATCTTGTGATTATGCGAGTCATAATGCTCTTAGTCATAAGTATCTTAAATTTTTAGTAATTTTATTTTAAACCGAAGTTATTGAAAATTATCAAACAATAAGTGATCTAAAATTGTGGATTCATCAGAGTTGATCAGATAAAAATCAGTGAGCGATAATGAGCTGATCAGCGTAGAAAATTGTTCTATAATTAAGTCGCGTGTAAAACAAATGATGAAGAGAGCAGCTTTTGCTTTCTTAAACGAAAATATCTGTGTGGATTTATGAAAGTTTAATTACCCGCCAAAAATATAAAAAAGTAGGCTGTGTGATCTTATCTGTCACAACGAATAGTGAATTGCTGTTCTTGTAAATCAGCATTTTCAAGAACAACTTCTAAAGTTTGACGCCACTAAGCTAGGAAAGATAAATATCTGATTTATGAAAGAATACTTTTTAACTTCCAGAAGTGTTTAAAGAATATCTTTAATCTTTTCAATCGACGAAATTGTAAACTAGTAAATGAGCATTTTGAAGAACAGCCTATCTGCTTTTACACCATTAAACTTGCCAAATCAAAAATATTACACTAACTTCTGATTTGGAAGAGACAAATGATTCAAAGGGCTCGATGACGGGTCTACTGCTAGGCGTTAAAGATTTAATCCTTCCATTATTTAAAGAGTAGTTAATCTGAGGGTGGAGTAGCCACTATCTTTCTTCCCGAAGAGGATCGAGACCTGATAGCACTTTCCAACCAACGACCCCGCCAAAAGATAATGGATGTAGACCACACCAACAATCCCTGTCCATAACTTCCTGATAATTTCTTTTTTTCTTCACTGATAAGTAGTATCTCATGCTTTTAAAATCCATGCTGGCTTTGAATGCTAGAACTGAATATAGGAAGTGATCATTGCCAAGCATGACAAAGCGATGACAATTTTGAAATTCAATGACCTTTTTATTTTGATTTTCGATTATATTTATTTGCATTCTTTGGTAGATATCTTTTACATTCGGATGGGTATTTGCCATCATGGAAAAGTCACCATAAAGAGAAAAAGTGAAGAAGGACATCCTTGTTGTTCACTTTTTCTGTTCATTACTGTTAAATGTTCGGTGTGAGTTTCTTCTTCGTGAGGATATTCGTAAACATATCTGATATAAAATATTTCCTTCTGAATGTTCATATCAACGCAGTTATGCAAATGGTAATCAACTCAAAAATATATATTTTGAGAAACAGCTATTTTAACAAGATAAAACTCCAGTGCTAAGTTTTCCAATACTTAATACTTGCCTTCCAAGTAATCTGTAGTGCAACAAATCAGAATAATTTTTAAAAAACGGCAAAATTTACACACTTGTTGCAATTTAAAATAGTTACCCATAGTCGATCAAATGGTAGTTGGTCCTTAATTGTATAGCTATGTTGAAATAAGAATAATACTAATATCATTAGAATTCTAAAAGCAAAATTCTGTAAAGCTTGAATATTTTGAGACCGTATCTATCTTGAAATACTTCCGTCTCTTCCCAGTTTTCATTGCTTGCACATTTAAACACTAAATTATTTTAATTCAAGACTTCCAGACCAAAATGAAACGGCTGCTACTTAGAATTAACGTCGGCAGTTATTTCATCTAAAAGTTGCCATTTTTTTTCATATAAAGCACAGAATGCTCTTTCAAAAGTGATTCGACGACTACCATCAAACATTAGATTTAGCGTATGTATTTGCAATCTAACCGAGTAATTAGAATTTTCATGATCGCATTTATTCTTTTCATGATCACAATGTTTACCTCAGAATAAATACTTAATTTAAAATGTTCTGGTAGCATCTGCTCCATAATTTATGACGATGTCCCTCTAATTATTTTTACTGCAGGACATTTGTTTGATTATCTCTATTAATGTTTCCTCCAGATGTCGAATTAATGTATAGTACATTCGCGAATTAATTAACTTAATTTATGACATTCTGATTAATCGAGTCTATTATTAATATTTTATTTCTTTCTTTTGCATACGTTCCAAAAATTCCAGAGTGCACATAACAATTTTTATCAACTAAAATTATAGTATTATGC
This sequence comes from Araneus ventricosus, assembly GCA_013235015.1. Taxonomy (NCBI): domain Eukaryota; kingdom Metazoa; phylum Arthropoda; class Arachnida; order Araneae; family Araneidae; genus Araneus; species Araneus ventricosus. Next base: position 2,155,349 of record BGPR01000023.1, read on the forward strand.
TTCTACGGTACATTATTATGTTTCTATAGAACAAAATATAGTACATATAACAGTTTAGTTAGTCATAGTTAATTTAGTCAACATAAATATGGTATGATTATATCTGCAGAAAAATATTTTATTCTAGTTATGTGAATTTCGCTACTATTTTTGATGGTTATACAGGAAAAACACATTTTATCCTTAAGTTCATTTCATTGCCACTTAATTGTTTTATTTTATCTATCTATTGGAGGCCGCTATGATCTCGCGGCAGTCTCGGCTTCGGAATCGGAGGGTAAAAGGTTCGAAACCCGATCCCATAGAAAATCCCCATATAGATGGATCTAGTGCTCATTAAATCCGTGGAGGTGGAACACCCTCCCTTGGTGTGGTGCGGAAGGTATCTTTTTCATCATCTGACAAATTAGCCTTCGAGAGGCTTCGAAACGGGACGTTAGTGTAACTAAACTCTATTACAGTAAAAATTCGACTAACTGTCACTGTCCGGACCAGGGCTGTGACGGATAACAGGAATCTCTTAATACATATGTACAGTGGCGGGATTTTACTGCTGGCTTGGGACAAAAATGAAAATAAAATCCTTTAGAAGTGCATAAATACATATATGTAGGTCAATCAAAAAGTTAGTTGCACTCCTTCGTAAAAATTCTTTGGAAAAGGATATTTTGTTGAAAAGTTGTGGCCACTCTGCAAGTATTTATCTGTACTGCGTGGCGTTGCAGCTTGGACGCGACAGTTTTAGTTTCCTTGCTACTTACTCAGTTGTGAACATGTCTCGTGGCGTCCAAATTGGAAATATGCGCAGTGATCCGTTTAGTGTGGGAAAAGACGTAACTGCACTGAAGTTTATCGGCAGTTGCACGAAGTGTTTGGTCAAAATTCAAATAACGTCAAGCTATCGCAAAGTGGTGCAACATGTTGGAGAACCGTTGTTGATGTTCAAAGCGACGATATCGCTCGGATGACGCCGTGAAAGAGGGCATATCACACGGAGAGCTGTCGTGCTCCTTTATCGTAAGCACAAGCACAATACCACTCAGCAAAAAAGTTTGTGGCACGTGATCGGTCAGACAAGGTGACGGAAATCGTGGGCTGTATTCAACCGGCTTGAAAATGCGCACGATGGGGACGAAAAATCGTGAGCAACAGAAATTCAAACCAATCGGGTGTGACTTTGACGGTGATGTAATTCGCCAAGAATGGCGCAACGTTGACAGAAATCATGCCTGACCGGTTGTCACAATGCGTCACGTGCTACAAACTTTTTTGCTGAGTGGCACTGTACTCGTGCTCATGAGAATAGAACACTGTAGCCATCCGTGTGATATGTGCTTAACCCAACAATAGTTGATGGACTTTGGACGGAAATTCTTCGCAGAAAACTCGTGCCGTGCTTTGACAATTGTTTAAATGAAAGCGTCGATTACGTCGAAAAGTAGATTTTGAACGGAACTTTAATGTACATATACAATTATTGTAAAATTTCGATCCTGTTTTGTTTTCTAAAGAAGTGCAACTACCTTTCTGACTGACCCTCGTACATATTGTATTTTACTTTACAAAACGATCAATATAAAACTTCAGTAAAAGAGTAGTAATGTACAGAAATGACAGATTAGATTATTTTAGACGATGGCGGATAACAGATACTGACGGTTAATCAAAGTTTTACTGTATCTATACTGTGATGCCAATTATGTTGTTGTTCAAGTTCTGATCTTGTGATATTAAGTTATAAATATTTGAAACTGATATCGATGTTAATTAGCGCGAAATTTTTTCACGCTTTATCCATATTTTCATCAATACATGTAGGATGAAATTTTAAGCTAATTTAAAAATATTGCAATATTTCGTCGATATTTTTGCTTACTTTTTTGGGGAAAAAAATGCGATTTCTCAAAATTTGTTGAGTAGGGCCAATATAAAAAATCCTACCTAAAACAATGCCCTATTTTGAAGTTTGGAGCTGTCGTCTTTCTATTGTTATCAGTTTATCCTAAAATTTTCACTGATTATTTTCGTGTGCCTTTCTTAAAAATGCTTCATACATCTACATAAAACGGTAGAAAATAATAAGAAAAAAAACACTTTTTCAAAATGTATCCACCTTAGAGAATGCTTTTTTTCCCTATCTTTTTCCCCTTGAAATTCTGCGAAGCCATAATCTATAAAAAGTAACTCGCCAATTTCTTTATATAACGTCACACAGTTTCAAGTGTTTTAGTAACAACTTTATTATGAGAAATAAATATTTATCGTGTTTAGAAAATGCACTTTTCACGGCAAGTGGCAACTCCATATTTCAAGCAGACAAAAGCATTTTCTGGGGGCATGTCATTGTTCTTTGGTTGTTTTTCAGTGTTAAAGCAATAAAATTCAAATTGAGTTTATTCACTTGTGTCATATAAAAGCCTTTTTATTTTGGGGCCAGTTCAGATCAACTTAGAACTGCATAATCTTGTCTACAGTTTTATTTGTATTTTGCTTGTTTGAATGCATCAAGTAAATTTTTATGCACTGCAAGTTAAATATTCTTTTGAACTTTTTAATACCGACCTTCTTTCATTCTGAGCCTATTCAAAGAAATTTGAATTGTTATTCGTATTTATACCGTGAAAGATTAATTTTAAACACGTCTTTATGTTACATGTGTTATTATGTGTCTGAGAATTTGACCATATTCAGTTTGACCGACGCTTACTTCTGAACATTTGGGATGTATTATTGATTTAATACCTTATTATATAAAAGCTTTTATATTTGGGAGACAGTTAAGATCAACTTAAAACTGCATAATCTTGTGTACGGTTTTATTAGCTGGTTTGAATACGTCAGCTAAATTTTTATGCACTGTAAGTTAAATATTTTTTGGAACTTTTTAATACAGACTTTCTTTTTTTCCTGGCCTGTTCAAAGAATTGCTGAATATTTTTTAAAATTGTTTTTCGTGTTTATATCGTGAAAGGTTAATTTTAAACACATGTTTATGTTACGTGTATTGTGTGTGTAAGAATTTGACCGTATTCAGTTCGTCCGATGAATGCTTCAGAACATTTTATATATATTACTGATTTGAATCTGTATTGGTGTAATTGATGTCTAGTTTATAGTTGTAAATATAAAGTTCATTAATGCTCGCTTGATACACTTCAAACACACACCGCCAATTTAATTTTTGAATTTATTGCGTATTTGGCGAAGAGAAAGGGCGTGACGTCACAACGTCGAAAGATGCCGAGTAATTAGATGTTAAATGACATGCGCGGTTACGTTTTCCACGTGAGTCAAGTATCGCGTGAACTGACTTCTTTGTAGCTTTGCTATGTAGTAATTCTTTTCCGTAAGCTAGCAGTAACCGAGATTTTGCTAAGTTTTATGTTGTTCTACATATACATATATACTAGCAATTAACTGTTGGTGAAGGAGTGTTTGTTTTTGCCCTATGATTTGTATAATCAATTAATAGTCTTTTTTTATTCCAAATAGTTTTGAACCATATGGAAAGATGGCACAAAACTATTGGCACAATATTTATATTTTGTGATAAAAAATGACTCTTACAAATGTATGTTTTCATATTTTAATTTTAACAATATTTGCAGATTTGAAATCTATGTCATTTTCCTTAAATCACCTCAAAATAATTCAAAAATCAAATTTTAAATCTGCATTTAACCAAATATATTTAAACTTATAAAGATGACAAAATTTAGGCAAGTTGTGACATTTTTTATGTGATTGTTTCGTCTGCATTTTTACATATTTTTTAAAGTATTACATATGCATTGCTTGAAACTGATTATATTACTGAACCTCATCTTAAAAAATCTCAAAATGCATACTTTTTTGTTGTCTTAAAGAAAGATTTATTCAAGAGTTTAATGTTTTATGCAGTAATGCTACTTCCCTTCCTTGTAGTTTCATATATCCATCTTCTATATAGTGTTCCTTAAACATCGATATACTATCGATACTATCGGAGCCAAGTCGATAGTATCAGGTTTCCGTAACTATCGACTGAAACAATCGATAGTATCGACTTTCTCAAAACTATCGATAGTTTTCTCCTGGGCAATACTATCTATTGGCGCATTTTCAGTCGATAGTTTTAAAACTATAGACTGAAAGTATCAATAATTTCAGAAATATCGACTGAAACAATCGACTGGAACTATAGATAGTTTCTAAACTATCGAATGGAAGAACACCTATCGATAGTATCGCCGTGGAGAAAACTATCGATAGTATCGACAGTTGAACAATCGATGTTTAAGGAACACTACTTCTATAGTTTTGATACCTAATTGTTCCATGGTCAAAAATGGCGCCGTTGCTATAGTCCAGCATTTAACAACCACATCTCATCCCCATCTTTAAATTGGCCTGATATAGGGTTCGAACTTCACTCTCGTATTTCATTTTTCATCCACCTAAACTAGATGCTCTTTAGCCTCGTTATTGGGCTTCTATGACTTATTTATAAGTTTCTTCACGTCCCAGAGATACTTTTTTAGAGATTTTTAAGTGACTTGGCGTACAGGAAGCAACGAGTAACAATTTTTATGGTTGCTATCGATTTTCACTGATATTGTGGGGATTTTTAGGTTGTTAGAGCAGCTCTCACGGTTTCTTTGTGTCAAACCGGCTCCAAACCAATAATTTCTCAAGTATATTAATTGGTAAACTGGTTTGTGGGAAGTATAAAGTGCCGATTTTCATTATATTGTACACTTATTTTATAAACTCGGAATGAATTTTCTGGGTAATTATCTTTAAGTTCCGTTTCTTCTTAGTAGCTTTCTGTATATATTGTACGATATGACGTCGATTACGACTGGTCAACTTACAGAAATTTTCGTATTCATATTAAGTAGATATTTGTTAGATGTGCATTTATTCCGTAGAGTAGGATTAAACTGATAAATACTATTTAGGAATCCAAGTTTTTAACTTGAGCATTTTTTTTTACTATTATTTTTCTAATTGTAAAATGACTTTCATTGTCTGTTCAAAAAGTGACACCGGAAATTTAACATGCGTTGTATAGCTTGTTGAAGCTTACTTTCTGAATTTGACGAAATTTTTTAACTTAAAATAAAATTCAGCATTTGTCTTTTTTTATAAAAAGTTCGTAAAGTGAATATATTAAATAATAAATAGAAATGTCATCTATATATGTCAGTTTCTCGTATTGTGTCATATCGCTGTAACTTTACCTTCTGATGGCGAAAGTAAGGTGGCTTTTAAAAAGTATGCTTATCACATCATAGAATTTCAATCAGTTTATGAAAATGTTTCCTTATTTATGCACAGATTAAATGTTTTACTGCTTTCTATTTACTATTTTATCTCGATGCAGTTGCATTTGTGCCTTAAAATGATGCTATTAAGTTTATATTAAAGAAAAATGCAATCATAATGGCATTCGTAAAGAAAAAAAATCAAATAACTTGCTTAAAAATTCAAGATCTGAAATTTTTATACTTTATTTCATATTTGATCAATCTGGTACCTTCAAAGTTAATAAATAGGTTACTTTTTCTTTTGACAGATAACGCATTTTCTATAGAACACAGCATGACATAAACAAATTAATCCCCAACAGCAATGCACCTTTAATTAAAATAAGCAACTTTCGTGGACTTAACAACTGTCCATTTTAGAATCAATCAATCAGTCAGCATTTTCATCAAATTCGTAAACAGTCACTTTCTTTGGAAAAGATAAATACATTCACATAAAACTGAATACCGCAATCGACTAAAAATAAACGTTAACATCCTTGAAAAAGAAACAAACATTTTTAGAGTTGACATCTGGACATTTAAATATCAATCAATAATGTTTATAAAATTAGTAAATAGTTACGTGTCTTTGGAAAGAAAAACCCATTTCCACCAGCGCTTGGTACTGTAATTAAATGAAAATAAACATCAACAGCCATTACCTTGAATCAGCATAACCAACTTTCTTGGTCGAAGTAGATTTAACAACAACTGACAACGTCCTTCGATTCTGAAGACCGATCGTGGTTCATTATTCTCTCTTGTATATGCATAAGACCGATTAGTTTTCGCATCGGAACCACAATCCACCGCCCCCCATCGGCCATTAACTAGGTCACCCATTAAAGACTTAGAGAAACTCTTAGCTGAAGGTCAGTCCGCCATTCTTCTTCTGGTTGCTAATCCCAAATTGGCGTGTCCAATGTCGTTTTCATGGGCCCAGCATATCCGATCCATCTGCTGAAGGCAAGTGCTTAATTAATGAGGCAATCTCGAACGGAAGTTCAAAAGCCAATGTGCCGAAGATCTGGAATCGGATTTGATTTTCTGGTATGCTGGATCCGGTGACGAAAACGTTTCTGACGAACTGTTCTATCACGCGATCTTTGATTGGAAAGAATGTTGTATCGCCTTCAAGATTTATCTGCTTGTTTCGCATCTGCTTTGCGGATTTAAATTAGGAAGTATCTTCCTGAAGGAACGCTTACATTCAAATACTCAGAAGGTTTGTGAGGTTTCGCACTAAGCCAGTCGATGGAAAGAGGATATTCTGAATCAATATTTCTAGACAATGCTGTTAAATCTACCATGTATATCTCTACCTCTGTGGTAAAATATCTTAAGTCCAATTTTGATGGGGGTTTTTTCGAATTTACACCATCCCGACTATATTTTCAGATGGGAAAGTGTCGTATCTGTAGCTAATGTCGTAGCCATATCTTCCTGAAGGAACACTTACATTCAGCTACTTAGAAGGTTTGTGAAGGTTTACGCTAAGTCTGTCAGAGGGGGGTTCTGTATCAATATTTCTGCACAATGTGCCTAAATCTAACACATATATCTATACCTCGGAGGTTAACTATCGTTAAATCCAATTTTGCTGATTTTTACTCGATTCCGTATTTGCTTCCTCCTGACCTCACTTTCAGATGGGTAGAATATCGTAACTGTTGGTAAAAAAATTAATAATCGCTCTGCAAATACATTGCACTTTGGAATTTCTTTTGGTTCTCCTGTAAAATGTTAAAATTGTTACTTACTCACCTCTGACGCATACTATATCTGTAAGCACAAGTTTTCTAAATATTCAGTCCAGGATTCTAAATTGTACTGATTTTATTTTCATTTTTTCAACCTATTGAAACGGGAATGGTTCATATTTAGATTTTATTGTTAAAAAACTATATTTAAGATCCATTCAGGTCAGTTAATTGATTGAAAGTAAGATAACACCCAATCGCTGCCAAAAGTGAAGTAGATGGATTCCCACTTGCAATTCCTAGGAATAAAGTTTCAATGCATTATTGTGTCTGGTTAGCTGAATAAACACAATTTCCAAACGTTTCTGCAATAGCCTTCTGCCAGATCTCTCAGACATTCCAGACGAAAAGGAAATCGAAGCAGACTTAATTTAAACACTGAACAGCTGAATCTAAAAAAATAATCGCATGTATTCATCAAAAGCATTGATTAAACTAAACTAACTCAAAACTAAATTTGGTAAAAAAATTGTGTTAGTCCTTGAATTGTTGAAACTTCGTTTCAACTTTTTATTACACATTTATCTTATTTATAACACAAATATTTATCAAGTATATCAAACATTTAGAAGCTTTTATATTGTTTGTAAACAATAACTTCCCAGAATGCCCTAGGCTCATTTGACTACTTGTTTTAGAAAGACTTTCGTTTCAAATATGTTGAATATTTGCCATGTTTCAAAACTATCTTGAACTGCGTGCATGGATATATTGTTGATCAATAGCTTTAATCTGTTAATTTCATTTACTTCTAAGTATTTATCCAAATTTCATTCGAAAAATGAAACTAACAGAGTTGTGATAAGCTTATAATTCAATAAATCTATCAATTCGAAATTAATCAAAATTAGCCTCATCACTTACAATGACGAATCTGAATTGTGGTTACAGTTACTGCCATCAATGCCCGACTGGATTTGAGTATCATGAATCAGATTCGTGATTCCAATTACAGGTGATGTATTAAGCAACAGTTGATTTCTAGTGTAGACGTCTATTGAAACATTAATGAATTCGGCAGCAGGAAGCCACAGTAACAGGTATGCTGCAATCAGCATTCAGTCCCTTCTCTTCAAATTTAAATACTTATTCCGCATGCAATCCCGATATTTGATTTTACAATTCCACGAACGCTTTTTCGCACTTCTTTAGCGAAGTATCTTTTGTTTTGGAAATAGAAAGCATAAATTGTGCAATATTGCCATCATGCTCTATTAATAACATATTTTTTCTAGTAACAGATAATCAAGTAACATGACGCTTACTTGATTTTTGAGTTGTTTATAAAAAAGTTATGATTTACATCTAAGTATTTTAAAATGAAATATAAAAGAATATTAAAATCAAAATCCAAGTTACGTTTTAAAACAACATAGTGACCCAAAAATTTATGCACATTTTGAATAACTATTGCATAAATAATTAATAATGTGAGTAATAAAATTTCCCCACGTTAGATTAATTAATACATTTATTGCCATCTCGTAATGCATTAGTTAAACTGAGTGATATATCCGTTGATTGAAGGTAGGTATTGATTAAATTGTAGCGAAAACATGGCTAGGGGTCAGCAAGTGTTGAGGAACTCAATGTTTCATCTCTCAGACACATATTCATCCAATTTTACACCGGTGGATTTCTTTTTATGTTGCATAAAGTTTATAACCAAAGACCATCTAAAAACACCGAATGAAAAGTGACCGTTGAAATAGAATGCGACCAATATTAATTGATGTGTTTAAGAACGTTTAAAATTCCAGCTGTTGATGTTATCATCAATTACTGGAGAAAAGCATTTAAGATTTCGACTACTTTAGATGATTGGAAAGATTTTACAGTTTTATTAAATAATTTGAGTTATGAAATTTTGATGTATGATATTAATTCTTTATCCAATAGCTATTCAAAGTGTGTATATATTTTTGGGCAACTTGCATGTACATACATTAATTTCAAGTCTTATATCCTTAAAATATCAAATAAAGACATTTTGAATGTATACCATTGCTATTTATAGTAGGCTATCATTATTTCCAAGTTTTCTCTTGTACTAAGCAATTATATATAAAGATTTACCTTGTTTATCCATTTAATATTTATCAAACCTCAAAATCTAACCATCCAAGAAGAACCATCATAGCATATTAATTCGAATTTCAAATTTTCGCTCGCTTCCTTTTGAAAGTGATGCATCATCATCAAGTAGCGAAATTTATTTCCAAAATAAATTTTGCATCTTATATGTAGATAGCTGTTTTCCACTCGAACATCGTTACGGAAATTTATTTCTGGCTGTTGTAGATAGTTAAAAAGAATTCCGAGTGTTTTCACCGCAGGGATTGCAAAACGCAATTTCCCGGTCCTTCATTCTGTTGAATTGAACCAATTCAATAAAAAGCAAGATTAGATGATAAAAAATACGTCCGTCAGCGATCTCGAAGAATCTATCAAATCCAGAATATTAATTCTACCCAAAGTTCTATTTCATATCTTCTTCTGTCAGAACCTTTTTCTCGGAACACCAAAGAAGAGCCCTTTCATTTTAAAATACATTTTCGATATGAAACGGTGTAGGATTCCTTCGAGTAATGCCGTCCTCCATTGGATCGTTAAGAGTATAAAGGAAATGCCCTCTTATTGCGGTTTCGATTCCAAGTATTTTTGTTTAATTTCTTTTTGTACTTTGTCGGTCTTATAAAACGCGTTTTTATTAGCCTGTAGCGAAATTACGAATATTTTGTCGATATTAAAAATCATCTTTCTTTCTGGCACTGGAAACATTAATATCCTATTATACAATTTTATTTCTTGTTGCTGTTTTCATCCAATCTTTTACGGAGTTTGAAAAACCATGTCATAAATTTCGCTGTGATCACACAAAAGGAAGAATTGAAAAGAGTTTCTTTCTTTGTTGCATTTTTGTTGTTGTCCCGAGCTATTAGGATTTCAATGCTTTCTGTCCATGTCAAATAAAACTTTAAAACCTTTATTTGTTGTTCAAGATGGTTCTTTCATAAGCTTTCCTCCTTTAAAATTCTTTTTTTCCTGTATTTGATTTAGGAAGTTTCATAAAAGTTTGTTGACGATAGCTGTAATCTTTCCGAACGGTACATTTTCTGCATGGATATTGTCCATAAAACGCTGGCCAAATTTCAAGAAATTAATAACTGTAACATTCATTTGAAATGAATGAGATCTTTGAGTTAACTTGTTCTAACGTAATCTTTGAAAATATGCTGGTATCTAAAATTGATTGTAATAAAAGCAAAGATGTCTCGTGTCTTTATGGGGAATATTCTTTTGTCATTGGTAGTTATTGAATTGGTAGTAAAAGTTGCAAAGTAAAAAGAAACCAGAATATTGCCAGAAGAAACAGAAATATTGCCAACAACACCTAAAAATAATGTTGATATTACCAGATTTGTAAGCTCTGAAAAGTTTTCAATTAATGTAATTCCATGACGAATTTTTATATTTCTAACAAACACCAATTCATCACATAACTTCATAACGCATTGGCACACAAATGAAATAACATTTTAAGTGTTAAAACCTTTTCAGAAAAAAATATTGGCGTATCACGGATCTGTATAGAATTTTTAAATTTGATTTGATTTATTTTTTCGCTGATTTTGAGATGGTAGTTTATTATTTCTTCCATTTATTCATACACTAATTTTATTCATACTGTTTATCCAAAAATATTTTAAAGTAAAACTTCATCTGTAAAGCTTAATTGTTGCATTATGAATATTCTTTTCAAATAGAAATTCTTTTTTGGAAATAGAAAAGTTCTTTCTTTATATTTTCAAGTCATTAGAAAATAAGATCTAAGGCACCTTCTGCCCCACCCGCCGAAGTATGACACTGTCTTCGCTCTTTGGCAATGAATCAGGAGAGTGAAACTGTTTGCAAGGTGATTACAGAAAAACAGATAAGTTCCAGGGAAGGGGAATTAGATTGTAATGATTTAATAATATTTCAATTGCACCAGCCCGACACTTACACTAACATCTTTCGGCTTAGAAGTGTTACCACTGTGGTGGTAACACTTCTAAGCCGAAAAATAAATTAGTTGAACACGTTAATCATATAAACTTCTTAACACATTGACTGCCATTGATACCGTTTGACTCACGCCTGTGATTCACACCTATTATCTAATTAGATGATCCCCTTTTTCACTATATATAGGAGATAGCAGAGAAGAGATTCGAATCATAGGCGTGAGTCACGGAAAGGAACTGTGGGTCACGACCTCAGCTGGGGTCACGCAGGAAAGTATGGGCATACATAAAATTTGAAATTCTTCGACATTTCTAAGCAGAAATATTAAAGAAAATCATCATAGCGACAAAAGACGTTATTTTCTGTGTAGATATTTAATATAAATTCAATTAATGTTTCTTTTTCTTTTTTTATTTTCCAACTTATCCTCTTCGACAAAATTTTCCGGAAGGAAATATGGGGAAAAAATTTTTAACATTTTTGCCACTTGAAATAGGGTCGCGAATGGAAAAAGATTAATAAACCCTAATATAAACTATCAACAACCTGGATATTTTTTGCTCTCTAAATGGATAGTACCTCTTCATCATATGAATACCGCAATTTCTGCGGAAGTATGTTGATTTTCATAAGAAGACTCAACATACTATTATTCTCTTGTGGCACGCAGGTATACTCTGAATCGAACGCTATGAAATATTCGATGGAAAAATTATTAATCAAGCTTAAAGACTTCAAAAAGAAACCTTCTTTGGCGTCTCTATCTCGTTTCCCAGCGCCTGTGTTAAGATTAATGGCATTGTGGCTTCATTAGTCAGCTCTGCCATCCTTACGTAAAGATATAGGGCATTAACAGTCTTCTAAGTCTCTGGACGATTATTAATTTTGTGCCTGTATTAATTATGCCACGATGCATGGAAGTGTGCACAGACTGTGTGGATGCCCATTTAAAACTGATAATGGCAGTAAAAAACACAAGGGGGCTTCTTCCTTCCATTTTAGTTTTGAGTATGCCGTGATAGTAAGTAGCTGTAACATCTTATTTGTAACAATGCCGTAAAGAATAATATTTGTTGAGCGTGTTATTTCGTTTCAGAAGTAGGGTTTGGACAAGGTTAAAGAATAGTAAAAGAATGTTATAGGAGTCTCTAACTGTAAAGTATAAATAATGCACTCAAGGAACAAATATGACGTTGGTTTGTTGTAGATAATAACTCTTAACCCGGCGATGCATTTTCTTCCCAGTTAGTATCAATTTTTTAAAAATTATTTTTTACTAGTAATATCTAATGTGAAAATTAGTTTGGAAATATTGTTTTCAGTATTTTATAAGGCTTGTCTTATCAATAGTCTTTTTTTCTTTTTAATGATGTATGGAAGAATGCACGATCTTATTTTCTCCAATTTCATTATAGTGCATTGATTCAACATTTTAAAAAGAACTTGCTAGCTAATATTAAGTCATACGCAGACGTTATAATTCAATATAAAAATTGAGTGGAACCCATAAACATTTCAAGTGTTCTATGAATTCTTAGTTCAAAACGACAACAAATACCTTAGCAGTGATTTACCATCTAATCAGTGGCGAAATTGAGCTGCCAAGTGGTTGAAATGAGGTTCTATAACAATTCAAAAAAATATTATTGCAGGCATATTTTAATTTTAAAAAGTTATTATTAAAATTCTGTGTTTGAAATTACTAAATGTTTACAGAATTATAAAATTCCTGAATATTTTTTGGGACCCACTTTTGCATTTGGATTATTTTAAATTTTGCTATGCATTAAAACGCTCTTTCTGCTTCTTCTTAATGACAGTGAAATAGGATAATGTGTTATCGGTACTTTCAGCAAAGAATCGAATTTCGGATGGAAGGTGTTTTACAATTGAATGCTGAAATTTATAGAAATATTTTCATTGTTTTTCCAATGCTTTATTTGGTGAAAGTACATACGTTATTTTGTGTTGAAAAAAATAAAATAAAATTCTTCTATTTGTAGAATTAGAAAGTTGCCTAGCAGACCTCTGAAAACTCTGCTTACAATATACAATTTCTCATATATCCCCCTATTTTTATCAAATTATTTTTAAACGCATCCAGTTTTATACAGAATCTAAATATAGGGCCTTAATTTATGATTGCAGAAATTTTGCAGTAACTCTTTACAGTATAGTTGCCAGAATAAAATTTGCTGTATTCTTACATATTAAACGCGAGTCTTATACCAACTAAACTCATTCCAAATTTATGAGAGCTCATTGCAAACCGTTTCACAGAATTTAAAATAAACCATAAACAAGACAAAAAAAAATTCTTATCCATGAATAAAACATTTAAATCCAGAACTGAATCAACCATTTAAGATATTTGTGGTAAAATGTACTGCATGAACTTTTTATAACTTTTTCTTATCTGTTGAGATCCGGTTTTGGCATGATACTTTTTACATTTCACTTGTTTGTTAAGGAGACCGGTTTGTTCAACGACATCTCTTTTCTTTTCAGTTCATTGCCTATTCTGTCGCAGCTTAGCCGTAATTCATATCTTGCGGTTGTATTATTTTAATTATATATTAAACGAACTACTTGTTTCTGTTCCTCCGTATGATCCCATTCTTGTGACAACTGGTTTTTATTCTGGTATTTATGTGCATCGCTGCGGTGGTTTTTATGCATTTGACAGCAGGTGTGTGTTCGGAAACCCAACGTGCTTTTAAAATGCTTGGCGGCTTAGTCAGAATCGAGATTTCTTTTTATTTCTTCCTTTCTAACGAGTATATAATGTGTAAATGAAATATTACTTAATTCTCCTCTTATTTAACGTTCAGTGTTTAAAAATTAATCCCTTGGCTTAGCAATAATAAATGATGACAAATTATACCCTTTTTCTAATGAACTAGCTTTTAGTCGCCCTTTGTGAAAGAGACATGTTTGAAAGCTATCTGGCCATATACAAGGCTAAGCCATTAAATTATAATTACTGACTTTGTTTCTGTCAACAAAATAAGTCGTAGAAATTTGCAGATGGTTAGAAATAACCACTATATGTGCTTATCATATGTAAACTCAGGTCTCTGTTCTCATTTTTACAACTTGCATATTCGGTGATTACAAGACTGAGAACCTCCAGCAATAAATTCAAAGAATTTTAAGTTGATTTGCTATATTAGCACCTTGATTTGAACCTACATGGAGTTTATTTTGGGTCTGACCTTTATTTTGAAATACATTCGATGTCAAAGGTTCAGCTGGTACATCACTCTCCAAACTTCTACGCTGTGCTTCTAACTTGCAGCCATACACTTATGCAATGTATTGGGACTTAAATTAGCTATCCTTCGAACCCAAAACCGAAACTCTATGAACAGGTTATTATGAACCCTAAATAAAAAAGACGCTGTGAAGCTTACAGGAGTTATACTTCACTCAAATATAGAGAACTTAGATGTATAAATAATTATCCACATTTTATTGTGTTTTCCTTAAGGAATACATTATCTCCAACAGCTACGTACATCTCTGTCGTGACGTTGCTTAAATTAGAGCAACGTTGACGCTAGGTAACTTAGCCTCATCTTCTTTGAAGAGAAATTTCATCTCTAAATTAAATTATTATCATCAGCTTCATGAAATTAAGTTGTTGATTAATCGTCTAACATCAAATTGCTTCGACTTCGTCATTAGTATCATCCATTGTATCTATTTTCATTTCCAAATTTCTGAAAAAGACCATCGTCTTTGAATTTACGAAAGTTCCCTTTTCTTTAAATTTAATCATTTTACATTTTAATGTTTATACCGCCCCTCAAAGCTCTCAATCGCAAATCGGCTTGCCCCTGAAAAATCAGTCAGAAACTCAGCAGACAATAGCTGAAAGTGTGCACCAACCGTTAATGGCATTTAATTTCAAACCATTTTAGGGCTAATGTCTTCAACAAAGATAAACGACAGTATGAAAGCAAGAAACAAAACAAAAAAAAGGCAACAGAAAATGAGAAAAACTGAATAGAAAGTCGGGAGGGTGGGCAAAATTGCCAACCATGGCAAACACCTCTCTTCCCTTTCAAACCTTTTCACTTCTTTTCAAATATTTTTTACGTCCCTTTTTGTCATTTATCGTCATCGATGTAGTGTTGCACTGAACCGTTGAAAAAAGGAACCCTCCTCTTAAATGAACATCAAACATCGAGCCTTAAGAAGAGAAGCTTTTGTATAAAAAGAATGCGATAAAATATTATTGAGATGAGAGAAAATAGAAACTAATAATCTTGCTTAAGATTTCTTATTCCTTCAACCGTTCTTTTTCTATTACATCATCAGATCAGTTTTTATTTTTAATTATTTCTCTCTTTCCCATTTAATAAGCTGTAAAAATGTAATGAAATATTTCCATGCGACGAAATCGATTCAATTTTTTACCGGTCGCTTGTTGATCAATTTAACGTAAATTGCCTTGCCTTAATAAAAAGCACGCAATTACAGTTCTCGCCGTCATTTTTCGGCTCACAGCGACATCTGCTGATAGATTTATAGCAATCGTAAAGATACTCCTATTTCATACACTACCCGTTCACCCATATTTGAAAGGAATGTTTGATTTGCTTTTTTTTATTTTTTGAACTTAGTAAGTTGTTCTAATGGATCGATTCTCAACAGCTGCTTCGGTTTCTTTTTTGTATTGTATTTTTCTTTAAGCTTCTTATTTAAAGATAGAATTGTCTTAATATGTCTCGTAGGTTTTCTTAGTGGGGTTAAAGTGTTAAGTTTTTGAATCTTTGA
This sequence comes from Araneus ventricosus, assembly GCA_013235015.1. Taxonomy (NCBI): domain Eukaryota; kingdom Metazoa; phylum Arthropoda; class Arachnida; order Araneae; family Araneidae; genus Araneus; species Araneus ventricosus. The sequence continues at coordinate 2,171,190 of BGPR01000023.1, forward strand.
ATTCTTATTCAACAAGTAAAGATTATTAGTATTCATTTTTAAAATTTGGGGTGACCATTTTTTCTTTTTTAATTACTCATGAAATGTTAGTTGGTTTATTCAATTGGCTTCTGAGAAATAAGTTTTGAACTAAATGATCCGTAAAGCTTTAACAGTGCTTTAGGCTTTCATTCATTTTGAGATTATTTTATTTTTCACAGAGCTCAATCTACCTTTGATCATGTTATGCTGCGATTGCGCTTGATAGCAGACAATCGTGATCATCAACATGTTTTTCCCTCATTAAATAGATAAATTCTGCAGTTCATGTTATATGTTCTGTGCAAAGAAATATACATTAGTTGGTGGTCTTCGTAACTTTCTTTGCTCTAGAAAAATTTCCATCGTCTCCTTACGACACTTTCCAACTTTCATGATTTTATGATGAATAGGTTTTGGTGTAGCCCTTTCGGAAATGTTTAGTTTAATTTGAAACTTCCAGTACTTCAATTCGTCCATCCACTGCTAAAAAATTGAATTTTCTTATGCTTAACAATGCAAACAGTGGATATTCCGATTCGATTATCCAATATAAAAACAAAGGATCATCTCATGATAATAGCCCTCCTGAGAACCCATCCTACAAAAAAAAATGAGTAAGTAAATAAATATTAATACACTCTTTGCTGAGTAATAACCCAGTCCTCCAAAAAGGGGAAAAAATTCTCTTCCTTTGTGCCAGAGAGTCACATTTGCAAGACTTTTCGCGTGAGACCAGAACTTTTCTTTTTCTAATATCCCCTTTGATGATTCCTTTCATCCACAAGCCTTTACTTGTATCCAGCCCTTTGCCTTATTCATATCTATCCCTCCCTACATTGCGTAATTCTCCATTTTTTTTCAGGATGTGCAACGGGGCAGATATGTCAGGGAAGCCACCAGGAAATGGGATTGAGGAAAAAAGTACTGATAAAGCGTGTCACGCTCCAGCATTCGGTTGGTCGGGATCGGGATTGAAAGTCGTACCAGAAACAGGATGGGAGTCTAAAAACCATTTCCCCCACCCTCTTGTGTCTTTTTTCGTTGCTTTTTCCCCCACATTTTTTTTTATTTTAATCTCTATCCCCGCAAGTTAAAAGAGAATAGGAGGAAATCTTCATACGGAATCGGTAGATAAATGAGACTCTTTAAAGCTATTTTAGGACAGAAAGAAATGGGAGCCGGATGATGTCATAGTCATGCGATGGCAATGTCTGAGGCTTCAAAGGGTTCCGAGTTAGTTTTGGAAAAAGGGTTTTTTTTTGAGAAAATGTTTTTGTTTTCCGTTCGCTGAATGATTTCTAGAGACTGCATGGAATCCTCGGAATAACGTATAATGAAATTTCTCATGCAAGTTTAAACCCTTGCTTGTGCATGAAAGTGCATTTGATTTTTTTGTGTTAATATATATTCGTTGCATTGTTATGTCGTACCTACAATTTAATCTTTGGCTACCATAAAGAAAGGAAAAACAATGTCAAATTCATCTGTAAGATCTATTTGATTCTTAACTGAAAGTGTATTTCACTACTGCGTCTCAATTGAGTACAGTTTTTACCATTTGAAAGATAAAGTATCATTTGTTTTTTGATTTTATAAAATTAAACAATTACAATTAATGGCGCTTAGTGATAAACCTGTAAATTATAGTGCTGTTATCTTAAACTTAACGTTTTTTTGTCTGTTTTAATGGTTGTAATGCCTATAATGTTTATTATTCTTCTTGCAGGAGAATAGATATTTGAACTTATATTCAATCCTGGTGAAAGATTTTGACCTTCCTAAGAAAAAGTAAGTAAATTCATGTTTTCATTTTAAAAAATTAATTCAATTTAATATTGCTAAATATAGTTTAATGGCTTTAAAAATTTCTTTAATGGTAATAAAATCTTTTAAGTTTCAAATGTAAACTGAAATATTTTCCCTGCGTTTTCTAGTTTTGTAGAACTCGTATTTAATCATTTCTAATATCTCAGATGTGTAAAATTTTAGCGAAATAGCGTTTTTAAGATATTCTTTATTGAATAGGAAATTTTTTTATAAGTTTTCTCGAGAATTTTCTCACTTGTTGTATTCGTGAAGATTTAAAATTTAATCATGAAAAGTCAATGTATGCAATATAGAATATCACAGTTCTTAGGTATATCAAGTACAGCTACTGTTGAAGCATACGTTTTTCGATTAAAAATGATTGATTTTTGAAAATTCGTTTGACAACCCTTTGAAGTTAGATTAGTAGCGACATTTCAATATAGAACGTGTAATACTATAAATTATTATATCAGCACAACAGATAAATGTAATCGTAACGTTGCAACTTTAACTTAATAGCATAGAAAAAATATTTCTTCTGAACTGGAAATTCTTTTACAATTTTGATTCAATTTCGAACTCATATTAATTAATATTTGTCATTCTTTTTATGTTTTATTGACATTAACAAACGGGAGGCGTATCACTTTTATAGTGAAACCTCATTAATGAACTTGTGTATAAGTCTGAAAATAAAATAGCATAACATCTGAACTAAAAATAATACTAATATTACCGTTTATGGACCGTGACACCACGAATTTTATACGAAACTCCTTCTTTAAAGCATGAAGCAAATGGAAAGAAACATACAACCCCTCTTCCGAGTTAAATCGTAAATGAATCGAATCGTGACCCCTTCTTATTTATACGGCAATTTAAGAGAGAGAGAGAAAGAATTGTACTCCCTGAACCAAATCTAAGCTAACGAAATTAAACTTCAAAGGGACATTATTCCATTCGACATTTCTCAAACACTTTTCTTAATTAACGGGTCAGTTGATGATTTTTCGCTCAAGCAAACTCCTGGAAGAAGACGCTTAATATTCGCGGAAGAAGACGCCGCAGCAAAATGAAGAATTTGTCGGATCATTATCAATAAGATTAAACCGTTCCCATCTTTTTCAGAACAGTCAGAAGACCTCCTTAATCATTTTGGAGGGCCACATCCCTTCCACTCAGCCATAAAGAACAAAGAAAAAAGTTTCCCTTTTTTTTCGTTTTTCTCCCCTTCTTCGTGGAAGAAAATCCCCTTTTCGATATTTTAAGGGGACTTGGTTAGCTCTTCCGTGCGTTTCGAGATGAAGAATCCTCACAGTTTGGGGCGCGGGACCATAAATTCTGCTACAAATGAGGTAGGAATCGGCAATGGGGCTACTACTTCGACCGCAGAAAAGATCTGAGGGACGCGTCTGGACTTGCCAAAGAGCTACTCAGTTCTGTAACAGATCCAAAGTGGTCTATGTCTGTGGATGTAATAGTTTTTAAGGACAAAGGATTTCTTGGAAGAGCAACTGTAAACCCGAGGTTTAAGGTTTGAATGATGGTAAAAAATTTCATTTAGACGCTGAAAAGTTTTCTTAAAATCTTGGGTTGAAATTGCCAATGATTTTTTTAAAAAATTGTTGTTATAACTGCTTATGGTTTTGTATTCTAGATTATTTTTCTATAACAGGGATAATTATAGTAATATTGTTTAAACGTCTGATGGGTTTCAACCCAAGATGGAGGGTTAGATAATGACATAAAATGTCACTTAGTTGCCGAAATATTTTCTTAAAATTTCGATTTCAGATTAGCTTTAAATTAGTAATTTGAGTAGTAAAAACTGCATTTTAAAATATTTTACTGCAGCGTAGGGTAATAGCCTCTAGATGTTAATATGTAGTGCAAAATCAGCACCTGATAAATAATTAAAATAGTGCAAAATATATTTTTCTGTTAGACTTACAATCCGTTTTGTCATGAACAGCAAGATCTTATTTTATCTAAAGTTAATGGTAAGCAACTTTAAATGTAAATATTTACCGCTTGCACCTTATTTTTTTGTAAATTATTAATTCGGAGGATTCTTAATTTATATTCCAAATTATTCCAATAATTCTTTGCAAACTTGCATTAATTAATTAATATTATAAATTTAAATATTTAATGTTCTTTGTTCAGGAGATATAAAACAAACAGTACAATAAAGCGTAAAGGCGTTGACTCAATATATCGAAGATGTATAAAAAACACTTGGGATGAAATCTGCCAAAAGATAATTTTATTAAACAGGAGGGAAATATTTTTTATTTCTTTTCAGAAAAACGCTACGATAACTTTCCTCTGAAGTATATTTTAGCAGTTAAATCTGAAAGCTAATAAGGAAAAAATTATTGTTTTTTCGGTCAATTCCACAGAGTTCCTGTCAAAAGCATTTATTTTTTAAAATGCATGCTACCACGAAAATGTGCTAGTGAAAATAAAATAAAAATTGCTTGAAAAGAATTTGAATACCAGTTTCTTCGCCGTTGAATGTAATTTTATTTCAAAAACACTTTTTATTGTGACTTGACATAAACCACTTACTCTGAAAATAAATATCATTAAGGATAGAGTGGATGCTATCTATCACTAGTTTATAGGGAATATGGAAGAAGAAGCAAAGGCCGAGTGTCGAGAAGAATACATGATGAACAATAGATGAGATGCGGTCAGGGGGAAACTTCGAGAAAGTGTTTTTGAGAACACTGACGAAGAACTCTTATTTTCTTCTAAACAGATTCTATACGAAGAGTTTCCGAGAAATAAACATTTTCGACAAAGTTATTACAAAGATTGCAATTGTAGAGAATGAAGTGTCTTCGTTTTTGTGTGAAATGAGAGTTTATTTATTTATGATCTTTAATAATATTGTAACACCTTAAATGGAAACTTCGCTGAAATATGTAAACATGTACTTATGTAAAATTTTAAATGTGAAAAATAGCTGAAGTATCAATTGTTTTCCTCTGAACAGATTTTCAGGAATAATTTGGTCCCAAATTTTTTTTACCGATTCCGATAAAGATGTTCTCTCTGAACAGAGGCTTAAGAATTGGCCTTCTTTCCCACAGTCTTTCAAGTGGAACATTTATATAAGTTTTTCTCTAAACATAATAATATTAAAACAGCAATTTTATGTTCATTGTTTTTATTAGATTTGCAAGTCTTTATTTTTAATCTTACTTTATGGGCTGTTCGAAAAAAATGCAATGCTCTTTGCAAAAATAGTATTTTATTGTTTCGACAGAATTGCAGCCTTCAAATTATACAAGAAGTAGTCAAGTAGTAGTAGTTCATAGAAGTAGTAGTAGTTAGCCATCAAGTAATTAATTTTCGACTCTTTGCACATGACAGTAGATCGCAGAATTCAACATAAAAGTTGGTTACAAACTTCCAAATTTAAATTACATTTTTAGAATTCATTAATATAATATAATGAGCTTTGCTCAAATGTTATCAAGAACTAAGCATTAAACAAACAATTCACGCAACTAATAACTTCACCTGACAAAGGAAACAAAAAAAGCAGGAATGATTCCCATATACAAATTCCACGTCATTATTTATCTTACAATATTATCTTCATCTTCTAATGCCTAGACGAGGGTTATATACAAGGAAGACAGACAAAAGGGGAACAAATAGAATAAAAGTAACATTAAACTTTAAAATTTATATCGTAAGCATTGTAAAAATTTCGACTATCAATTTAATTAATTAAAATTTTAACTCGCTTTAGCAATTATGATTAATAAGAAGTGGAAAATTAAGAATTATCTGAAATAGTTTATTTGTAATAATACCTTTCATGTTTCCTCATATTATTAGCGTATGAAAAGGGGAAAAGCCACTAATTCATTCCTATGGAATCCAAGCAAAAACTCTAAAAGTGAGGGGAATATCTTGCTCAATCTACCCGTTAAAGCCCCGTTACTAATTACCAACCATCCCAAACCTGCCCATCATTAGTACCAAAGACAACCACCATTTCCTCTGTAATGATGCGCAAGGCCAGCGCGTGGCGATCCAACCATTCCTGAAAAAGACCCCCGACAAAAAAATAATAATAATTCGGGAAAGGCCAGAACTCATGAACAGCAACAAAAGGCTGTTATACATCCCTTTAATGTCAAATCGCAATAGCCGGGGCGACACCGCTAATGCAATCACAGTTCTTTATCCCCAGCGGATCTGATGAGCCCCGGTGCAATGACATTATCAGAATCGGGAAGACCGAGTAGCCCCGAATTGGTTGACAGCTGCGTCACTTAATACCCAATACTAAAACATGTCCTATCTGAGCCCCATTGACTGCCTCCCTTGCATGTAAAGCTCGCATTGTCTAATCGTCATTGTTGTACTTGGAGAAGACCAAGATAATATTGGGGAGGTAAGTAATGACGTGGAATGTGGATGTTCCGCTTCTGCTAGGGTGTTTTTTTACCATGCTAAGATTCTGGTGTTCGTTTTATTGAGGTGATGCATTGTAGATTATTATTTATGAGGAAAATTTGACTTATTATAATTAATGATTACTAAATTAATTTAATAAGCAATGGCATGGAATGTGGATGTTTCGTTTCTGTGGGGTGTTTTTTACCATGCTAAGATTCTGATTTGGTTTGATTGAGGTGATGGATTGCAGATTATTATTTAGGAGTAAAATCTTATTTCCTATAATTTATGATTATTAAATAAATTTTAGTAAAATCTTATTTACTATAATTTATGATTATTAAATAAATTTAATAAAAACAGTTTTTAAAAAATACGCTATTAATTAGTGCACTGAAAAATAGAATTTTTTAAAATCTTTCCGGTACCGATTAAGGGTTTTTGCTTTAGAGTGATTTTGCATTGAATAATATATACAGTCAATCATCGACTAATCTAATTTAAGACTAAACTTACTGCAACTGTTGTTAGAGTGCATAATTTTATATAACATTTTTAAGTCAATTTCTGCATTTCATTCTTGTGAATAAAATTATAAAAATGTTAAATCATCTAAGCATTTCAGTTTGAATAAACAAATATCGAATCCAAAATACAATTTCCTGTATAAAATTACTATTTATACGCGAAATAAATGACCAAACACTTACCAAAACTATTATTTACTACTGCACTAGATTATCTTTTTCATGACATTTCAGCATAAGCCGTAAATAATTGTTATAGTTTTATGTCACCTCGTAATCAATATTAACGATTACTACTATTTATATAAGAAATAACTGTTAAAACGATTATTAAAACGGATATTATAATGCCAAACTGTATTATCTCGTCAACAATACTTTATTTTAACAAATCCATCTCCAACCACATACTGAACATCCCACAATATTACCACATCTCCTAGTAATTGCTTGATGATATTTTTATTTACACAAAAAATAAATGATAGAAGGTTTATTCAAAACATTATTTAGCACTTAACAGGATTCTAATTAATAAGGTCTTATTATAATGAAGCCATTGCCGTACATTGATTCATCATATCCTCATATTCCTATATCTACTAATCATAATTAAAGGTTACCTTTGTTTATACAGAAACACCTTATGAAACGGTAATCAAAATTATTACTTAGCACCAAGCTGGATTGTCTCGTCAATGAGACCTCAACAAAACAAAGCCATTACCATCCCTTTACTAACCATCATCCTACCTTCTAATAATACTTAGAGATTACTTTTATTTATCCAAGAAATAGCTGATAAAACACACTTAATTAAACTATTATTTAACGCTGATTCATCTGATCAGGCACTTTTTTTACAATCCAAAAATCAAAACTTGTTTATTACTATCTGACCTTCAACAACCCTACATATTAGGGCTCCTTGAAAGCGTTAGTAGGAAAAGCCCAAATCGCGAAAAACCACCTTTTAATCAGAATTATTTTTATTTCCTCAAGAAATAACCCATTTACTTTTATTTACAAAAGAAATGAAGAACTGATAAAACACTAATCAAAATAATTATTTAACATTGGATTATCTCATCAATGAGACCATCATAATCCCAAAATCACAACTCAGCCATTACCATCCAGCCCTCAACAACCCACCATATTACGGCGCCTTGTAATCATTGCCAGCGGAACCAAAATCACAAAAACCCTCGAGTTCGCGTCGATAGGTTTCAAAGAGAGCGCCGAGTTATGACGATGTTTCACCAAATTCATCTCTCTTCCGCGCCATATTAATTTGCTTAATTTTATTCGACGCGGATAGTAGAAAAGGGAACTTTTAATCACAGTAAGTGCGCGCATACACACACACTCGGTGAATCATTTTCTAAATCGAAAGGTTTTTGAATTCGCCAAGCACACCCTTTGCTTTGTTTGGTGCTTCTCTTTTGAAGTGTCCATTTGCTAATAGCACTCGACTGACTATGATGATGAACATTCCCCCTCTGCCTCTTCTTTACTGACAGAAGATTATACTGAAATAAGAGTAAATTTCGGCATGGCTCGTGGTTTTAAATAGTAATTCGAATCGTCATTTTTATTTTTTTTTAGAGGGTACGGTCTATTTTCATTCTCATCAGGTTTTATTTTGTAGTTCGTTCGCCTGATTATTTTTCAAGGCTTTTACTTTTTTTTTTTTCAAAATGTAAAATTGGATTGGATTGAAGGGAGTTGAACATTTTAGATTAAAATCAAGCTCTTGTAGAATAAGGCCTTGGTGCGTAATTTTTTGAGCAAAGAGATTGGAAATGGTTCTTCCTTGAAATTGATTTTATTCTTTTTGTGTTAAACTTGGAGACTGGAATGTAGCTGAGTTGCACTAAAAGGAATTTTGTTTTAAATTCTAAACCTAACTGATCTGTTTTAATTCTTAGTTTCGGAAAGAGTAAATTTTTAATTTACTTGTTGAGATGCACATTCCCAGAAATATATACAGGAAAGCATCATTTATACGTCTTTCAGAGGACTAACGTAAAACGACGTATAAACGAAATTTTAATAAACAACTTTTATTATTACAAATTTATTGCTACTATTTATGCAAATTCATGTAAAAGTAATAATTTTGATGTTTTTGTAAGATAATACTAGTATATTACTACATAGTGCTGAAAACAATGATTAAATTTAAAATTAAACATTTATCATTTAATTGTGAAAAATTATGCCTTTAATTGCGTATCTTGAGTTCTACTTATGCATTTCTTATTTTATACGATTTATGTACATACAGGTAGACGTTTAATTTTTTAAAATCATTAACCGTCGTCTGATGTACTGATTGTCACTGAAATCAAAAACAGCATGTTCGAATTGAGTTCATTGAATATTTTTCACTAGTGTTTTGACTCGCACATTAAGTTCGAAATTCCCTCTTGGTTTTTTAAAAAAAAGGTAGAATAACTTCTTCACATTCTTCTTCGTCATGTCCCCCCCACACACACTTTCTAGTAAAAGTTTCCCCTTTAATAGGAGCGGAGAAATAATCTTACTAACATATTTTCACGATATTGTGCAGCATTCAGAATATCGGATAACATAGTGGAGTTATCGTATAAAATCGGATGCTAATATGAATGTTTCTATTATTTTAAATTTACCTTTCTCATTTGTCCTCTTCCCCTATCCAACGTGCTCTCGGTTTGAAGCTCAAAAAATCTTATGACTTTAGTATTACTGAATCATTCTGAATATATATTTTTATGCATGAAAATCTACGATTAAAATAACGCTTCCAGCAATATATTCAAATTTATATTTATCCCCCTAAAAAAAAACAAAGAAATCGGTCACGTGCAGCAGGAAACAGTTTCGTGTCCATTATGGACAGTCAGCTGGTGCAGCTGTTCCAACCACTTTAAGTGAATTGTGAAAAAAGGGATAATAGAATGGGACTATTAGGTGGGGGAGGGGTGAGAAGTGACGTCACCAAATGTTAGACTGTCGTGCGCACCCGATAGGGAAAGAAACAAATGACATGTTAAAAGCATCCTGGCCATAGTGCCTACCCACTCATTTAAGCTGTCGTTTACGGAAGCGCCTCTTGTCAGCTGTTAAATATGTACAAAAAAGCGAAATATGATAGAGCAGGGGTCTATTGATTATAGTGGTGTCTGAGTGCATAGAAGAATATAGATAATGGGACACGTGTGGCCGTTTCTTGCGATCTGATACAAACTGACTCTGAATCAGCAACTTTATAACTATTATATAAGTCCTTGCATGTAGGAATGAAAAGAATTTTAATTCTAAAAAGTGTTCTGTATAAAATATGTTGAAGTTTAAAATTTGGGCTATAGTTTCTTTGTGGATATTTAGCTCGAATTGTTACGAATAATCGGAAAAGAAAAAATGAATTTCACCCTAAATATTTTATACAAAATGCACTGCATAAAATGTTTAGATCGAATTGTTATTTATATATTTAACTAATGTTAAATTGCTATTCTAAGATCGAACTGTCACGTTGAATGCAATCCCAATTCAGTAAGAAATCGATGTTTATTTCCAGGTGACTGAACAGTAACACTTCGATTAACCGTCACCATCCGTACCAGGGCTGTGACGGATAACCGAATAGACGGATAACAGAAATCTCTTAATACGTATATGTACAGGAATGTGATTTCGCTGCTGACGTAATACGAAAATGAAAATAAAATCGTTTAAAGTGAATAATTCATACATATTTTTTTAAATTTTACAAATTGATCAAAATGAACTTCAATACAGGAGTGTAATGTATAGAAATGTATTGTAATACATTACTTTGACGATGACGCATAACAGAAACGAACGGTTAAACGAAATGACAATTAATAAAAGTTTTACTGTATTTTGATTTTCATATCTCAAAAGTCAGTGTTTTGTGTATTATAATTACTGTTCGAGCAATAAATCATGTTTTAATAGAATGTGGTTATATTGTTTAAAAACTGTTTTTCGTTCGCACATCAGAAGTCCAAATATTGAACTTTATTTCAAAATTTGATATCTGTTATATTTATCATTTCACACCACAGGTAATCAAATTTACAATGATGAGAAGTACAAATTTCCTCACACAAAATTTCCACAGGCAAATTAATATTAATATTTCTCTCTGTTTAATATGCTGTATATGATTCATAAATCGCATTGCATTCAATATCTCATTAAAATTCAATGCACTTAAAAGGCATAAATAATCGATTAATTTGGCAAATGTCTTTTCAAATACGCATCAATTCCAAGAGATGGGCGTGACTCTTTTCAATCATAATATATCTTCAACTGATTCCTTAGAGGACTTATTTTGTAAGATGGCTGAAATCTAGGCCTTTATTTAATCTGTGGTAGCTTATATCTAGTCTTATAAATGGCATTCTACTGTGTAAATAAAAATTCTAAAAACATGCACAGATTGCAGTATGTGAAGTTCTGTTGTAGCGTATGCTTGATCTTATGAATGGAGTTTCTACTTTTTAAGTAAAAAAATATAAAAACATGAAGAATGTACAGATTGCAGTATATGAAGTTCTGTCGTAGCTTATGTCTAGTTTTATAAATAGCATTCTGCTGTGTAAATAAAAAAAATGTAAAAATATGAAGAATGTACAGTATGTGAAGTTTTGTTGTAGCGTTTGGCTAATCTTATAAATGGATTTTCTACTGTGTAAATAAAAAATGTAAAAAAACATGAACAATTTACAGATTGCAGTATATGAAGTTATTTTAAAGACCCAAAACTTATGTAACAATTCCTCCATCTTTGTTTAATCGTATCATTAGGACGGGGATCCAAGATGCTTAAATTTAATCTCTAGTAGCCTTATAAATGACCTTCGCCTGTATAGTTCAAAAAATTGTGAAAATAAAAAAGATGAATTGGTACATGCGAAGATGTTTCAAAAGAACCAGAGCTTGAGCGCAAACTACTCGTACATCAATCTTTGTTTAATCAAATCATTAGGAAACACATTGCATTAAATACAATAAAGACGATACACAATGATACATCAATTAAAAATATGGAATCTAAAAATTTTTATAGTCTTTTATTAGCCATAAGGACATAGTCGCTTGCTTTCATGATTAGGAAGATAAATTACGAATAACAAGGGACTTTGTAGCATACCCTTCCCCAATCATCCATCCAGTCCTGATATGGAAACGAGCAACACTGCATATTCCATGTTCCTAACTCCGGTTGGATCAAGTCCAGAAACTGCACAATGGATGCAATAATTTGTTTTCCCCGAAAAATACAATTTTTATGATTCACTGAATACAGAGCTCTTTCCTAATGTGGAACTCTTCGGAAATTACTCATCTAGTTATTGCTCTTGTCCTGTGGAGTCGAAAGTCAAAATCAGATGCAAGCCATCACAAAGAGTGAATGCAGGCCAAGAAACGCCAGCGGAAGGAAAAAAGGACAAATCTTTTATTCGAAATTGCAAATAAGTAGGGTTGCGCATGTATGTGTGTGTTTATGGGATCCGTTTATCGCCGCCATATTCTTTGCTATTCTCTACTGTGTAGAAGACAATTGAACTTCCACAGCAGAGCTTTCTGAGTCTTCGGCTGTAGAATGCTGAAAGCTGTTCCACTAAATTTGATTGTTAGTGTAAAAAAAATCAAAGTTGATCTAATCCGCAAACCAGAAGTGTTTTGAACTGTTTCACAAAGAAGATAGATTTTAATGCTTTTATTTGTTTTAATGCCTTTTTTGTTGTCATTATTCCGAATATTTATTATTTGTTGGTGTAATGAAAAGTTATTGTGTTTATTAGCTAAATTTGCATTCATATTGTCATTTTTCCCCCAAAAGACTTCGAAACAATAAAAGTAATCACTATTTCTATAAAGTAACACAAGATTATAAGATAGCTTTAAAAAAATCAAAAACTGTGAGAATGTACTGCAGAAATTAAGAATATACAGCTGTATTCAGTAATATCACTAAATATGCTGAAATTCTTTTTAGAAAAAGATTAACCAAATTGAAGATGAATAATATGGATATATTTCATCCCATATGTCTTATTCTTCTATCATATCCCTTTTATGACAAAAAAATATCATTGATATTGGGAATAGTATGTCATTCGATTATTTTTATTGCTATTATCAGAATATACAGAATATTTACTATTTTATTTTTAGTAGAAATCAAAAGTACATCCAATTTATTTTTATAAACCCTATAAACTTTCCTCAACTACAAAAGTTGTTTAGAATAATTTTTCTAAAGATCTTCCAAAAATCAGAATTGTGTTATAAATAAGCTACAATGATGTGACCTCAATGTGAAGTGCCCCATATGAAGCCATCACATCAAATCTCTCAAACTTCATTGCGGCTGAAAAAGAATCAAAGAAAACTATCTTCAATTTCTAAAATCTTATTATTGATCTTTTTTGTGTGTATCTTGAAGTGTCTGTGGAGATTAATGTAGCCACTTCTGGTTTTCGTGGAGTTCATACACGATGTTCTTTAAACCGTGAAAAATTACTGGATCTTACAATCCAACGATAACTTTTATATGTTTTCCTGCAACACACACAAAAAAAGGGATAAATCCTCTACTGGCACCATTGTAAAGCAGGGAAGCCACACAGAAGCTATCGGCACAAAGCAAAACCTTATAAGTTTTCTTCCATCTGTTCCCGTTGTCACTGACAGGCTGGTACATTTAGGTGCATGCTGTTTGATGCGTATTATTTTCGAGGCTTACAAACCATTGGGACCAATAGGAGAACTTTTAAGTCGTTTAGAATCCACAAGCAGCAGAAAAGGGGCAAAAAATAAAACGGGCGAAAGATACAATGTCTGCATATCTGCCATGAATTTAAATGGGCGAGATGTTAAATATTCTTTGTGGCTTTATACATTGTTTCATTGTAGCAAGTATCAATAAAATTCCTGTCTGTTGAGTCTCCCACTAATTCGTTTGTGTCTGCAGATTCGATGTTATGATAAAGATATAATTCTACAATTGTATCTTATGTTTGCGTAATTTTCTAGGAAATGTTTTTTCCAATGTTTAGTGCTAAGATAGAAATTGTTTTTCTTGCAGATTCAGTAATTTTTTTCTTTTTACATTATCCATTTCTAATACATTATTAGACACTACGTGTAACAGATTTTCCACAAACTACAAAGAAAAAATTATGTCACAAAATCAAATAGGCAAATAGAATAGTTGTATGACGTTTTAATTCGATTGCACCATGTTTTAATTCGTTCATTTGTATTATTTCCATACTATTAATTGAATTTTCATCTCTGAGTAAGCTACGGCAGTAAAAGCGTACAGATAAACTTAATGTACTGCTTTATTAGTTAAATTTGTTGAATTCTTTAGCTTGCTGTAAAGATAGCGTGGGAAATATTCCAAAATTATAGTATTTTCTTTTCAATGCATAAATGAGTCTTTAATGAATTTTTAAAAATTGTGATATCTAATTATGACTATTTCAGTGACAATTCTTATCTTCCTTTATAAAATCACAAATTTATTCATGATTTTTTTTAATTCTGAAAGTTTTCTCTTCATTTTATTTTACGCAAAAGATTTAATTCACTTAAACTCATTTCTTAATCCTAATGCATTTTCAAACCAAGTTCATAAAAAATCTGAAGTCAAAATTGATTTTTAGTAATCAAGATTATCGTCATCTTTCCTTCTGCCACTTTATATATTTCAGTACTAAAAAGAAAGGCGGTATCTTCTATAACTTTATGACCAAAAGGTTAGTTGGTTTCCAAAAAAATATGTAATCTGAATCTTTATTTCCATTGAGTGAGCAAAAATAATTTAATTGTTTTAAACTTATTTCTTAATTCTAATTCTTCTCAAAGCAAATTAATAAAAATCCATCTCAAATCAAAATTGATTTTCGCGAATCAAAAGTATCGACGTCGTACTTCCTTCCTCATACCGTATTTATTTGTGCACCAAGAACCGCTATCTCATCTATAACTTTTCTCACAAAAAGTTAGTTTGTTTCCCGAAAATGTTACCATGTCTTAAGAGAGCTCTTGAGCTTCTTCTTTAAATCAAGACGAGACGAGATTGTTCGAAATTCCTCGTCCACCGAAAGTCAGGACTGTACGATGATGAGTGTTTAATTCCGCTGTTGGAGTGGGCAAGTAGACCCTGTGAACCAAACATTAGGGGCGGACAACCATTAAATCGAGGTCAATAGAAGGAACTGTCGAAGCCGATAGAACAAAATAACTTTTTCTTGGCGGTGTCCAGGAGAATAAGAATAAAAGTAGATTCTCCTGTAAGTAAGCGCTGACCAGATAAGTTGGGGAGCGTTTATGTATCTCGCCAGTGCAAATTGGAGAAGTCAGATTTCCCTTCATTTAAGTCACCATCACCAAGTTCTAGTTATTTATAGTCTATCGTACCATAGCTTTAATTGCAAACTTTATCGTTGATTTTTTTTTCTTTTTCAATGGACATAATTGCATCGGCAGCAATTAACATAATTAATTTGGCAACATTTAAAGACTGCGACGAAGTGCAGTTATTAGTTTTTTTCCCTTCTTTTGGACGCAAGGTCTAGAAGTATAAATTTCTGTTTTAGAATCTTTGAAACAAATCTTTTATTTCGATATTACATCGTCTGCCCAAATTAAAAGATCTCAAAACATTGTGAAAGAAAATACAAATTAGTCGCAAGCTCCTAAAAAGGCAACTAGTAACTTTACTCGTTCTAGACAATTGATATACCATAATAGAAAAAATGAATACATTCTGAAGGTATCTATTAAAATGTTCAACTTATCTAAATTGGTATGCAAGTGAAATTCTTGATTTAACCCTCCGAGCTGTGCAAACGTATTTTTCCGTTTCTTATGTTCAGTTCAAAAGCGAATACCTCGTATTTATATTTATATTTTCTAAAACAACCATGGATAAAGTATTCTTAAGATTTCAGAGATTTAATTAAATACAAAAAAGATCGGTTTATTCACTTAAAAATATAAGTTTTCTAACCTGATATCTAAAAGTTCAAAAATAATTGGGCGCTCAGAGAGTTAAAAGTTTGATGCTGGGTGTTTTGAAAAGGTTTATATGTTTCCCTTCGCGAAACTGTTAATTTATTTGTAGCATTTTTTTTTTCAATTTATTTTCTTTACTTAAATAGGCTATAAATATATTATGAAATTTCTTTCGGTTGATAAAATTTATATCATTAAGCTAGTATGTTATTTTTAATTGAAGTCTGGTTCCTGTCCTATATATAGTCAGAAGTATTTATACTGCATACAATTTCTCAAGTTATTATAATTTTATGTAACTCAACTTCGTTTCTCTTCCTCGTTTCCAAATGAATTTAATGACCTATTGAAATCTTTTGGTTCACTACAAAGACTGTATTCAAGATTCATCATGCCCTTTGCTGTGAAGAGAAGAGATTCGGAAACACTCTATCCCCTTCCGGAACTACTCGTCAGAATAATATGAACACATATAGAAACATTAATTTCTCATCTCATAGGAATCCCATGGTGCGTTGTGATGCAAAGATTTATCCAGGATGCATCGTGACCTTTGCTGTGAAAAGAAGAGATTCGGCAACATCCCCCCTGGACCAACTAGTCACAAAAAGATGGGAAAGTGGAAGAAGAAGAAAGAAAACTGTGCCGCTTCGTGGATGCGACGCATAGCACAAAGCGATGGCCCATAGCACTGTTCCAAGCAAAAGGTCTTCTACATTAAGGGACCTTGTTTCCAACAGGGAGACCCGAGAACCATCAACTTGAGTTCAATCGGTTGTGAAGGCACCCCTAATGATTGGTTATTTGGCAAGGCCCAAGTGATCAGCTGGAGGAGTCGCCTTCAAAATACTGTTGTCTTCTACATGAGAGGAGCTTCTTTTGGGGAAAGCTTTTGCCTTGCGGATGGTCTTGTTTTACGATGCAATGTCATTCAAGTTGAGGGAAAAAGCTGGCAAGACTCGCAACTTTGTTTTTCTCCTGGGACAAAAAGGAGATGGGGGAAGGAGAGTTTTAGAATGAATACACTTCATTTAATTCATTTGCATTTAGATCGGTTTATTTACGGTTTTGGAAAGTGAGGGGGAGCAGCGGTTGTGCCTTTGATTTATTGGATTCCGAGTTACTCTTTTTGGAGTCGTAACGATCCACTCGATTATCTATTGAGGGCATTTGTCAATGAGAATGTTTGTAAGAGACGAAATGTATTGATAAGTAAAGGCGGAATTACTGAATTAGTAAATGATTAATTGTCCGATGAAGATTTATTGTCATTTGATGAAACTCTGTGGGTGGAATTTTATTTCTGCTCATTTTGAATACTTTTTATTTCTTATACTAAATAAAGAAATAAATATTCAAATTGGTATGCATGACATGGTGAATGCATGGTGCCACGCAAAATATACATACATATTCCGATTAACGTACATAAACAATTATTAACAAATGCCAAATTATTATAAATCAGATTAATTAATACATTAACTATCATGGGGTTTAGTGTATGTTAACAAATTTTAATTATTAATTATTTGTAGCTATTAATTAGTTTCTATCGCAATTGAAACCTGGCGAACATATGGTTGAATCTAAAAGTCACCTTTGATCTGTCCCATTTATTTTTAAAAGTAATCCACATGTTGTAACAGGATCTTGTTTCAAACTTGTCTTGTTTATATTCAAAAGTTATTCATGGATTCTAACAGAATCTAGTTTTAATATAGCAGTCAATTCCATTTGTAATCACTATTATTTATATTTAAACCAAAAGTTATTATGTTTCTTAAAAAATTCACAGGAGCTTCTTCTATAGACCTAAGACACTTAGAAATATGCATTACATAACCCTCCACTGACATGATTACTAGCAGCTTTAAATATACTATTAACTTCAGTTGTCACTAATGATAATTGAGGCATAGATGCTTGAAAAAAAAAAGAAAAGGTCTAAAAAATTGCTTTTACTATGATGGATTTGTTATTCATTCATCTGACATGCATGGAATGTCAAAGAAATATCATTTCTTACTCATTCACCGAAATTACAAATACCTTGGAATGACCCTTACGAAAATAAGAATCTACAGTCTCAGATCTAATCAACGGCAAACCACGAAACCCTTCACATCAGACTAAACTAACTTCGATGTTCCGTAGCGATTAAAATGACATTTGCGATGTCAGTCTCGGTACATGGAGGCAAAAGTTAACCTGAAAATCGATTGCTGTAATCCTTTGGGCTTTTGCGAGAATCTGAGCGTCATGTACCTACTAACAAGAATTGCCCAGAATGAAACACACCAGCAGGGAAAGAAAGGGCATTGGCGAATCTCTCCGAGTAGCCTTAAAAAAAAAAAAAAAAAGAGGAAAAAAAACTTGGGGGACGGAGGGTTGAAACCTTTTTAGTGACGGTCTTGGTAGCCATGTTCTTGCAACGTACACGTTACAAGGATTAAACTAGGATTTGTTGATTGTAACAAGCCTAAAACAACAAGACAACCTATTGGGTGGGATGGATCTTTAACGAAATGGTCGCTAAAAGGCGAGAATAAACCTATAAAATAGCTACAAAGCCAAAAGACAATAGATGTTTATGGTCTATTCTGGCGTTGTGCCATGTATTGTCCCTTTTGCTGTATACTTAAGGACGCTGCTGTGCGTACCACATCGCTGGAAGATTTCATCAAAAGATATTCCATTTTGAGTATAAAATCTGTTTCTTGCCTTTTCCTCGAGGAGCTTCTGTTGTGATTACATAATATTTTGTCTGGTGCTTGTGGCCTATTGGGAAATCATTGCAGCAGTTCCATTATCTAGTTATTTGAACTTGTCTTGGTTTGTTATCCTATCAGAAAGCATTTGCAAGAGCTTCTATCGCTAATCTTGTTTGCTCGGATGTTATATGCTAGCATTTTAAGAGAGTTTTTACAACCATATTCTACTCATGATAATATTTCAACCATTTCGATACATTTTTGGGTAATGTATAGTATGTAAAATAGCAGAATCATTTCTTCGAAGTAGTTGTTTGGTTAATATAAAAACATTGTCATAAAATAGTCTAAGGATGTGAAAGGTCCAGATAATTTGAGATATCTTTCGGTATATTCATGTTTTTTACGCTGTAGTTGATGTGGAGATATAAAAATTTTATGACAAAATAAGTTGGATAATCTTTATAGAAAATACTGTTGTGTTCCTTGTAAAATGTACAAGATAATATGACTTCTTGCTTGCCCAAAAAACTTTTTTAACCTCTTTGGCATTTTTGTTTATGATGCCTATAAAGTTGCCGACTGAGCCTTTTCAAAAAATGATTTCTATCAAAATGATATAAATATTTCTAATTACGTATTACAACCTAAGTGTGATGATTATCAGTTTTCTATTGTATATTTTTATTAAATATACCGTTCAAATTAACCTGAAAGGCCAAATATTCATGGTCTTTAAAGAGCGGAAACAATACTTGATTAGCATGAACCTTGATTTTCTCTTTACAAATATTTCAAAATATGTCAATAATAAAACAAGAAGGTATTAAAATTATGAGATACATGAATACATGAGCACACGAATTTACTATTGATAACAGCATTTTAATGTAAATTGATCAGTATTGAAAATAGATTTTCAACAAGTATAAATTTTGTATCTCGGTTTCGGAGAAGAAAGGTCGCATGTTCGAGGCTCTTTATAGTAACGTTAGACTTTTGTTATATTAACGTACCGTCTTGAAGTTATGCGAGGGCTATTTTGAGAAGGACATCAAAATTTTGAAATGTGGTCATTTACAACTGAACTGGTCAAGGTCCCCAAACTTCCACACAGGACGTTTGACCCTTGACGAGTTTAACAAGCACCTTGGCGGATTTAGATGTCGAATCCGCGACCCTCCGGCCACGAAGTCGAGATCCTGCCACCAGG
Source organism: Araneus ventricosus (assembly GCA_013235015.1). Classification (NCBI taxonomy): domain Eukaryota; kingdom Metazoa; phylum Arthropoda; class Arachnida; order Araneae; family Araneidae; genus Araneus; species Araneus ventricosus. Next base: position 2,190,947 of record BGPR01000023.1, read on the forward strand.
CCACCAAGGTGCGTGATAAATCCGTAGGTGTCAAATGTGCTCGCATAGTGGGGTGGGGAAGTTTGCAAAGGGAGTATCAACTCGAGTGTCGTCCATATTATATGACCATGGTTCAAAATTATGCTTTCTTTCGCAAAATAATTCTCAAGTAGCTTCAAAACGGGACTAAATTGAACTAAACTCAATTTCAGTCAAAAAATCAATTATTAATTCCAATACATTTGGCCTAATTCAGAATTAAAGATAAAATTATTCCTCTCAGTGTTCATTTAATAAATTTAACCGTAAATTTTAATCGATTTGAGTTTCATTGTTCGATTTCATTGAAGATTTGAATCAGTTAAACGAAACAAAGCAATGACAACAGAAACTGAATCACTCACAATCGATTCATTACGAAAACTTATTACTAAAGAAAATTATTATTTTACTTCCTTAAGCCGCATATTATTTTGTAATAACTGGTTTTGAAAAACGGTGCAAAAAAACGCATTTTAGGGTCAATAATTCTATTTAATTAAGGAAATCAAATTACCGTTTCATTTTAACGGACCAGTTTCTCTCTCTTAGTTCTCTTCTTAATGAATATGTATGAAGTCTCGAATTTTGCTGGGAAAAAAACGTCGTTTTTGCAGTGGGAACAAAGCTCCTTTTAAAAATGTTATTTTAACTGCATTTGCTACTGCTGGGTTTATGAAACATTGAATTAATATAGAGTTTTTGACATGTTTGGTTGTTGTTTTTCCCCTTTTATTTTGGTGCATTTTATGCAAAAGAGTGAAATTCTTTCCTACTACAATTTAATGAATAGCTTTTCTTTATTTTGTGAATGTTAAAGGTTTCAGTTTTAGAAAACTCATTATTAATACTGCAGTGTTGTTTTCTCTAAAATAATAATTATTTCGTATTCAAATTCATCTCTGAATAAAGCTGCTTCGTAATATATATTTTTGTTAATTTTTCACGAAAATTCTTTTTAATGTCGTTTGACATTTTGTGAATATTAATGTCAAGGGCGAAGACATTTACAGATTCGTAGCATAAGAATTACGATTCAAATTTTTTTTAATAAAGAGTTTTGATATATATTTCACATTTAACCCTCTGACTGTGTAATTGTTTGAAAATCGCTATTTAAATGCAACGTTTGCAAACCTGTTCAGATACCGTTGAGCCAATCGAGTTGTTATTTATATAGAAATCTTTATTAGTATAATATGATCCAACTCCATAAAAGTAATAAGAAAACACATTAGCCTGTGAAAATCGCAAAATGCAGCAGAAAATAGACTTGCTTCCAACCCGCGGAAATCGCGGGATTCGGAGTTAGAGGGTTAATGCATTTTGTGTTTCGATACCATCTCATGAAAATTAAAATATCATGCTTAATCCAAAAGTGGCCATAAAATATATGATTTTTTGCAAAATAATGAAAGTAACATTTTTCATTAATTGAACAGAGCAATTTTTTTTAAAATTCTTTTGAAGAAAAATGAACTTTTGATTAAAATATAAGGAGTATTCTGATATTTTTTCATCTTTTGTAGTTATTCTTCGCGTATCTCTTATAAAAAAAATGCAATCTTTTTCACTTAAGAGTTTGATCTATTTCTTAAAAAAACCAAAGGAGAAAAAAGATTTGGTTTTAATTAACAATGAAGTTTTTCATTAAAAATTTATAATTTACAAAATGCCGAAGAAGAAATTTTAAACAAAACTTCCTCCTTTTCATTAAGTAAGAAAATAATTTGTGCTAAACTGTGATACAGATTTTTTCAATTGAAGTCTCTTTTGAAAAGAAATCCAAGAGACTTAATTTGTGAAAAACATTTTATTTATTTCTATGCATTGTGTTTTTATTACTTATTTCTGTTAAGGACGAATTAAATTTTAAATATCAATAATTTTAGATTTAAGCGTTATTTTTTAGTATTAAAACGATACGATAATTATTCGAAGAATTATTTGCACAGCTTTTTCCATAATAATTATTTTGGTGATTTAAACATAATGGAGAAACTATGATTCTAAATTAAACTTGTTTATTCCCATTTCTCTTGTCTTTTCAATTATGAATTGCCAACATTTCAATCTTTGTAGTTATAAAAATTGCTTTTTAAGATTCAGCCATGACAATTATATATGTCATGTAAATTATACACGGCTTAGTCGTACCAACATCTAGGACGAAAGAAGATGTACTGCCACTAGCGAATTGCTATGATAAAATGCATTATTACGTCTAATTTGCTGAGTTTAGTTAGTTTAGTTATATTAACGCCCGTTTCGAAGCAACACAGGGCTGTTTCGAAGCAGCATAGGGCTGTTTCGAAGCAACATAGGGCTGTTTCGAAGCAACATAGGGCTGTTTCGAAGCAACGTAGGGCTGTTTCGGGACGGACATCGCAATTTTGAACCACGATCATACGACGAGGACGACACCTGAGCTGGCACTCCCTCTCCAAACTTCCACATTACACCAGTGGGAGGACGTTTGACCTCCTACGTATGATTTAACGTGCAGCATTTGCTGAATGATGAGGTTACCAACTTTTATCAATAAAAAGGAGGACACAATTAAATTGAAGGAAAAAATATCTTAAATGAAAGAAACATTTTGTTCATTGCTACAATAATACAGAATACACAATAATATGATAAATGCCTAATAAAAGCATTTGTAACTTTTTAAATTGTAATTATGCTTATATGCCTATTAATTATTATTTAAATTAGTACTTTTTCATGGAATCTTTTGTTAATGTATCATCTTCTAACAATATATTGGAAACATCTGAACAAGAAATATCCTTCATATTGCATTTTATGACAAGAGTTTCAGCTAGAGTATAATCCTAAAATCATTTGCAAGTGAAAAATACTCTTTCAACTACTTCATTAGTTCCAGGGAAGTACAACGGAAATTGAACAAGAGTAAATAAATTTTCACATGGAATATTTCTTTTAATATAATTTTATTCGGCCTTAATTCAAACATATATCGCAAAAAGATTTATCTCTCTTATAGTATGCAGACGGTAGTCCTTTTGAAAGTGAGATAAAAGATATCGTTGAAAGAAATGCTATACATTTATATTCACTGATTTAACATATATTGATTAACTTATCGATGTTTATATGACGTAGAAATGAAAGGAGAAGATATTGATCAAGTAAAGTAATATACATCTTGAAATCAATACTGAAATAGCAATTTAAAAACTAACTAAAAAATAATCACTTGACGATCAGTTTGCTGTTTTGTACAACAGGAATCCAAAAATATTGTAATTTTTTGTTCAACCAAAGTTGATTGAACAATATCGTTATTTGAAATTTAAATACTATGGATAATCTGAAACACGAGAAATATTTAATTATATTTCAATAACATTTTGCCTCAAATTAATTATTACCGTTGCAAATTGATATGTATAAATATTTTTAATTGATATGCTTTACAATTGAATATTATTATTTTAGAAACTATTCACGTTAATGTTTTCAGTTATCTGTCTACTGATTAAAACTGTCTCCCTGAAAATAACATCAAGATTTGTAAGTCTCCAGCAAATTAAAAATAATGCTAGATTTCAGTAAACTCTAAACTGTCAAGAGACAATAACTGTGACGTTATAACCGATAATTGTGACGTTATAAACGCTAACTGTGACTTTATAACCAGGATAACTATATATTAGGATATGCTGATTTTTATCAGTTGGAAATAAAATCTCAAAGAATGATAATTGATCCAATAGTACCGCTTTATTAAAGTGGTAATTTAACATGTATTACTAATCAAGCTAACCCCAACATTCACAGCCACTTTCTCACGGAGAATGACATTTTACTGATCAAACCCCACTGAAATGCTTTAAAATAATAAATTGTGTGTATGATCATTAAAACAGTATATAAGTGTCGTAACGCAGTTCATAAAATAAAACAAATGATAATATTTGATCAAAATATTCCTGCATTTATAGATAATCTGGACAAACCACAACAGTTTCTCTTTCTTCCAGGAACATTAAAGAAAATAAAAAAATAAAATAAAGCAGTATTGTTCAGCAACGAATTCCGAGACTTCCACTTTTGGTCGATTTTACACCAGAAAAGGGTGTCAGGCAATGAGTCATATGAGCGCATTTCTGGTGTTGTTTGTTAGATCACGCTCGGTAAAATGTAAGCATCACCCTTCCATTCTTCACTTTCCCCCTATTTTTATGAAAATAACTCCGCCCGGCGCATGCGGAAAGCGCGGAGGGTTTCCGAATCCGTTGCTAAACAATACATGCATTTTCCCTTAAAAATTTACAAGCTTTTCTTGTTACACAGACTTAAAAGGAAAACGATGTGAATAGATGAATATTTAATGCGAAAAAATATTGTAAATAGCAAGACGGGAAAAAATCCAGTGTTACGCGAACTAGTATGGAAGATTCGAATGTAATAATTCCAATGTAAAAATTGGAAAATTCCAATATAATATCGTTAAAGGAGCAATGTTTTCTTGCATTCGTCTCTCTGTTGTTATTATTATCTAATCTGATTATGTTTACTACTTTTTTTCTGTCATTTTACCATGCTGCTTTTAGAAACGTACTGATGCTGTAAATAACCAGTAAATTAAAAGTAAAACCATGATTTTGATACGCAGGAAGACTTGAGTACATATAAAATTATGATTTTATAACAGGATTACGGTATATAAGGTGTTTATTAACTCCTGATCTGACAGAAATCAGTTTCAAATTTGATTGAAAATGTGAGTTCATGGTTTATTTGAAGTGACAATTTGGCTTGATTTTACATTTGCAAATCCTTATAGAACCGTTCCTTTCTGCCTATAACATCGGAATCTCTATATCGCCAAGTGTGACTTTTGCACTATAAGCATTATTTTATTTGACAAGCATTATTTTAATGTAATTCATTGAATAACATTCAAATAATGTTATATTTTCTTTATGTGGTATTTTTATAAGTTTTGTAGCCTAATGTCAAAGTATAACAACTAAAAAACTTGACTGCACACCATTTATGACTTTATAACCGTGACGGTATATCAGGTGTTTCTTATAGGATGGCGGTTATTCCGAAAATACCCCCTTTTTCGGATATTCGGGTTTTTTTCACCTCCGGTTTAACCTGGCGGCTATAACCGCTCAAAATACCCGGTTTTTGAAGTAACCGGTGTTCGGGGTTTTTTTTAATGAAAAAACAAACGCCGTTTGTAAACAAAATTTTGTATTAATATTGTTTCTACAGGAAATCAATCCATTGGCCAATATTTATATATTCATAAAGACTCTTTCAGTAATCCGCCAACTAACAGACGCCTCGAGGAAGCGACTGTCGTTGTTTGACCTAAGATGATGAAATTCAACCATTTCAAAAATAAACATCTTCCAATGAAAATTTATTTATTCTTGTTCAATTTACATTGTGCTGCTTGGAACTAATACAGTAGTTGAAAGGGTTTTTTCAATTGCTAATTATTTTTGTAAATATGAGAAATTGAGATTGAATGTTGGTACTTTAGTTGCAGCTCTATCCGTAAAATTCAATATGAAGGATATTTCTTTTTCAGATACTTTCAATATATCGTCAGAACATGATACATTGATAAAAAAAATCATTCATTTAATGGAAAAATACTCATTTAAAAAATAATTCTTAGGTATGTAAGCGTAATTGCAATTTAAATTGTCACAAATATTTTATTATGCATTTATCATATTAAAGTGTATTCTGTATTATTGTTGCAATGCATGAAATGTCCCTTTTATTTACGATGCTTTATTTCTTTAATTTATTTGTCTCCTCCTTTTCATTATAAAAAAGTTGGTAACCTTATTAATAAGTAAATCCTGATCAACCTTTCCTTCCCGAGTACAATTTCGCAATCCCTATATTGCCAGGTGTGTCTGTTTATTGAAGAATTCCATTCAAATACATTAAAATAATGATTTATGTTACTTTTTAATAAGCTTTTCTAGCATAACGACAAAGTATAAGAGAAGAAAATATTTGACCAACATATTTCTGGGCATATCTGAACGATTTCCATTTTTTCTGCAACATAAAGAGGAAAAAAAGAAACAGACGAAAACTAAAAGAAAACCATATTTACATTTATTTTTTTGTCCTTCGAAACTTACAAAACTTTTCCTGTTAGGCAGATATAAAAACAAAACAATGTGAATAAATGAATATTGAATGGGGACAAAAAATATCTCAAAAAGACCACCAGAGAAAGAAAATAAAAAAAAGTCCGATGTTACTCTACCAAGTCCGAAAAATTCGATTTCTGTAATACCGTTGAAGTAGTCCTTTCTTGCATTCAACTCTCCCCTGTTATTATTCTCTAATATGATTTTCTGTTCTGCATTTTTTGTTATTTTACTATTTTGCTTTGGAGAAACGTACTGAGCTAATGCTGTGTCAGATAGCCCGGAGTATATACCCGCCTTCGAGCTTCGTTGTCATGCCGACTTGAATATTATGTCTAGGAAACATGAATATCATCGCAAAAATGAATTTCTTACGTGTCGGTTGTTACATTCATGTTTCATTGTTTTTTATACCTGACTTTATGCAATCAATCAAATTACAGCTGAATCTGTTCTTTGCTGCAATTTGCTGGAATCGGATAGGTTTGCTTTTGCCTCTGTTTTACATCTCTCTTGGATTTAAGTGTTATTATATTTTTCCGCATCGACATCGACTGATTTTTTTTAACTCTCTGAATTCCGTTCTTTTCTTTCTTTTTTTAATTTTTTTCTTTGATGTATAGTTTTTATACATTGATTGAAAAGAGCGATTGATCGTCAATTTGTCTTCGGGTCTACTTTAGGTATGCCGAATTCTTTGAATGTCGTAGTTTGTAGAATGCCTTTGAATGTTGAATAAAATTTAAGGTTATGTAATGGCTGAAATTCAGTGTTTAAGTGAATTTCTATTATTTATTTTTATAACATTGCGAAACTTATATAAACAAGAAAAAACATTTATTTTATTGCATTGCTCATTTAGTGAAATATAATTAGAAATCACTATATATACAAAAAAAAATATAGCTATTAGGAGAACAAAAAAAGTTGAGAAGTGTTTCTTAAAAAGCTTTGACGATGCGATTGTTGAAGCAATTATTCGTGGGAATGATATACGGACATCTTTGTCAAAAAACTAAATAAATAAAAATAGAAATTAATTATTTGACCAGTAAATCTGATGATTTGTTAATTTTATTATTATTTTTATTATATTACTGCTTACTACTAAGAAATGTATGGTTAAATTTTTCTTTCAGGCACTAATAAACATCCCTCTTAAAAAATTTATTCAATAAAAATGAATTCTAGATTAATGGAAGTTATTATTCAAGATGGACAAATTTTTTCTTTTGATGTTATAGAAAACTAGGTCTGGTATTACTAATCTTTAAATCGTATTGCTTCGGGAAATGAAGAAATCGCATGTCAATCATTCCATACAATTTCGTGAATTATATTCTAATTTAAATTGATTATATTATACTATTATAGCATTGAATTATATATGGGGTAGATACAAATTAGGCGAGCAATTGTATTACTGAATAATTTGAGAAATATTAATGGCAAAGTGCTATTTCACTAGCAGATTTAGTAGTATTGTATTCTAAATTTGAGAAAAAAGGCCCTAGGCGCTTCAAGTCCACATATAAGTGAGATATAGATCGTAGCTGTTCATCGTTTTTTCTTTGTTTTTGTAAATGGAGACTCATAACAGTCTGTGTAAGTGCAACGAAATTTCCGTCAAGAATATCAGAAGAGTTCACCGAAAATAGACATTACTTGCACTGCATTTGATTTGATTGACGCGAATATACTCACAAGCTAATGGCAAGAACTAATTTATCAATGGGACATTTTCAGCTTAACGACAAGCAGCCACATTGAACATTTGAAGGAAAAAAAGGTAAGCTTTGTGTATTTCACTATCTTATTATCATATATACTCTCATGCTTTGCTATAACCCCAGTAGCACAAAGATAATGAACAATATCCGCAATATTGTATAATATTGAACAATATTGTACAATATCGGGCAACATGTTGTGCTACCTGAGAACTACGCATAATATGCCATTCTTTTTACTTAATTAATTTGTACTCACTTTGTACTGTATTATAACAGCGTTGGCCTATTTTATACTATCATTGCATTGCATGTAACTAGAAATTCGCTTCTTTTCAAAAAGGACGTATTAGGTAGCATTTTCATTGCAATTAAATAGTGATTTACAAGAGCAGAACGTTAGGAGGCAAGATAAATATGCTGAAACATCTTTCTATCTTCCACACTGAATTACAACTTCCTTACATTCAGCGTATACTTGAAACTTATAGCATAACGTTTCTTGCACCAGCTAAATCCACGCAATTTTCTCCTGAGAGCAATTTATCATTCATAAAATGGCAAGCGTACCCGACCAATTTTAAATCGCGAACAATTATTTAAAACCACTCATTAGTCATTAACCTAGAAGACTATGCCATACACCAAATGATACTTTCAAAATGAAGTATTAGGTAGCGTTTTCATTTCAGTTAAGTAGTGATTTACAAGAGCAGAACGTTGTGAGGTAAGATAAATGTGCTGAAACGTCTTTAATTACAACTTTCTTACATTCAGCGTATACTTGAAACTTATAGCATAACATTTCTTGCACCAGCTAAATCCACGCTAGTATCTTCTGAGAGCAATTTATCATTCATAAAATGGCAAGCGTACCAGACCAATTTTAAATCGTGAACAATTATTTAAAACCAATCATCACTCAACAGTGATTAACCTAGAACACTATGCCATACACCAACTGATAACTCAATTATTACTGAACGATTAAATCACAGCAGGAATCATTTAATGACTTCTACATTTGGATTAAAGGAAGCTTTCCGTAATGTATAGTAGATCCCTTTGGAATCCGAGGCAACCACCGACATCGTCAACCGAAGATTAGAGACCGCGTGTCCCGTAAATCTTTAAACCCTTCCTAACGAGGTTAGGGATACTTGTTATACCTAACAAAATCTCATCTTTTCTGCTGGATTTTTTCTCCCTGTGCCTAACTATAGTATCGGATAACATCGTATTTTTTCTGTCGTAACCTAGGCCGTCTTTTGTTCGGTGGTTATTTTAGACTTTGATACCAATTTTGATTGGATTTTCATTATTAAACATGTGGTGAGTGAAGGTTTGGAGTTGTTGGTTTTGGGTAAGTTGAGGTTGTTCTGGAAAATGTAGGTAGTCGAGTGTTATGTAGAAGGGCTTTAAGTGGTTTCTTATGATTTTAGAAACAGGAGCATTTGAATATTTTGGATTAAAATGAGGTTATCTTTCGTGAAAAGTATTTTGGTAAGATTTTAAAATGTTTTTCACATTTTTAGTTCTTCTCTGATAAGAATTCTGTATTAAAGTTTCAAACTTATGATTTGATTAGTTTTTCTAATAACTTTCTTAACAAAAATGCAAAACTTTTATTTAGATACACCATAAATATTTTTATCTCCGGAATGAAAAAAAATAATTAATACAGATTCCCGCTAAATATTTTTTCTAAATAAAAAGTAAGTAAAATAGGTACCTTTGTAATCTGACAAATGTAATCTATGATTAGTTTTGCACTGCAACGTAGAACACAATCTTGCTTGGAAACTTTTATATACAATACAAACATTTATTCATTCATAAGGATGTCTTTTGATTGTGAAAGGTTGCTTTAAAATAAAATTTAGCAATGATATAGAAATGTAGACGCTAATTGTAGCAATAAGAAATTATTTTTTCTCCTTCATAATTCTTTACGATTATCAACGTACATGATCTAATTATTTTGTCGTAGGCATAGATTCTAACATTTTCCTTAGGGCATTCCTATTAAAATTCATATTTAGGACATTGTTAAAAAAGCATTTTAAAATCTTACCAAATACTTTTCATAAAGAATACGGTAAAACTTCGATTAACCGTAACCGTCGGACCAGGACTGTGACGGATAACGTAATAGATGGATGACAGAAATCTCTTAATACGTATGTAGAGTCACGTGATTTCACTGCTGAAGTAGGACAAAAAATGAAATTAAAATCCTCTAAAAGTTATTAATACATGCATATTGTGTCTAATTTTACAAACAGATTTAATATAAGAGTAGTAATGTATTATATTACTTCAATATAAGAGTAGTAATGTATTGTAATACCATAAACATACGTTACTTTGACGATAACTGATAACAGAAACTGACGATTAAACAAGTGACGATTAATCGAAGTTTTACTGCAATAGTGTTTATAAGTAAATATTCTGAGGCGTACCATATTTTTCTTTTCACGTAAATCCTGGGGAAAAAAATTAGAAAGAACATTGAATCAGAATCGCATACATCAAAATCAGCGTGTTAATATCCTGACTACTCGCGTTTCTTTGACCTTTACGCTACCTAAATGAGTCTATTGACTTTCTTTATGGGTTATAATTCAGCACCTCCCCTTTCGCATTACTCGATTAGCAACATGAACGAATAAAAAAATGACAAGTGCAACAATAAAACAAAACTATCGCCTAAAACTCGTGGCTGGTGTCATTAAGTCCTTAAATCGCCTCGCTATGTCTAATGATACAGCACTGACCCATTCTCAAAGCAGATACCTTCCCTTAGCATCAGAGCATGCAAATCACAAGGTTTGCCGTATAGCAGGTGGAGGACCAAAAGTGATTGAGCTAGATTCTGGGAAAGCCATCGATTTCGGGGATAGGGGGAACCGATGTGGCGTCTCAAATTAAAGTGGTAGACCCCCCTCCTCTGCAGTGGTGCCCATCTACCCCCTCCCCATCCCTTTGCGCTGGTTAGTATGCAGGGATTCATTCTTCTGAGGACTGCCGATAGAGACGTCCTGCTGCTACGGTTAATGTGCTGGGCATAATTATCTCCAACCCTTTTGCGGAGATAAGGAAGACTGGACGAATTTTTAGCAGGTACTCCTCTCTCCATCCGTGCGATAAAAGTAGATGATGGTACACGGCCGTGTCTCTCATCTTTGTGTAGTTCAAGAAATATGATAGAATTGATGTTCTGGTGATAGACTCTGCTAAACATGAGTATGGGCTTTGAGGATTTGGTTCAGATTGCTGCTGTGGTAATCACTTGAAGACCTAATATCCTTTGAGAGAAAGTTTGGATGAGAGTTAATCTACGTAATATAGTAGTATTCTTGGAATTTAAGATAAAATTTATTTAATTTTGTTAAGATATTTAGCTTCATTCTTGGCCAGTTTTTTAAAACAAGTTGAAACTCAAAGCAATTAGGACCGACCCCTGATCCGGATTTCTAAGGCCAAACCTACCCTGTATTAAATTAAATAACCTGCATAGTAAATAATCGTTCTATAAAGTATTTTGCTTATATTTAAAGTAATATTCATAAATTTATCAATTAGAATAAAATTGTTTAAATATTTTTAACGAATTTGAGTTTTTCTTACAGAATGCTCATTTGCATTCTCATTAGGACCAATTAATATAGTTGTTACGGTGAAATGATCAAAGCAGGATGGATTTAAATCTTCGAAATACATTGCGACCATTTTTAGGGTAAAAATGATTGCGACGAACGGATGGTTAAAAGTACTTACACTGAAAAATATCTGTTATTAAATTTGACTTATGCAAAAAATCACAGTTCTTGAAAGTTATAACAGTTTAATTTAACTCAATAGCAAGTCGAAAAATCTCTCCATACGCGTTTTTTGACCTTCGCTCTTTCTTTCCGGCGGCGGCGCTAAGTATTAGCCGACATCTGGTTCAAAAACTAAAAGCGTCGGCGTTCGCTTCCATTTACAAAAGATTTCTCCCATTGATAAAAAACACCGACGTTCATATTCCTCCCTAAATCCTTCCCAGTGATGTATCCAAATGCTTTGAATGCGAAGATATTTCTGAACAATTCCCACTTTTTTTTTATTTTTCCGGAATTCGTTTAATAATTTCAGAAACGCACTGTGCCACAAAGGTAGGGTAGAAGCCAAACGTCTTTCTTTTACACTTTTCTCCCAATCGCATGAAGTCAATGGGGGTATTTTTTTAAATAAAAAATATATTCCTGTGCAGCTGGGGACCCACAAACCGGAAATAATGAGATGAAAAAGAATAACTGGCATACGATATTAAAAGAGAGAACTATAGAATTTGACTTTTCATCTCGTATTTCTGCACGTTAGGGTGAAAAAAGTTGGAATATAAAGTACAAAAAAATAAGTAAATAAAGTAAATTTCAATTCTCTGAGGAAAATTTGCACCTGATCAAATTCTTTTGTACCCCTTTCATATTTTTTTATTTTATTTTTGTATTATTTTTTATTTCATATTTTTCACCATCTTCCTCTCTTATTTTGCAATTTTTGAGTCGCCAACTTTTCTTTAAAACCTTTCATTTTTTTTTTCTTTATTTTGTGTTGGCAACCCTTTATCGGGCAACTTTAAAATTCAAATTACGGGAATTTTTAAAGTGGAGGGTCTTTTGTTATCAATTTCATCTTCCTATTTTTAATCGTTTTTTTTTTGTTTATTTTATTTGTTGATGCTTTATTTTCCGTGTTTTTACTGACAGTTAGGGTCGCGAATATAAAGTGGGTCGTATAAGCAGTGGTTTTTACGCAAATTTTAAGTTTTTGTTCTGCGAAAAACTGTTACGAGATAATGGCGTGAAAAGTGTTATTTTTCTTGCTGAAAAATAGCCTTTTATCGCTGAATATAAAAATATTCTACTAGATTTTTTTCGTTATGCCTTTTCCGGTTACGTTTATAAAACAAATTTGATCAAGTTTTTGGCTGTAGTTCTGTGAGATACCATAATACATTAAAAAAATCTGGGGTATTGCATTAATTTTCAGTTTTATTAATTAGGAAATGAAATATGTCTCTTTTGTGCAATTGTTTTAAAGCTGTTTTTAATATGACGAAACAAAATTTTAAAATCAAGTTTTCGGCTGTAGTTTTGTGCGATACCCTAATTCATTTCAAAAATATGGGATGTTGCACTAATTTTCAGTTTTATCAATTAAGGAATGAAATAGGTCTTTTTTGTACGAGATAGACTGCTTTAAAGCTGTTTTTAATATGGCGAAACAAAATACTGTATCATTTACATTTGCTGAGCTACTGCATTTCAGAACTTATAAGAAGCCAACCAAAAAGCTGTTTTTAAAACGAAATAATACGCTGGAAACGAAACAAACAAAATTCTGTGCCATTTAACTTTCCTACACCACTGCACTTCAGTGCATGCAGACAGTCAGGCAAAGAATTCCTTCTTAAATCCCGTATCTTTTTTGAAGGTTATTGACTTTCATATAATGATCCTTTAACATAAAATCTATATTATAGGCCCAGAATAAAGATTTGAAATAATTAATGTAAATTATTACAAATATATTTATTAACAAAGGTGTTTATGATAATTTAACATTCTCTCACTCTTCTTCCTTGCTCTTTAGACGAATATATATCTTTTGACATACTAAGCACGTATTTAATAGAAACTACAATAAGTTATCTTCAAAGTGCTTTCTTGAAAAGAGATTTTATCGTATGTTTAATATTTTAGGAGCGAGCAAGGTACGGAGATACATTAAAGTCGTTACAGAGAAACACTTAGTAATAAATGAAAATGTCATTCAGTTATGTCCGTCCCTTGCCTGGAATATACAATACACGTCACCGTTGCAATAAAAACTTTATATCAATTTTGATTCTAGTGATACACGGACAATGAAACAGAGATCTTATAAATTAAAGTTCTTCAACTGATTTATTAAATATGTAAGAAATATTGAAGAAAAAAAGGCTTTTGTGGAGGGAGGTACTGGACCCAAGGTTATTTTTTTAAAAAATATTATCTCTGTATTTATATTTCAATTGCAAAATCATGGTAATATTATTTTAAAGAAACTTAACATTTATTTTACCAGAACTCCAACGTGAATGTCTTTCTTCGTTATACAACACGAATTATTTAATTTTCAAACTGAGTTTCGTGTGAAAAATATTTTATTCGACAAGTAACCAAAATAAGCTTTTTGTTTTCCATCAAAAGCCTTAAATATAAAAGATTTCCGCACACCTCGAAATAAGCTAGCGTTAATTGAACGACAGTTTTAAATTAACACACAAAAATATCAGAAAATCTAATAAAAAAAACTCAGTGTCGTCTAAATCCAACAAAAAGCAGAATAGAAAATAACATTGAAAACGAATTTGCGAACTCACGCGACTACCATAAATAATTAACGAAGATAGTAAAATAAACCTAAGAAAGACGTGAAATAACACAGAAGGATATAAATAAAAGCGCTAAAAATATCCCCATCCCAATAACAATCTCCTTCCCCAACTAGTGCATTTCACATAAATTCATCATTTAATCGCAAACGCAATCTACTTCGTTATACGAAATAAATTTAATTGAAGTGATCCTGGCATAAGGACAACCATCCAGAATGGGAAACGCAAAGCGTTGAAAAGAAGCTGCAACACACACACGTTAATCGCTTTAAATAAAAAGAAATAACACGAAACAAAACAGCACGGGGAAAAATCCCCCTTGAAAAGTGGTACGAATTGCTCTTTGCGGCCATCTCTTCACCTGCTACTTGCCGTCTTAATTGATAGCGTTTCTAGGCATAACTGCAATTTGCCGGTCGACTTACCAACTTAACCTAGGTCGTTCCGAGCAAATTCGTCAAAAAGAAACGGGAAGGGGTGGCGGGATGGGGTTTGTGAAAGCACGAGGCACAAGCAATTTGTGGCGGTGAAAGCACTAGTAGAACATAAAACTAGAAGCCGTTAACTTCACTCTATCTTAAAAGATGAAAAGAAAAAATATACATCCAGTGAAACCTCTTGACATAGTTTAGTGTTCCTCAGATTTGTTGGAAGAGGAGGTTATAAGGAAAAAATCTGAATAAATAAAAGGTCTGGTCTTTTTGAAGTTAGTGGAGGAAATAAGGTTTTCAGAGAGCGAAATACAGCGGTGATATTGAAGTTCGTGTTTTGAGAGAAGGCTACATGATTTTTTTCTTCTCATATGGAATAATATAGGAATATTTTATGTGTTTTAAAATAGGGTAAAGAAAAGCTTTCGAATCCTAATTTTGTAAAGTTATTGTTGTGTAAAATAAATGTTTATCTATATTGCATGTAATGCATACGAAAAGAATGGATAATAGCTGCCACGTTGAAAAATAGCATATTTCGCTGGAAACGTTAAGTTATACTTTAACTAAAGCGTGCTGATCTTGCATTATTGCGATACTCATTAATAGCGTATGATTTATTTAATTCGCATTTATAACAATAAAACGTTTGCAGATACGCATGTTCAAGCAAAATATATCCTAAATATATCTAAAGAATTGAAAAGTTTAAGATAAAACGAACCAATACAAATATTGGTTAAAAGAATAGCAATAAAGTATTATTTTGTCTAATTCTTAACTTTTCACTGTACAGTGTTTAATCTTTCTACCAAGCAGAAGTAATGGATTTTTATTAGAGATGTGTGCAATTATTTGATTCTAGTTGAAGTTTTAATGCTCTGTATTGTAGATACAGAATCTGTGAATTCCATATTTTAACACTATATTAACGCTATCAAACTCTATAATTTTTTTTTTTTTTTTTTTTTTGGCATTGTAACTTTTTTCCCCCAGATCAACCTACGTATAATTCTCGAGGAACGAAAAACTAAAAATTATGTTTCTCTTCATGTATATTTCAATTGCTATAAATTCAGCTAATTTTTCGTCTATTTTGAACTTGCTAATTTGAATAATGTAAGCACAGTGTACAAGTTTAGTGTTTAAATTTAAATCGTTTAATTCTAAATTGAGGATATAAGAATAATTAAGAATCGTAACTAAAATTGCAGCAGAAGAATAATTAAGAAACATAACTAAACATGCAGTAAATCGAGATAATTTTACTCTTCTGCTTTATTCTTGGCCATTTGACTATTCTACACATGCATTATTTATTGTTTTAAATGCTCAATTCTAAACTGTGGTGTTAAAAGTCGGTATTTTAAGTACAGGGCTTCTTTGTTATGTTATAAAGTCTTATATTTACATTAGCCAGCATGTGACATAGCTTGAAAATGAGGGAAAGCTCTACTTTCCGGCTCACCTGTTCTTCATGGCTAAATAAATAGTGTCCTTGACTGCTGATATGCTTACGACGCATAAATCATTAGCGCACAAGCGCTGGCTGGAAATAACAAAGGACCAGCACCGTCCATTTTTACCTTTCTACTAATGATAATACTTTACCGATAAAAAAATCAGTCCAAAACGATGACAGGAATCGAGAACTCCATTTTTAAAAATATGTGTAACAAAAGGATTAATCCTGTATAATGAGAAACCGGGCGCAAATGATTCCCGAAGCAATTCAGCGATAGTTAATGCCGAAAACCCCGTCTGTAGGAGGAAAAACCATAATTATTAAAAAATCGGTCCGAAACAAACTTTCATCATTTAATGACATTTTATTCTCTTTACGAACCCCACAGATGAGGGCCTGGAATAAGGAACAAAAGGAAAAATCTCCATTCTTTTCCCAAAAGCCGCCATCTAAGAAAAATGTCTTCGCCGGCGATTGTATCGCGATTAACGCGACACTGTACCCCTCAAAAATGTTCGTTAAAATCCAATAATGAACAATTTCGAAGAGTGTCTGAAGGAACAACTCATTAGCGAGATTGCAGCACATGTTGCTAATATAAAATTCGATAGTCATCAGAGGAGGTATCATGTGTTTCTCACCACCCCTGCCCCTCTTGCTGTGATAAATGGTGAGCAAGAAAGTGCCGCTGAAACTGTTGTGGGTTTAGGTAAGGCTGGATTTACGAGGTGTTTAAGATAGAGTAATCTATGGTATTCGATTGCATGATTCGGAGTTAATTAATTGACTCTGGGTTTATACAATCTTTGATATCATATGCTGTCCAAGTCTACATTGTATGAGCATAATACCTTTTCCTGGAATACACTTTTGGTTATTTATTTAAGGATTTTCCTGCAATGTACTGTAAAATACAGCAACGCTGCTGGGAGGTTCTAGGCTAAAATGTGGCTGGATTTGAGAGGTGTTTGAGTAATTTATGGTAATCAATTGCATGATTTAATAAGTAATCTATGGTATTATGCTGCATGATTCAGATGCTAATTAATTGATACTTATTTAAAGAATATTTGATATCATGTGTTCGTCAAGTCTGCATTATATGAGTACATACAGAGAGAGCGAGTCTCTCTCTGGAATGTAATTTTGATAAATTATTTGGTGGTTTTCTGCAGTTTTTTTTTTTTTTTTTGGAAAAATGCCGCAAGGAATATGGAGTAAAGCCGTTGGAATTGTTGAAGTTTTAGATATGCCTTGATTTATGATTTGTTTACGATACGGCAATTTATGGTAATCGATTGCATGATTCGGAATTAATTAACTTGTGTTTAAACAATCTTTGAAGTCCTGTGTTCCTGAAATCTACATTGTGTGAGTGCATAAAAACACCTTTTTGAAATAGAATCTACACCTCCCTGTGCTCCTATCGCTTTTATAAATGGTACAAATAAATGCCATTGGAACGCTTGGAAGGTAGGTATGGTGTCGATTTGCAGGAATCAAAAAGTATTGAGAATATCTGGCATATATATGCTAATTTTATTAAATGGCTCGGAATTAATTTACTCCGGATTTATCTTCAATATTTTTTGGTGATTTAGATCGTATTTACCAGCATTTACGTAGTGTTAAAGAGAGAGGAGTAATCTGATCGTAAAGATTTTAGTTTGGTAGCATGATTCGGGGCTAATTAATTGGTTTTTGATTTAACTAATCACTGGTGTCGCAATATCATATGGTTAGCTTAGCTGTTATCATATGTGAGCTTATTGCTGAGCAAAAGAATTATTGCAGCAAAAGGGGGGAGGATTAAAGCATATAGTTAAAAAAATCTGGCAATTAAATTTTATCATCGTAAATACGAATCCTATGTTAAGTATTTCGGAATTCATGCTGTATTTACGATAAAAAGAAAAAAACATTTTTTAGATGCCCTATAATTTAATTAAACTACAAAGTTCCAAATAACGGAGACTTAAGATTTCTCTACTATTCAACAAAAGATTTTCAATCGGTATCTATTCACTTATTCATAGAAAAATTGATTCTGAGTTTGAAGATCTGCGTTATTCAAAAAGCTCCAAAGGGATGTTATTCCTCTCTTGTCTGCTTGACTGCATGGGACTTTAAGCCTCCTCTCTGTTTCACATATAAGCTGCAAACAATATGTTTCACGCGTTAACCAAAACATCATTGAAACCTGTTTCAATTTTCCTGAAGTCTTATGTACTCCACCAGGTTCAGTTTGTATTACGATATTCGTGAGATGATCTAATTTCATTAATGTGCAAATATTTTCATTGAAATATAACAGTAAATTAAGGCATTCGAGGAGTTTACTTAATTGTAATTTCTGTCTGAATAAAAACGAAGAGATGTTTTTAGTAATGCAATGTCTTTAAATTCGACTACATCTATAAAATTTTATAAAGAATAATGTAATTCATAGATGCGAATTATGCTAAAAATCAGACTGAGTTTAATCTATGGATTATGCACTCCCCTGGCTCTCATAATACTTATTCTTATGCCTTGCCTTTCGAATTGTTTTTCCAAACTTTTTTTAATCAACAAATTAAATATTGATTAAATCAGTGGATAATGAATCCGTAATTGCCTGTGATGAATACTTATTCTTTTAGTTAGATGAATTCAGTAAAATTGTGGACATAATTGACTACATTTCACCAAAAAAATTTGCCAAGCTGTCTTTTTTCAATACACAAATTAAATATTGAATAAAACACTGGATAATGAATCTTTAATTGTTAGTTCAATCTTATTTTTCATCGCACTATTTCGAAATAAATCGTATGATGTATACATGTTTGAGGGAAAAAATCATTCACAGCTTTCATTGAAGTGTGAACTTTTTTACTTGAACCTTTAAGTGACTTATTTTTCAGCTTCTAGAAATTTTCTCTGTAGAAAATAAACTTGTTTAATAAGGACGACTTTTTAAAACCTTTTCTTGGATTTTTAACTTTCTCGTATTAAATAACACATTCGCATCCGATTTGCAATCTTAAACTAATCTCTTTCTCATTTCTTAATACATTATAAACTTGAATTAATCCCTATGAATTCATCTTTTCCTTTAATTTCTCCAAATTTTATTCTGTTTCTCTTAACCATTAAAAATAAAGCGCATGCATTTTATAAAAACATTCCCAGATTTCGCGATTTTTTTTGCATCCAATATATCAGCTTAGAAAAATTTCGAAATAATCAAATTACTCCGAATCTGAAATGTAGATGAGAGAAAAGAGATTCCAAGGATCCCGCGCGAGACATCCAACGCGTGACGTCACAGTTATTTTCTCCTTGTCTTTGCCAGATGTGACGTCACGAATGACGTAACCCAGAATAGAACGGAGCTCGGACGAATCGCGGGAAGTTTTCCCCTCATTCGCCCGTTAGACCGCACACGTGCGCGGTGGTTTCCTTGGTTGCTGCCTCTAACGATCCTCTTGATCTCCATCCTCCCATACCCTAAGATTATTAAACGGTGTTTTTCCAGACCGTGTGATCTGATTGAGCATGGATTTTTTGCAGAGATTGCATATTGCAAGGAGATTGCTGCGCATCGAGAAATGAGAAAGGTAGGATTTTTTTCCCTTCATTTCTCGGAATATATTTAAAGGGATTTTCTGTGAGTAATAGCATTTGTTAAAGAAACCAGGATATATCCTTTCAAATAAATTTTTTGAGCTTTTGCAGAACATAGTTTGTTTTTTTATCCAATCAATTTGCATGAAAAGGAGGGTGGATGGGTGGGAGGGAGGCTATCTTTAGGGCGAATAATTGTTTTGTAAAATTTGCTTCGTCATCTGAACACAATTTTATAGAAACAGTATATATTATAAAACGGCTACTCCATATATAAGAGGTGAATTTCAGGATATGGGAATTCGATATATTGTCGCAATAAATTTCAACTACAGCAGAATAAAATAATTCACATAATTTCTCTTACAGGAAATATTTAGATGTATTTACATTTATCTTTCGTTTATTAATTTTAATATCTAGTATACAAATTAAAATTTTGATTTTATTGAATTAAAAAATGAATAATAAAACAAACATTTATTTGTAATTCATTGAGCTGTTAACGGTAACACATCTATGGGAAGTTTTACTTTTGCACATTTTCTCTATTGTAAATACTAAGTTAATTAATTAATTTATTTTTGTTTATAGGTTTTCAGTGTTGGAAGTAATGTTTTTTTTACGTACGAAACTCGACCATATGACTTTTTAAAATTTAATGTCGAAATTAATTAGCAGAAAAATATTTTATTTGTTAGTTTTCTTGAAATTTTAATTATTCGCATTTGGTTATAAGACTAAATAAGGTGCTAATTATAACGAGTCCTTCATTGTTTACTATAATTAGCATTAATTAGATCACGAACTAATGTAATCTTAAGGAGAAACTTGAAATTCATCATTTCGCAAAACCTGAAATATTTGAGATAAAACTTATATTATCATTAATGATCAGAGATAATTGATAAATTATTATCACTACATAATTTCTTTCTCATGGATCTTGAAAGGTTTCAGAGAGCTGATGATCTGTAAATTCATTTTTTTTATTTCGTTAATTTGGTTATCTCTTATTTTTGATTTCCTCTTCAGGCTCTTGTATCAGTCATAATTTAAAATCTGCATTGCAGATATTAATAAAATGATTGGAACTCTTATAAGAAACAATGCACATTTTGAATGCAGTAAGAAGTTTTAACTGAAAAATTATTGCTGCTCTAACATTAAACAGCATTACATTGGTAATTGCATGCATTAAATTAAAAAATTCTCAAGCTTGTTTTAAATTTGAAATAAAATTAAGTTTTATCCTATGATATTTAAAATCTGGTCCAAAGGAAACAGAGGAATGTATCCATTTTCATTACAATGCATAAAATATACCACTGATAAATACATATAAATTATAACGTATTTTCCCCTCATTTCCTTTGTGTTTTTTTTCAAACATATATTACGATATATATAATGATATCAGCTTAAAGTTATTTATAAATTCACGCATTTTAATTATAACTCTAGCTTGCTTAGCTTTCGTAATATTTATCATCCTGAAGCGTTATTAATCCTTCTAACAGTCAAATCTTCAATGCTAATGTGCAGAATATACAAACAACGCAATGAATAAGACAAGGAATTTTTAGATTTTTAGTTAGAGACGTAGAGTAGTTTTGCCCCGCGTTTGCCGGCGAGAAACGTTATTTAAGTCTATCATTTTCGTTGAAATTGTATTTGCCAACTTTCTTAATTGCACATTATTCTTGCAGAACAGAGACGGGATTATTTCTCGTTATTTTTCTTTTTAAACTTTTTCGTAGATTTTAATCTAATTTGTTGAAACCGTAATTCCGAGGTGTGGATGAAAATTTTAATTAACTAGTAAGTCATTATGCGCTTGCTAAATTTAAGTTTTTTAATTAATTTTATGAGGTTGTTATAAAATTAAGAAAAATAAAGATAATAGAAGTAGCCTATGATTTTTTATTTTACCAGAATCGTTGTTAGAGCACCAAGCCGAAGAATTTTGTTATTAAATATAGAACACTTCTGAAAACATAAAAGCTTTCTAAAATACTTTTTATATCCTTTTAAAATATATATAGAGAGAGAGAGAAAATTAATTATTCAGTGTTTGTCATAACTTATTTTCGTATTTTTCATATCCTATAACGATACGTAAAAATTATCAATAAATCTTTGTGAAAAAGAAGGAGAGAGACAGCAAAACTTTTTTGAATTTAGTTAACTATTTATGTAATGGATCCAGCCTGTATAAATCACTATTTGTACTTTAACCTATTTCTCAAATTGGTGCATTCTTTGTTAAATTTCCTAGCTTGTGTGCCAACAAATGCGAAAAGCTAAATAATTTAAAATTTATCATCATTTAATATAATTTTATTTGCAGTTTTAATTAAATTTATTCCACATTTTAAATTTAAAAATCGAAATGTATTTTAAAGCTACAGTGGATGAAGGCTAAAAATTAAAGACCTAGATCGCCGTTACAATCGAATTTCCATAATTTTAAATTACCATTTAATAATTATAACAATTAAATCCACTTCTTAAACCTTACCGTCACACTCTAACATATAATTTACTTGATTGAGGGTGGTAACCGTCCGTATCGAAAGTGGTTGAACTACTTTTTCGAATGAAACTACTAACCTTCCAAAACTTTTCTTCTAGATTATTTTCCTGTTAAACGCTTGAAAAAGGGAGAAAAATTCTAAAAGCTGACTTCGAGATAAATATCCCAGTTTGTATCTCATAATGACCATAACCCACATGGCTGCTACGTCATAGAAACATATCTGACACGTACAATCAAAGAAATGGATACCACAAATGCATTTTCTACCTTTTCGGGAACTAGGAAAAAAACATTAAAAAGATGTTTCGAAATGATATGCTACTCTCCGTCAGAAATCGAAGATGAGTTCCGGTAGCTAACTGCAGTTACTAGGCAGATTTTTAATTTATTCAGTTCATTTTTTACTTTTTTTTCTTATGCGCCAAAGACTATTTCGCCAAAACTAGCGCCAAAAGAGAAAAAGCGCATCGCTTTACTCTCTGCCTGCAAAATACTTGCAGAAAAAAATAATAAAAGTCCCGCGACATAACTGCACACATTCCCAGTAACGGAGACTGACGACCATATTAAACGATGGTTTTTCTATAGTTTAAATCTGATAAGATAACAGATAACAAATGGTCCGTACTAACGAAAAATCGATGAAACTATCATTACGCTTTAGCCATTGATGTTCTTCAGCCAAAGTAGCGAAGCATTTTGCTGCCTTCCCTTCATGTCCATATTAGAGATTTTCCAACACTCGCCTTATTGGCAGATTTTGATAGCTTATTTGATCGTTATAGATTTAGATAAGAGATAATCCTCGAGTTGCTTCGTATTTATTTGCCTACGGAACAATTAATTACTTCTCCTTCC
>BGPR01000023.1:2216832-2290791 GCA_013235015.1 Araneus ventricosus
GGTATTTAATATTCCTTTTGTTGCTAGAAACTTCCTATCCTTTCAGGTTCTGGAAGGATAGGAAGATTTTTGGTTTTGGTTTCTGGAAGGATTTTTGGTTGTTTCGAATTGCTGGCGAAATTTAGACCTATCAGCTAAATATGGGCCATCGAGGCCAGATCCATTATTGTCAAGAGTATAAGTTTTGAGACGATTATCCAAGTTTATACTATTTGATGCTCTTCAGTTGATTATTGATTTACCTTTTCTTATAGATCATCTTCACTTTAAAACAGGCTATCACAACCAAAACCTACTTTTATTTCCTGTTAATGTAGGAATTTAATCCTATTAATGTCCTGTAACCCAATTATAAGGTGAAAATTTTCACCTTTTATTTCATAGCATAATGTAAGAAGTCTTTCATGAAAAGAAACTGAATTCGTCACCAGCGTGCAATTTATCGCAACGGAAGAAGATATCTATTCGAAATATTGGGCAAGCGCTTAATATTTTGAGAAATTCCATCTAATTGCTAATAAAACGAATTATAGTAATTCTCTTTATGTTATGATTTTTATTTATAATTTCTTAAAACCTGAGAAAGAAGAAAATCAATTTAATTAATTTCAAATTGATAAATTTATATTGTAGTTTCATTTTTACTTTACTTATTTGTAAATAATTTTGAACTTTACTGACTTATTACATTAATTCTAATATTCTTTTATTATAGGAAATCTTGTCATAGGTATCAAAATTAACACCATTGTGTATACAAGCATATATGTCATATGAAAACTTTAATAAAGTTTCATCCTTGAGATACGTTTCTTAAATATTCAGAATTTCCACAACTATTTTTAGTTTAAACTAGTAGTACGCGAACGGCGTTGCCCGTGGAATCAGGAATTCAACAAAATGAAAAAAAAAATGCCCACAATGACATGAAAAAGTTCTGAAAACAAAAGATACACATTATTTTGATTTCCCCGCTATTTTTTCTTCGCGATAATGACATTTCAACTGTAGAAAAGCAATATAGAGTACGTTAATCCGAAACATTATTAAAAAATTGCAACGTGAAAATGATTATTATACAGCAAGCAAAATACATAATCGAATCCGAAAATAATAATCGAAGTCATTCAATTGAAGATTATGACGTCACCTGCGCCGTCAGCCAATCAAATTGCCATCAACGTTCCGGAGAAGTGCCGCGCGAGGAAACTCGTTACAGGAAAAATATCTTTCAACAACTGACCAGGGAAAAATTAATTAAAAAAAACGGAAAAAGTTATTTTAGTCATTCTTGTTTTAAATCCGACAGAACCGTTACAGTTATAATCTGAAAAAAAATTGAAAATAATAATGTTATTAGAACATTAGATGCAGCAAATTTAAAAACAAAAATAAAATTTAGATGGCAAAACTTACTATTTTTAAAATTTTCTCAAAATTCAGTAAATTACGTTAGACGTTCAAAACAAACTTCATTAGAACGAAAATTGTTCGTTCTATCTGATGGTACATGGGTTGTTTTTCAACGATCATTAGGAAAGATACTACGACCGTAAACGTGCCAAAAATGACCCAAAACAGCACAAAACATTGAATAAAAAAATTTCTAGATTAAATTATAAAATTCCGGCTTCTAGGTGCATTGAGTCACCATTAAGACTACCTGTGTGACAAATTTCAAGATTGTAAGTGCGATAAATTCGTCTGGACATCGCACGCAGGCACACAAGCACACACACACACAAACATTGCCTTTTATAAGTATAGATGAAAGCGACAAAAATATGGTTCTAATATTTCAATTTTGATCTCAGAAATTTTTCATATCCTGCAAACACCAAAGATAGAATGCATTGCTATTATAAATTTTTATCTAAATTTTTATACACTTATATTCCCTTTCCCATTCTTACTTCTTCTTCTTCTTCCCCAACTGTATATTTTATGTTCAATAAGCAATCATTTACCCCAAACTTTCTAATGTGCCCCAACGTCTCTCTGCAGCGGGCTTCAAAGATTTTTCTTGCCATTTGCATTATGCAGAGAATGGTTTTAAAAGAGAAATGATGATTTATAAGTTCCCGTCAAAGCAAAAGGGGGGTTTCTTTCCAGAAAGTATCTCAAATGTTGCATACTTGATAGATCGGTTTTCCTTTCTTGGTAACTTATTGTGAAACGCTGCTGTTTCGGTTTGAAAACAATGTCTTTGGATTCCCTCTGTGCGGGTCTTTGGGCGCTGCGTATGCGTAAACAACTTGGAATATGTAGTATCTTCTTCTTTTCTGTTAGATTTGCAGGAAATAAATTTATACTTCCCAGCTTTTGCTTGAATAATTTATACCGACTGAATTAATGGTGTTAAAATGCATTTAGGCTTTTGGGATGTTTTGGAAAACGGTCGGGACCGGGCGACAACGGAAACAGCACCGAGTGGAATTTGGTGTAATGAAATGTAAAAAGATGCGCGTGCTTTGATGTTTTATGTGGCTCTTAATCAGAATGAGTGTTCCCAGAAATGCATGGACTATTTCGCTGTTAAACATTCATATTGCTTAGAACTCACGATTCATAATGTTGATAATGAGAAATATATTCAACTTTTTATGTTCATTAGAATGCAAGTTCTTACAGCCACAGTAGACAAACAAACAAAAACAGAGGACAAAAAAATGTCAAATATTGGTAGTAATCATATTACTTAAGAAGAAAATAAACGTCAATGAAAACGACTATTTTTTTTTTCGGCACGTGACCTGTTGGTAAGATCTCAGCTTTAAAATCGGAAGATTCCTGGTTCGAAACTCGATTCCAAAATTATCTGCCGTGTACGTGGTCTTGGTACACGTTAAGTCTGACATCAAAGGTCAAGCGTCATCTCGCTGGTACAATAATTAAGTGGATTGTAGTGACAGTTGTTATAATCTATACCATTCCGGTACTATTTACAATTTGTAATTAATGCGCAACACAACTATGATTAAATTATTGTACGACAACGATTAAATTATGTTTATATTAGTGATTTTTTTCTATATTTTTTCTTCCGTTCAATTGTGAATTGTTTGTGCATAATACATTCCCGCGTAATCTGAACTGTATAACACATAACACTGAGATTTGGCTTTCTTATGCCCGCTAGTGTTTTTTTTTAGTTCTCTTAATAAGGCTACTTTAACTATAGTCACTGATACATGTCTACTAATAACGTTCGGTTATATTCATTTCGTTTGTTATGTGTAATTAATTCAGAGTACTTTACTGTGCATAATTCTCATTCACTGATGCCTATGAGCAGAGCATATTTAAGAACATGCATTGAATGAGTTTCATGTTCTTTTGAATATCAGTCAGCTCTAAACTGTTTGTGCTACTCAACTGTAACTGTGAACTGCTTGTTTTCCAAATTTTATTATTTTCTGGACCATCTTGTTTCATTTTAACTCTATCAAAATGTCACAAGATATGAATGAAATAACTAATAAACGATTAATTTGTTTAAGATTACTCCAAAACTTACATAACTCAACTGTGAATATTCAATACCATATTTTCTAAATCTCAAGAAATTCATATAAAATGCTTTTTTGATCAAATATTTTTCATCCAACGCCATCAAACGTTCCACATTTCTTATTCCAACACCGAAAATAAAAAAAAAACTCTCCCCCATGCATTTTCTTTCATCTACCTCTCAGCTAACTCTACCAAAGAAAAATTGTTCTTAATACTACATGCATGTTTGTCGGCGGCAAAAGAAGCATTTTAGAAGAACAGAAAAGAGGCATGCACACATTTTCCATCTCCCCCTTCTTACGAAAAAAATGAAATCGTTGAGATGAGAAGTTAATAAACTCGTACCGCCCCATCGCATTACATCGGCGTGCGCGCGCTGTCAGGTTAGGTTGTTTATCACGCTCCCGGACCCATCTTACTTCCATCATCAGACTGCGAGAGAAAACACTTCTCCGCCAAAAAGTATCCTCATCATCAACAACTAACCAACAAACGTCTTATCTCTCCCTCTCTCTTTTTGTGCTGAATAACACAAACTCGGGAAAGTGGAGGCGAATAAAAAAGATCTTCTCTTGCCTGCCATCGTTTTTATTCCCTCTCTCAGTCGTCCCTCTCAACAAATCTATTTGAAAAAGCGTGCATGCAGCCCTAAGTGAGGAAAAAAGATGAGAGGGAACAGAGAGGGGTAGGCAGAAATCATGGCCCTCTTTCTCTCCCGCCTTATCCCCACCCGCCCCCACTCTATTTCTGATCACTTTCTTCTTGTTCTTTGCATGCCGTGGGAGAATGGAAATAGGACGTGTGGGAGCAAAAAGGTTGTTTGATTCGTCAACATATATTTTGGAGGAAAAGGGTGTTTCATATTTTCGTAATTGGCACAAGGAAAGATACAGTCTTCGTCTGTAGTTTCAGTAACGATTTATCATGCAGATTTATATAAAATACTGGTATTTTAGAACAATATCTGAACGTTCTATGACTACAACAAGATCTCGTCCTTTCGTCATGACTGAGTAGTCAATGTTACAATGTAAACAGTGTTCATTCTAAGAAAATCAGTTTTACAATAATTGCAGAAGCAAGATTTGTGCTTTAAAGGAAATGACTTGAAAGTCAGAACATTTTCGTCAGTAATCAGTCGTAAAAACATTATTTGGCCCGTTTCTATGACAACAAACATGCTCAGACTGAGTAACGAGAATCCATGTGATCGATAATCAGCTAATAATAATTTAATTTTAGCGCTATTTTCTAAAACAAAAAGGTAAACAAATAAATGAGATATTGTTTTTTGCCTGCATAATTTTTCTGATTCCGCATATAATCTTTAACTGTGTCGCCAGTTTTGTGAAAACGCCTTCGTAAAAAATATCAACTGTGTAGTGTACGGGACATTAAACTTTTAACATCTTATTTTAAATATTAAACTTCGTAGAATCTTATATGAATAAATAAGAGAAATAGATTAAACTTTTGCTGGAATAAATTAACGAAGAAAATGAGAAACTTACTAGAATATAGAGATGGGTTTATTTTTGTGATTATTGAAAATTTTTCATAATCAATGAGACTCTGACTAAATACAGTATTTTGGTTTGTAAATAAGGAATTGATTTTAAAATGCTTATTTCGTTGGTGTTTACTTTTGAAATAGGGAATTTCTTCATTTTTCTTCTCTTAGAGAAACATTTTGAAACTTTGTAAACACAAATAGTACTTTGGTTTGCATTTGTGTAAGGTGTTATTGATCTACAATAATAATAATTTGCTATGATAGCTTTGAATTTTTCGTTTTTCGAAAGTTTATTTCTGAAAGCTTAATTTATAAATTGTTTGAAGCTAATATTTTAAACGTGCATAAAAATCTTTTGATGGATAAAAATGATTTTAAACAGTACAATTTTTACATCCATCTTACAATGGATATAATTGAAGACAATGCATTAATTTTCCCTTTTGTATGCGGAATATTCCTTTCTCGGTACAACTTTTTCCCTTTAAAATTACAATGCGTTCTCGTATATTGCTTTCAAATAAATTATCGAAATTTTTTAAAATATATTTCGAGTATCTTTTCCCACAATTATTTAATATTCTTATATGTATCTAAATTTATATCCTTTAGATATCATCGTACAATTTTTTCATCTAAGTAAATTCCGAAATATGATGACACTTTTTTGTTACTCTAAATAAAAACGAAACCTAGCATTTTTTCGGGAGAAAACACGAGTCAAAATCAGAAACGGGAATAAAACAGGAAAATTCGGGACCAGGAGCTGGTAGCGGTCATAACAAGTCGAAGTCACGTGATGCCAGTCGGGGAGATATTCGTGCAACCTGTGCACGCCTGCATGCTTGAATAATTGATCAAAAGATCGTAAATTCGGCCTCTTCCCTTAGGCTCTCTCCTCCAGGAGATGGGACGTAAACGTGGGGTGCAGGAGGGGATGCAGGACGTGATCTTCCTTCCCCAGTAGTATTTTCTTCCAGCTCCCCGGTTCCTCCCAAAATGCTCCTTTGCCTCACTTCTCGAGGGATCGAAAGACCCGCTGAAGAGCAGTTTAGGACCTGATTTCACGTTCACCCATTTTTCCCCTTTTAATTCACTGATTAATTGGGATTGTGCTCACATCGTTAAAGGTGAAAAAGGCACGGGAATTGCTTTTCTTTTTTTGCCTTTCTTTATCTAGAATTGCTGTAAAGTGAATGAAATAAAGCTGTTTGGTCAAGAGGGTTTAATATTTGCTAATGCCTCTTCGGGTTGGAAGTTTGATTAAATTTATGGGTGCTTAGTAAATTCAGCTTGCCTTCCCGTATTGCTCCTTTGTTTCGCTACTAGAGGATCCATTTTGGAGGAGGTTAAGATTTAATTTCACGTCCATCTGTTTTTGCACTTTTAATTCACTATTTAATTTGGATTAAGCTCACATCGTTGAAAGCGAAAAAGGTACTGGAATTGCTCTTCTTTCTTGCCTTCATTTTATCTGAGATTGCTGTGAATGAGCAAAGTAAAGCATGTTTGGTCTAGAAGAAAATAATATTTGCTAATGCTTTCTTTAGGTTAGCTGCTTGGTTCGATCTATTGTTGGTTAGAATATTCAATTGGTTTCCCCATAATGTTTCTTTGCTTCACTTCTGTAAAACCCACCGAGGAAGACGTTAGGACCTGATTTCAATTCACCCATTTTTTTTCGCTTTTAATATATCTGATTAATTCGTATTATGCTGATACAATTAAAAACGGAAAAGGCAATGGAATTGCATTCCTTTATCACAAATTCCTGTGAAATAAAATATGTTTTGTCAAGGGGATTTAATATTTGCCAACGCCTTTACAGGTTCGACGTTTATTTAAATCTATAGGTTATTAGTGTATTCAATTCATCTTCCCATAATGCTCCTTTGCTTCACTACTACAGAACAGACCGAGCGTCAGTTTAGGATCTGATTTCATATTCAGCATTTTTTCCAGTTTTTATTCATTGATTAATCGAAATTGTTCTCGCATTTTAGCTAGAATATATTTTTCTACCTTTTTATTCGAAACTGCTGTAAAATTAACTATTTGCTACCAGGAGGATATAAAGTTGACATAAAAATAAATACAAAATAACATTACATCTTTTGGAATATCATTTTGTATTTGCTTTTATTTAATATTTACTAATGCCTGTGTCATTTTCGATTTTTGATTTTTAAAAACGGTTTAGAAAAATCTATGTATCTGTGGTTAAAGTGATACCAACAACGAACAATGACTTATAGGTTAAACTATAGTATCTACAATCCCTAACAAAATACATACTCTAAAGTTTAAAAAATTGCATCCTTTCATTGAAGTCATGAGGGTTTTTTTTAATTATTATTAAAGCGTAAAGCTTATATTGCGCTTTAAAAACTGCTTATGAGAAATGCATAGTTCCCTCTCCCTTTATTTTTTATATAAGGGAAGAAGGGACAATGCATTGCTCATTAGATTAGAATTATATATATATATTTTGCTTTTTTGAAATTTACTAATATGGCACTCGATAAAAACCTATTCAACTTAAAAACAGCTGCAGAAAGTCACTGCCATTTCCACTGAAACTATCTTGATCAAGCAACCTAGCAATTAATTTCATTATGCGTAAATAATCAACAATGAACAGACAATTTCACCATCATCACACAACAAAATCCCAACAACTTCAACACCAACAAAAAGATTTTCCAAAAGAAAAATGCGATGATTGTGCGGAAAAAAATTCCCAAAAGACC
The DNA here is from genome assembly GCA_013235015.1 of Araneus ventricosus. Taxonomy (NCBI): domain Eukaryota; kingdom Metazoa; phylum Arthropoda; class Arachnida; order Araneae; family Araneidae; genus Araneus; species Araneus ventricosus. Next base: position 2,224,609 of record BGPR01000023.1, read on the forward strand.
TTCATTGTTAATCCATCCTCTAATTCTATTCTCTACCCAGAAAAAAAGTTGCTGGATTACTTAAAAATTTGTCGCGTTACCGCATGTAGCAATGACTCAAATACGCTGAAAATAGCTTCCTATTTTTTTCAGACTCCTGACTACGCAGGTACATTCGAGATTGGGAGTCATAGCACCCACAGCAACTGGGAACTAACTAACTGCTCTCTCGTCGGCGTCCATAAATACCCTCATCCTATGGGAAGTTGTGTAGAATTAGAAGATAATGTCGCATTAGCCACTTAGCCACGAGTTAGCTACTGGGTAGGAAAGTTTTTGGCTTCTGTATCGCGGAGTAAATGCTGGCTATAATCATTAGGAAGCTTGTGAGGGAACTTCAACCAATTGGGCAATATTTTTATCTGTCCACACCTGCAGGAAAATAGGAGCTGTTGATATTAAGCAGTTTGCTGTGAAAGCTTGCAACTGGTTCGGGTATTTTCACCAATGAATTACGTAGTTAAATTCTTTCAGTTCTGTTAGATAGTGAATTCAATAAATCTTTTTAATAAAATCGGTTTTAAATTCACGGTTTTATTCGTGTACTAAAAAGAAAAGTTTTTATTTTATTTACTTTTTAGTTTTTAATTCATTGGTTTTAGATATTACGGAATTTCGAAATCAGTTTTTTTCCCTCAAATTCACTGCCAGTGTCACCACTCGTATAGAATCAAAATTTAATTAAATTATCGGATTAGCTGATAATAAACTTCTGAAAATATTAAAATAGTGTATTGTCATCGAGAATACATAAGTGTGCAAAATTTGAAAACTCTAGCATATGAAAAAGTGAGTAAAAATTCGATCAATTTTTACAAACATGAAAAAAGTCTAGTTAATTAAAGTGTATAAAATTATTTTTAACTCTTTAACATACGAATTTTTCTCATGTTTAATTATAAATGGCATTGCGTTTTGTGAATGTATTTTTGTTTCTATCCCTTAAGAATCCGTTGAATTCACACTTGAGATACTTAAAAGTTAAGAGTTATTCAACATTTCTTGTATTCTGTATTAATTGTGACGAGAACTAAATTTTTAAATTCGGAAGTTCCTCAATTATGCGAATGTGTTATTATGTTTTGAATAATAAGGTATGTGGTTTGAAAGAAATTTCAGAAATTCTAGAAGAAATGCTATAAATTTAATTGGCCTTAAGGAATTGTCCCAAGATAAACAACGCTGTAGTTAGTATTTGTCATTTAAAGAAAAACTGAGCTTAACAAGATCTGTTTATATATTTGTTAAACAAAGTTAATTCCTTTTTCAAAATTTCGTTTCTTTATAATAGCCGAAACGCCTGCAACACAAAGTGTGTTTGTTTACAAGATACTGAAAATTTAACATGAATCATTAGAGTTAGTTATAGTAAGGTTAATATAAAACGCATTTTATAAAACGGAAAATGAAATGAATGAATGGCGTTCCAGAAGTTGATATACAAATAGTATAAGCAAATATTTTCTTAAATAATAAACTAGATTTTAAAATATATGCAAAATGTTATATAAACAGCTTTCAGTTTTGTGTTGCTTATGTTTCCTGCTTAAGTTTATTTTCTTATGAACAGGGCAATTAAAGTAGATTTCCGAAACATTTGGCTTTTAACCGCGAGATTTACCTTAAGGCTTTAACGGTTCTATGAATTATGTAAGTTAACATAATCTTATTTTCATAAATAATTCTAGTATCATGGAAATTTTAGTAATTAGTTTCCTGGTTTTCTCCACATTTAAACGCAAATAAACTCTCTTTCTCTACTTTGTCATCTTTTAAAATTATAAATGCAATGCAAAAGAAGAATTATTCTTGCTTGCTCCGAATTCTCGATAGCTTGTTTAAAATCAACTTCAAAAGTTTTAAATGAGTCAATAGTTGATTTTATTACTCATCAAAATTTCCATTGATAATTTAAATCACATTTAACCTCATTTCAGTTAGCAATTCGGACTTCTTTTATTGACCTCGTTTTTGCTCAATTCTAGTTTCTTTATAAACTGAAAACCAATTATTCTAACATTTACAATAGTTAGAATTTTCGGTATGGTTGTTATTTTCATTGAAGACCAGAATTTTACTCATTATCTACAAATTAATGAGGAATTTTTATTTTTATTCTTTTATTTATTTTCGTATTTAGGTTTTGCATTTTTTTTGGTATTGTTCACCTCTTTTGCCACTAATATTCAAATGTGATACGACAGATAAAAAAAGTTGTACAAAATATTTTTTAATTCATTTTGATTTCATTACGTAGTTAAACTTATAAAAGAATTAGCATTGTGTGTGTGGTATTATATATATATATAGATCATATATTATAAATATAAATAATCATAGACCATATTCATATAATTCATATCTGGGTTGTCTTTTTCATAGTAATAGTTTTTAATCTTATTATCTTTCTGTATTTCATTGTGTGAATAAGATTAGGTTATATTGTTTTTTATATTTAATTTTAAATGAGGGTTTAATAGGTGTATATGATTAAAATGTTTGAGTTTTAATGGTATATATATATGTTGTGGTCAATGTGCGTAACCGGTTATTATGCATAATTATCGCATAAAAATCCGATTATTATGCATAATAACCGCTTAAAGATCCGGTTATTATGTGTAATAACAGATTTACCACATTGACCGTAACATCTATATAATGGCTGCAGATAAAATCGACTATACGTGGGACATAAATTGTAATTTTTTTTTTGTTCCTTCTGCGTGGGAAAAAATTATGAATAAAATTATTATTAATTTTTCTTTCTTTCACTCAAGATACTATATTCCAAAAAATTAAACATTGCTTGCTATTTAAGTATTCTGCGATCTATGCATGACACATTTTTAAAACTTCTCAAAAATTCTATTATTGTCTTTTCCTGAAAAAAAGTTTGTTAATTTTGTGTCTTTATCGTATTTCAATGCAACGACCCTTATTTCGTAAGATAATTTGGTTAATTTTATAAAATTAATTGTGGCCTTATTTTTTACGCCTCCAATGTCCGACTGTTTTTAATGGCTATTTAAGTATAACATTTCAATAATGCAATAAGATTCAATGCTATGACGCAAGCATATAAATAGCTTACGCTAAAAGAAGTAAGCATTGTACAGCGACAAATTTTCAAACTGCGTAAATTCAGAGTTCGGCTGTTGAAGAATTAAATACATATGTTAAATAGTTTGAATTTTTTAATTAAATCAATATAATAAAACTTAAGCTACATTTTGAAGTTGTGTGTTTACAAGTTTTTTTATTGCTTTATTCATTTTCACAAAATGTATTTATTTTTTTATTTTCATACGAAATGATATAATCCTTATTTCATTTGTTTCATAAATTTAATGTCTGTTCTCTTTCTTTTTCAGGTAAGTACAGCTTGTTTTACACTTACAATGAATTGTAGATTTAAGGTGAGAAACAAATTCAATTTCATTATGTTAATTTGTGAAATATTAATATTTTATTTATTGCTATAATAGAATTTTATTCTTTTCCACAAAGGAAGTTATATAAGTTTAAGAAAATAAATTACTTTTCCTTCTTAAATTTAAATGTTTTCATTTAAATGTGAAGTAAGACTTCAAATGCTAATTTCAGCGACAGAAAGCTATTAAGTAATTAAGTCATTGTTCATAATCTTTTTACTTAGTGACTACACAGTAACGAGAAGACACAATTATTTCGCAACATGTATTTTGAGTCTTAAAATATGATGCATAATGCATAAACCCCAGGAAAACTATTTGCCACATAAAAATGATTAGATTCATAGTAACAAATATCTACTTAATTGTTCCTTTTATAACAACCATTTCAATTAATTATGGAAAATAAGCTTACTGATAGAATCTGTCAAGTTTTATCAGAAATAGCTCACTTTCAAATTTTCTTGAATACGTCTGCGGTTGTGTACTTTTCATGAAAAATGCTAACAGTAACGAAGATTGTCAAGAGAAATGGAAAATTGTTACAATATGTCCGGAATTTTTGTTACATTTTTCTATTTTTACATTGGACGTAACATTTAAACGGTCATAGAACGTTAGCCCACTGTTACGTTAAATAACCGTCTGAATTATTCATTCATAAATTATTAGGATATTCTTCTATATAAGTACGTTACTATTGTTCAAAACATTTATATATATATATTCTCTTTTTGGTAAATATTTAATCTTATTTTCGTATTGTTATGTTTTCATTAATTATATTTTTTCCTTTTCCTTATCGCTCTCACATCCCATTACATTATTAGGTTTAATATTTTTCATACTTATATATATAATCAGTCGTTTCTCTAGTCTTTTTGAAAGGTTTGAAATACTGGGTTATCATAAATATCTCTCAGCCACTTTAAGGACTTTCGTACAGAATGAAAAAGTTAGACTTCTTAAAGGCTTACGGTTAGCGCTGTTATTTATTATATTTTTAATACGATGCACATAATTAAAGAAAATATAACATCCTTCATTTTGAAGATTATCTTTTTACTTTTTATTTGATTTAAAGATCGCATACTCTAGTTTCTGCCATAAAAATGCAACCGACTTTTGTTCATAAATACACTTTTTTGTCTCATCATTTAATCTAGCAGTTTTTAATTCCGTCTTTCAAGTTACTCCATTTTGGGATTTCAGATGTGCACATTAACTTGATTCTTGGATCTGAAGAAACATAGACACGGTAGAGCACCATATCTGATTTTTTTTAAGCGACAATCTATTAAGAAAAATTGAATGACATTAAGGAAAAAACTTTCTCTGTTTTCGTTCTAAAAAATACACCGTTTTATATCTTCATTTAATTCAATTGTTTCAAGCTGTAATATACAGCTTACCTTCATTTTGAAATATTCCTCTTAGATTCGTCATTAAATTCAATAATTTAAGATTCTAAAAAACATTCTTGCATTTTATGGTAATGTAGCTCTTTATTTCATCATTAAATTTGATTATTTTGAGACTCTAATATGCAATCCTGCACTTCTTAAAGAGACTTTCGCATTAACAATATTCTTACGTACAAGGAAGAAAACATGAACCCGATGAACTCCAACAGCAGAACATAAACTCTGAAAACAAGAACATCTATTGAGAAGAAATAAATAAAAGCAGAAGAAAAAAATGCAGCCAACCCGATGGGGAAAATTGAAAACACCACCGAGATGCTTCGAGTACAATTGAACTGGGAAAGAATAACACTTTTCTCATGACCTACCGCCATTCCTCTTTATTTTGCTGAGGCGGGAACATTTCACAAATCGATATTTTCTCCGGTTTAACAACGTTGGCGAAACTACGTCACGCCAACACAAAATACGAGAATATATTTTCTCGTAAAGAAGCGCCCCTTCCCCATACAAAAGGACCGATTAATAAGGCTCGTATTTCTGTCATGAGAGACGGACCTTCCCCGAAAAATATTTTTGATTTAGGTTCCGTTTTTAGAGATTTTGGAGGAACTCTTACATACAAATCGCATTTGCAATCCTCGTGTTACCGTACGAAGCAAATGCATTTATTATGTGGACTTCTTCTGACTGCACGTGAACCGCTTTTTACTTGAAAGAGAAATGGCCCGAAGAATAACAATAGCGTTTCATTGGTTTTATTTCTATTCAAGTTTTTCGTTGTTCTATATCCTCAAGTATCCAGTTGTGGATTTATCGGTTATTTGTTTCGATGGATTTGTTCAATGAAATTTTCTTTTGATTGATGAGGCTGATAAATAGGAAAAAAATACAGTCGATATTGTTTGAAAAATCGTGAATTTTGACGATGGAAGAGGAAATTCAATAAATGATAAATTTAGCTTTTGTTGTCGCGTGGCGCATGTCCAATGTGGCACATTTCACCTGTGCCACGACACTTATTTTGGAATCCATTTCGAATCTATTAAAAGATGTGACGTCACACCGCAGCATGAGACAACGCGCAGCTGAATGTGGTGGAAACTGCATCTGTTACTTTTCCACAACTTTTGTGGTCGAATTGCCGATGCACCTTGTGCGTAATTTATTAAAAACTAATGTAAATGATTGAAAAATGTAAGATCCTAATATATTAAATCCTATTTCGTTTTGAAGGCTTCTATGGACGAGTTTTCTGCTTTGTTTATTTACATTTAATGCTAAGTCAATGGAATCTTCAAAACGGAAGTCCAGAAGCCCAGCAGATAAAGTCAAGGTTTTTAATGTAAGTAAACAAACCCGAAAACTCGTTCATATAATATCGAAACATTGTAATGACAATACATGTACGCTTATCCAAAATAAATTTTTTAAATAAAAGAAATAAAGTAAATACCATGTATTTTTATAATTCTATCAGGGAAAGGATATTCTATACATTGGCACCAATAATCCTCGTGTATCTGCAAAAAGGAACATTAAAATAACACATTAAATAATCATTTTGTAAAATAGAGTTGAAGGTGATTGATTCAATTCCATTAATTTAAGCAATAAATATACTATTCTCTCAATTATTTTTGTTTAGATTTTGTAATGCGTAACTATCTCTTGTAATTATGTTCTCTGTTCTAATAAAGTGAGTGGGTTTTCTGAAAAACAACCCGGAATGCTCTAAATATGATAAGGGGTGTTAATGTGGGACATTAAATCTTGTTTTATTCAAAGAAATTATAATTGGGAACTAGGATTATACACTAAAATGAATTACTATGTTCTAAGCATATTAAAATTTAGAAGGGGAATTCATGAAAAGCTAATCAAATTATAATTTAATTTAATTAATTGTGTGAATTCTAATACGTGCTAAGATTAAAAAGCATTACAATTCGAGATATTTCATTCAAAATTGGGATAAATCCGCAAATTTTTTTCAGTCTGGGACAAATAATATAAAATGGACTACCTGGCTAATCCGCAACATCTCATCATTTTAATAGTACCCACTAACAGAGAATATTGATCATAATCACATACAAATACTCTCCGGTCGAATTCGTTTCTTATAAACTATAAATAAATGTCGCAGTGTTTCTGTAACATTCTATGAATATTCAGGATGTTGCACTATCATAATTAAGTATTATAATTAATTTATTTTTTAAATCTTTTTCTGGTTCGTGCTATTCTCTCGGACGAGTGAACACAGCCTTCCTCAAAATGATAAAAATAATACCCTTCAGTGAAACAACTATAAACGAGTCCCATCACGATGGAGGCTAAAGCTCTTGCAAAGTATAAATCAACTTTTGTGTATACACGCTGAAAGGCTAATGCTATAACATCACTAACACTTGAAATCTTGTGTTCCGCCCACAAATTTTATGGCGAAAACGGATTTTTCTCTTCTGCTTTTTCCTCTTCCTACCAACCAAAATAAAAATGCATACTCTTCCTCCTTTATTCAGTTTGCTAAAGGATTTGGAGATAGGAATTGCGAATGGTAAGCGATCCATATTTTTGGTTTTTATAGGGACGCCCTCTGGTTCGTAAGATTACTATTATGGGTTTTCGGTTACATTTGTTGCTACTCGATTCTAATATATACCATACGTCGGAATGCATAGAAATTTTATTCTCTTGTGGTCTGCTATGAGTGAAAGCTGCTTCTTTTCCCTTGAATGAGTTACATAAAGCAATCTGTTCGGAGATTAAACTTTACCGGAGAATTGGCTATGGTGTAAATGTTAACTCAAAATTTTATATCTACGAAATATATAATATATCTTATAATATCATAATCTCGTAATGATACAAAATCCAAACAGTCTTAACAACCCTGTGCACTCACCCAGCCAAATCAGACTCGCCATTCTGCATGATACATCTTATACACATTTTTGTTGGATAGCGCTTATTATAAAAACTTTTGATCATCGCGGCATCTGGCAATATCTCGAGTTGTAATTGTATGCAGATCGGATTCTCCCTCTTTGTGATGTCACCTATCAACCAATAGCGAGCAGCCTGTTGATGTACTTAAAGGCTATGATTACTTCTATTCACTCTCTTCTTCTTTTTGTATCATCTTACTCCTAGCGTGTTTAATGATATGATTTAATTTAGGATTTTAACTTAGTTGTTATTCTATTAAATTTATTTTATTATTTAGTAGTTTTGCTTTGATTGTATCGCCAGCTCTATGTTTTCTCACAGTGGAGTACTTCTGATATATAGGTGGAATCAAGCATGATAAGTTGAGAAGCTGAGTAGTGTACTATTGTCCTAGTTAATATGAAGCACTTGAGTGTCAATAGTTCTACGTACCTACTACCTCGGCGACTATGCCAGTAAATCTCACCTCTACACATGCTGTAAAGTTAACTTGACCTTGACGTAGGCCTAAAAGTTACAAAACTATATAATAGCAAAAACACACAGATTCGTTTTTAGGAATTGAAACAAATAATTTTATAATTTATCTTTTATGAATGTATATTTGTTTTGTTTTTGTAATGATATTATTGAATGTAAACAAAATATGGTTCAATTGAGGTCAATTGAAGAGTCAGGATGGTCGAATGTAAGCGTATTTCATATTATGCCTGACAAAAGCATGACTGCAACATAATTATTGTATATCAGTGTATGATATCAGGTAAGTGGCTTTTAGAAATAGTCAAGAGAGAGACGATTACGAGAAAGTGATGAGTACGGTACGATTGAACGAAGTTACGTTGTACGCAGTTACGAAGTGTGATATAGTTGTGTTTTAAAGTTCTAATAAATGTCTGTTTTGTCTTAGAAGAAGTCTTATGAATGTCAATCGAGAAGCCAACACATATAATAACACACAGATTCGTTTTTAGGAATTGAAACAAATTAATAACAATGTTTTTCAGCTTCCTAAAGCGCTAAATCACTCTTTACACTCAATCACTCACTCGTGCATAATTATGCATCTTATTATCTTTCGGAGTGCATAGGGTTAAAATTGCATTTTTGAAAGCCTATAGTCACATCCTTGATTGTAAATTTACTTGGTAATAAGTGGTTAACGTGTATATTCCAGTTAAAAGTCTTATTTCCTTTGAAAATATAGTGTTCTACAGGAAATAAACTTTATTTAGAAATCAAGTATGTAGAAGATTTATTTCCCTGCATGATTTAGCTAATGTTATTCATTTTCGTTATTTTGAAATCGTCTTGTGTATCTTGAAATATTTTTTGGTAAATATTTTTCAATTTTCTATCAAAAAATTATTAATACTTGTATATTATTCAAAAGTACAAAATAAACATAATTAAATACTTAACTTTAATATGAAATTCGTGGAGGCCTTGATTTAATTTTGTAAACAAATTAAAAATTAAGTACCTAAGTTGAGTACTTAATATAATTTATTTCTTCATTCTGTATTTCAAAGCAATATACTCTTAAATTTTTAGTGAAATCTGTTCACTTTGTCCATGCATCAAAAAAGGGTTTACGAAATATTGTTCTCTTGATCTGTTCGCTTAAAAGTAAAAGTTAAAAAGAATATCGCACATCGAGGGAGAAAAAACTGTTATTTATTAATATTGCTTTTCTAAATCTCATTAAAAACTGACTTCAGTGTAAATCAAGATGCATTGAAACAGTTCTGACCTCCAAAAAAATCTGACAAAAAGAAAAACTATAAAGTACTCACAGGGGCGGTTCGTGCATAGGGACTGCGGTACTGCAGCACCCCGAACTTTTTCCATTGTGTAAATTTATTTTATTTCGCATTTAATATTTAAATCTATCAACGATCTAACGCAATTTTACATTAAACGATTTCTATCTTCAAATAAGCCGCTAGAAAAAACTGAGGTAGAAAACTAAGTTTCCTATCTTAATTTTTCACTACCCGAAGATGATGCGCAAAGGAGAAAGTAACTTAAAGTGAAGGAGAACTGAGGATCATTCAACACCGAATTCCGCCTGCTCGCACGCTTAGTAATAGAGCGAAGGCTTCCCCTTCCTTTCCCTACTACGTTTTTAAGCAGAAGGGGAACTGTCGAGTTTGGCAGCACCAGTTGAGCTAGAAACAGAGTTTCAAACATTCTACCACAGTGGAAAATTTTTTTCTCGAGCTAAAACTTCGAAAATAAGTAAGAAACTGAAGGAAAATTAATGATAAACAAAAATTTGATTGAAAAAGTTGTTTCATCGCAATTAAATTTGAATGAAATTTCTTGCAATCCAACGGACTTTTTCGATAATCTTTAGTATTTAAGAAATTTTCCGCGATACAAGTGTTTTCGAAATTTCAGTTTAACAAATTTCGAGTTTAAATTTTTTAATTAAAATTGATTTGTTGAAATACTTATCTGTTAGAAGAGAAAAAATGTTATAAGTTTATTCTTTAAATATAAAACTACTCAAAGTTAATGAAAAAAGACACAAAATGTAAGTGGTACAAATATGCATCATGAGCAGTGAAGGTTTAAAAGTTCAGCAAACCAAGTGTAAAGGTTGCTACTTTGGATCGATGCGGTGGTCAACAGGCTAACTTGGTTATCATTATGGTCTATGGTACTAGGGCCAGAATTTACTTTAAGTTATTCTAGTTACTGCAACAAAGAGAGTAGCTACTGCATCTCATTAGGCAAGGTAACTTGGAAGGTACAAACCACCGTTGACAGGTATGCATGTGTGAACTGGCTCGTGCATGAGGAAACTTCACGCAACACTGAAGAAACTCACTCACGATAACAATTATAATTTTAATAAATGTAAGATAAAAGTAGAAGTAAAGTAAATGATCATTGAATTAACATGTCGACAACAGGAACATAAAGCAAAGCAAGAGAGATGACAGATGATGCTTGTGCCTTTATAGCACTAAGCTCTCCACTACGCATGAGCAAGGTAGACAGCTCATGCAGGACGAAACTGTTGCCACAAAAGTTACATCACCCCCAAGATTACATAACACGAGCCGCCACTGAGTTCTCATGTTAAAGAACATTGTTACCGAAGATGTATTCTGCCCAAAAGATGTCGCAACGACTCATTCAACCAATCCATTAGTATCTTTTTCTGAAACTCTGCACCTATAAGTTATCCCGTATTTGTAATTACAAAATGAAACATGAAATCCCGTAACCCTACTCGTGTTATCGCTTATCTGTCGTCGATAGAGAGGCATCGTTTTAAACGTTCTTCTGATAAGGCTTGTTGGTGAGAGAGGGCATTGGATCGCCCATTCAAATAACGTGCGAAAGATGTAGATATTTTGTAAACATTGTGACAGCTATGGCTTGCCTTAACTTCAGTCGGCCATTTCGGCTGATAACAGGCGAGTTGAGAAGTTATCCTTCGTTAGGCGTGTTGAGAACTCCGAATCCTGAGATTGCCAAGATGACGTAATGAAATCGAATTCCAAGATTCTGAGATAACGACAAGTCGGGTTGTTATTGGTTGAAGGAAAAAAGGCGAGAAGGGCTGTGAAGATGGTAGAGGAAGAAGGTATGGATAGCCGGAAATCGGGATGCACTGAAACAGTGTAAGATAATTTATAGAAAATAATTATTTGAACTCTAAGTGATATTGTAATTACGCCTTGAAAGAATATATGATACATATATTGTGTGCGTTACTGAAGTCTATCGGAACTTATTGATTTTTTTTTCACCTCCTAATTATTAATACGTTATGTTTTAGAATTAATTTTTAATGTCGAACCTTTGATGTGTTTAAATGTGTTCCACACAGTTATTATCTTTTAAAATAGTTAATAATGACTTAATTACAGTTATCAATATCAAACATTCTATGACTGGATTTACATGTCAGACACGTCACTAGAAGCGAATTGATATTTTGGTATTGGACCCACTAGGTATTTTGGTATTGGACCTATTAGATATTTTGGTATTGGACCCACTAGGTATTTTGGTATTGGACCCACTAGCTATTTTCCGTCAAAGCATCGTATTCTTTTAATATTTTTGGTTCTAAATTTTTGTTCGTAAGGCTCAACTGAAGAATTGTCATTTTATTTCGAAATTTAATTTAATGTAAAAGCTTGGATAAATTCAATCTTAAATTTTAATTATTTCTTGGTGATTTCTCCTTTTCGGTGTTATTTTTGACTAGTATTCGGAAATTAAATAAATTAGATTATTATAAAATTATCTATTGAAACGTTGTTGATTTACCTTCATGAATTATTTGAATACTCCTATTGCATTAAAAAATATACTCATTTATACATCAATATCAATATGATTAAATATTTTTGTCCAAATTTTTACTATTATTTTATATATTTTAATAATTGGTTGCAAAGAGTGATTAAGCTGTTAAGAAAAGTAATTCTAAAAAATAACTATTTTCAAATATGATTGAACTTAGATTGTTTTCAAATTAATTAACTTGAATAAAGTAATTATTAATGAATCTAGTTAATAATTCATGTTTCACGTGAGCGTTCTCTCTCTATATTTTATTAAAGATAAAATGAATCGATACCTTTTCAAGAAAATTATTCAAATCCTGAAATGATTAAATTCTACCTTCAAATCTCTTAAGAAAATGAAATTTTTATACTTGCTTAATAAATTCAAAATCAAAACTTGACTTCGTAGCAATAGGGCATAAGCAATGCATTATCCACTCCAACCCTTCTGCAACTGCAAAATCATAAAAAAAGTATTACCTATTTTCATTTTTCAGTAGAAAACATCCACATTTTCTAAAACCCGATCGATCCTGCCACTCCAAAACTGCCCTTAAAAGTCCTTTTTCTCGACTCAACCTCGATTAAAAGTTCGAAAAGTTTAGAGATCAGATTCACCCAATATATTGATGGAGCAGATCTTGAACAGCGCTTAATTTCATTCTTCATTAATCATACAGCACAAGCGAAGCGTTAGAAACATACACACATGCATCCAGACGAGGCCGCAAGTGGGCGGTAGATAGGACCACCTGATATTCCGTGACTACAGGATTCAGCGTTAGGGGCGCAAACTGGTACCCAATCTCTGCTGCTAGATACTCGTGACCCGCGTGTGTCGTGTCACGGGATAGTTAGGTAGCACGCGACTCAGGGGGGTCACACACCCTTCTACTTTAGGAAATCCCTCCCCCCCTTCCGTCATTTTCTGTTTGCCGTCTCAAGATGCTTCTGTCAGAGCAAAAGTGGCCCAAGTCCTTCAAGAGCTCACTCTGAAGTCCTTAATCGTTTTACTCGTGATATCCTTCCAGTTGGATAAAAATTCGGTGACTTCATCTATTTGTCAGAGGTTTTCACTCTAACTTTAGTATAAATTAATGAAGTATTAATGAAGAATAAACGAAGGTGATGTTTGGTTTCACGTATTTACTTGAAGAATTTCGAGTAAATGTTTTTTTTTTTTGAAGATGGTATCCTGAATTATTTTTGTCTACTAATATATAATGATACTAATAGAAGCAAAGCTTATGCTTTCAAGAGCCCATTTGGGTTCTGGGCCCACAGTTTAGGAATCCCTGGCTTAAGGCCGCCATTAGCACTCAAGTTCTTCCGGTTTATCCTGTGTGTGAATGGTTGTTGAGGTCAGTATGTTACTGAACTGTAGATCCAAAAAGAAATTGCCTTTTCTTTTCTGCGATGAAAATGATAGACCTTTTTTCATTGAAAAAAATAAACTTTATTGAAAAATATATTGACCATTTACTTTGGTTATCTTTTGAAATCATGTAGAAACGGATTAACTCAGATCTACACCAACATTTCAGTGGTTTTGGAGAAAGAGTTGGCTGCATTTGTGCTGAATGGGCTACGTTTACGAAATTGCGTACGGCTTCGGCCAGATCGGAGGAGCTTTTGTATTTGGTACATTAGCTCCATATACATACACACATCATGTAGAAACGATTAAAGAAAATGCAGTTCCGAGAGCGATTAAATATCCTCGTCAAGAAATGGAAGATTTAGCTTTCAAATCGATTTGTTAGGAAGAAACCAATCGGTAGTCGAATGGTGACAAGTGTGATGAACATAGTCTATGTCGTAACACATCGTAGCGATGCAGCAACACATTTTGGACGCGAGACTAAATTTGTATATGGCTTAACTGTATCATGGTTAATACAACAATTTGCAATATTTTTATAAAGATTATATATTGAATGCATAGAAATGATTATCTTAAGTATAGTTGTTAAATAATTGTTAATGAATTCACTCACTTTCTTTTCTGCAGAAACAAACGTGAGATGTTTACTGTTAACTTATAGTATAAAAGTTAACCTTACAATATGAAGTTTATAATAATCGAACGCATGCATTTCCTTTATTGTTCTTTTTAAACGCAATGAAACCCTGTACTTCAGAATCTAATAAAGTAGTGTTTTGATTGAATATGGACTAGAAGAATAAGATTTATCAAGGAAGCATTGTTGTTGCAAATCAGTGGACTTGGCCCATTTCTGATCTGAGGGTTTGGTGTGTGTAGGTTGCAGTCAGAAGGGGGAAAAGTCTTAAGTGATGCCTCCCTGGAAAAGTGTGTTGGGGAATTTTTCATGCTTTAGTGTTTTGTTTGCTGCCTCAAACCCATCTTCGCGGCTAGATTTAGTGTTGTGCTTTTCGTGCAGACACGCTCTATTTGGAATTCGGGTGAAAGCGTGTTTGATAGAGAAGAGTTTCAATTTGTGGAATTTGGTTTTTAATTCCGACTTCTTTCTGTTCTGAAGAGAGTTTAAATGATTTTTGTTTTCAAAATTAAAAGAGGCGAACGTTTCGTGGCGTTTTTACCGGCGGATTCGAGAACTCCGCTAACTGAAAGAGTTTAAATTTTGTTTATTGAGTAAAAAGCATTGAATCAATTAAAATTATTTTCAATATCTGTATATTATTTTTAAATTTTAATTTATTTATACATTTTAATTGCAATATAAAAACTGACTACACTTCATAAAATGGTTCTACTAAGTATACATTTTTGTATTGTTTATTTTTATCTTAGAAAAATTTACCTGAATTTAAACTATTTCATGTTTAAAGAGAAATTTAAAATGCACATCTATTATTGAAAAACTTGCTCATATCCTTTGATGAATATGGTTGCACACCAGTATTTGAAGGATAACCCTTTTACATAACTTTGCGATATGTTTTATATACTCTTAAATATTTTTGCATTTAAGAATATATTTATTTTAAAATAGTTTAATCCCGGCTGTTTTTTTACCATGGCCTAAAGGCAGAACTTGTGAGAACAGATTATAAAAGAAAACTGTAATATAAATTGATTTAATTTGATAAATAACGTTGATAAAATTTTCTTCAGGCTGGTAAAGAAGTGGCAACCACTTGTAAAATATTCAGCTTCACTTGAGTTCGTATCAGATTCTTTTAACTTATATTTTGACATAGAGAAGTATTCAAATATAACAATGTGATTTCTTATTTTACAGGAGTTCATATTATTTATGCATAAAATTTCAAAACAAAAATCTAAATGCAAATCAGACTCATAAATAATACAACGAAGCCTTTATGTGCGAAAAGCGGTACCATCATTTAGTGGTCATTGACTCTAAAAGTTATATTGTTTTCAATCATCCAACTCCGAAGTTTTACGATTGCATGATCTACAATAAGCCGGGCGTCGCATACAATTAGTATTTACGAAAGGATTGCCTTTGTTATTTCGTGACTTCCCTCAAGTTAATGTCTGAAGACATGTGTTTGCTTTTTAAGCTGCACGCAACAGATTTCAATTCGTTAAGTGTTTCTTCTCTTTTGTGTGTATTGACGAAAATACGGCTGACAAATATGAATTCAAATCTTTTCTGGTATTTTGCGACAAATGGATTTAAATTGTAAATTCTGTCACTGATTTTGTTAAGGATATTTATATGATATTTAAAGATTTAGATTACGTCAGGAAATTAAATAAAACCGCTATGCAATATTGTTAAGTGTTAGAAAATCATTTATCTTATCTGATTGTGGCTATCCAATGCTGCGTTTTATCGTCATAAGAATTCTTATATATAACCATTGCGAATTTTAACATATTGTGTGCTGGATACAAATTAGATTCAAGCTCAAATAAAAAGACAAACCGTAACTGTGCTTCCTCTAGACAACGTTTATACCGTAAAAGAATAAGCGGACGTATTTTGCAGATATCTATTAACTTGTCCAACTTATCAAAACTAGTAAGTAAATAGATAAAATTCTTTGAGAAAAACTTTACGTTTTCTCCTTCCAAAGTGTTAATTTTGTACATCAAAATGTTTTTTATCGTTTATTCTATGTTTGTATTTCTGAAGATTTGCGTCATTATTGCGTTTTAAGGGAAATTTTGTTTATTCTTGTTGGAGGCTTAACGATTTGAAATTCTTGAATTTCCTTTTTCTCTCTTATAATCTTTCAAGGGTTATAACCTCATTATTTGAATAAATAATTTATCTCATTTGATAGTGAAATATTAGGTTCTCCTATGTCATTGATTTGCAACTTCTGGAGTACCTCCTCGTGGGAGGGACTTAAGATATGGCAAAACAAATTCAAGGAACGAATTAATGAAATGATAAAATTAAAAATTAAAAGATATATTCTTACACATTAATACGTAAAGAAGTCACGAAGTCAAAGCCATTATCAAAAATAGGTGAATGGATTTTAGTAGCCCAAAATTTTAATATTAATTATTTAAAATTCCAAAATTCTTTAGAATGGGAGCAAAAACTCAACATTTATCACAGGAAATAAAAAGCAAGTAAAACTGGGATCAAAAGATGGTTAAAATCCGCTGCTCTAGAGGAAAGAAAATAATCCTTAAAGCTAAATTCTCATTGTTTTCCAACTAGTTATCCACCACTGTCAATTTTAGCGTTTTTCTTTAACCAATCTCAGTTTAACTAGTCGACTAAATCCCTATGCGAAATCTTGTTTACTGTCCTGCACGATAACCCCGATTGTCCATTTCCTTTCTGATTCTTACCAACAGGGAACTGAATTATCCAACACCCTACCATGTCGAGAGGTGAACGCACCCTTCTAATTTCAAGATGCCTACCATCCGTCTACCCTCAACAAAATTGAGTGAGGGGGCAACGGCCCCTTCTGCCCTTGAGACCCTCCAAAACCCGCCAACTCAATTTTCTTTCGTGGTCCCTCTTGGGCTGATCCCCCCATCCTTGGCACAGGGGTGGATTGGAACTCCTCTGAAGCCTATTCTTACCGATGATACCCGACAAAGCAATTGGATTGGAACTCTCCGAACCCGCCTTTTCTTGTTTACTGTTGCCACTGGCCGATCCCCCCTTGAGTCTTAAGACTTGCCACATTCGTTCCATCCTCCCACCATTTTCTTCATTCGTCTTCTCCAAGAGGAACTCGACTGTGCAGAGGGATGGACCAAACTTTTTGAGGGAAGAGTTCTGCTCCGCTTAGTGGTTTCCTGAGGAACTTAACGGGAAAGGGGGAGGCCGTCACGATTGACAAATTAGGGGAGGATTTTTGGGGTGGTTCTCGTTCACTAATGCCCGTTTTTGTTCACTTGAGTACAAACTCACTTGTCGCTCAACTGAGAATGATTCATGAGGGAAGGAATTAGCCTTAACTGCAATTTCCTGGAACAACCGCAGTGAAGCTTCATTATCAGTCTTTGAAAGGTATTATAAGCGTATGTTTGTTTTTAGTTGAACAAGGTTGAAACCGTGTTAGATGTAACCAGAAATTTTAAGTTGGTTGCTTGATATTGTGTAACAATTCGGATTGGGTAAAGCTGTTTTTTCATGAATGACCAATTTTTAAATTTCATTATTATTTTCATTTAAATTTTTCTTCCCAATAGAACTGCCAGTTTTTTTTTCATTTCTGCTATCAAAAAGTTTTAAATTTTACAGCAAAATAATTTTACTTATATCAAGAAAGAATTTCTATAATATTTACTATCTAAAATTTGTCCTAGAACAATCTTTCTTTTGATTGTGAAATGAAGATTCTTTCTGTCTTTTTCGCAATACAAGCCATTTATCTTTCGTAATTTTTAAAATGATATATTATTGTGTTAAACACTCTTCCTTCTATTTAATTTTTAAAAATCCATATCTCACACTCTCTATCACAACATTCTCCACCTCTCAAATATTTAACTGAATGCCACCAAAATTTCTTTATCTTGAACCCTGTTCAATAACTGAAATTATTAATTTTTTGTATAGTTATATCTTAGAAATTAACAATTACTGCTTTGACTCCATTAAAACACATTCAAAATTTATTTTGAACGTAAATATAATTAAAGCACAATTTTTAATAGGGTTATCAAATTTCACTATTTTAATGCAAGTTATTAAATCGAATATATACTTAATAACATATACATAATTTTTTTTGTGTGTAAGGCAATTTTAAGAATATATTTTCCCCTTCTTATAAATACTAAATTTGAGAAACAAATCACAGAGATTTTGATGTATTTATAGAACATAATTAAAAGGCGCGTATTGTTTTGGGGAACTTTATATGCATGTATTTGCACTTTTCTTAAAATTGAATGCAAACAGAATTTTTTTAGGGGGGGGGCGGTTTCCACGTCTTCTGAATCAGCAACGCAGCTTAAATTTGAGTGTCGTATTAATTTAAGAAGTTAATTAACATGGACTCATACCTGAAACAGATTGTGCATTTTACTCATCTCTACGGAAGTTAAAATATTTTCCATCATTGCCAAAATGCATGTAATACATTTGTTATTTTTATTACTTTAACCCTATTTACCTTCTGCTCCAAATGCTATATGAACATTTCCCTCATACGATTATTTTTTTTCCCTATACAGGGAATGAACGACACCGGAAAAAAGATCTAAGCTGCTTTTAGTGCCCATCCGCTTCTTTTAGTGTAACATCTTCCTTTACTGTCAGTGAGCGACGCTAAAAGACAAATAGCCTATTAATTTGGAGGCGTATGAACGGGACGCACGAAACCAGAATATTCCCGTTCATTGTATACCACGATTTAACCTCACAATAATGACACACGGAATTGGATATGGAGCCATCTTCTTGCGGGTGCTTTTAAGACGTCTTAAGACCATGGGGCGGTGTAACTGTTTTAAGTCAAATGTTATTATAGGTTTGGCTTTTATAGATAGATGCAACTGCCTTTTGGTATTAAGTTTAAATGGAGCTTATTTTTGTTTTATATCGCTACGAAATATTTCTTTGGGGTAGGTTGCTTGTGTTATTGTCTTCCATCGTTGCAAAGCGGTCTCTTTTGGTATTGTATCGTTTTAATGACTAAATTGCTAAAAAGAATTTTCTAGCATCCCTTGTTCTGAAATATCTCGCTGCTATTCAAGAACTTTCAATAGAGTTTTATATATTTTCTTTTAATTAGAAATCCGGAAATATTACACATTTTTATCTATTGAAAAGTCGCTTAAATCATCCAGGAAATGATATTTTAGTTGTTTGGTGATATTGAAGTTATTTGAATCGAATAAGCTAATATCTATTTTGTGATGTCATGCTTTATGTATCAAACGTTTTAGTCTTGTAACTGAAAGAAATTCGTTTAATTCTTGTCAGTGCATCATTATTATGATGAGTTTATAATTTACTGTCTACAATGTGGTGACTGACTTTAACTGAGATAATTAAGCGCAACCGTGAATTTAGATCCGATAATTCTTCTAAATTTTTTAACCTTCAAAGAAATTGGACCATCTTAAATGGGTGGAAATAAATATTAACCTACCCTGCATAGAAAATATAAAACAAATACCATACTATTATTTAGAGGCTTGAGATTTTATTAGAAAAATATTATAAGAATTACTGAGATTTTTCGGTCCTCCTCGGATAGTTCTAAAGTTTCGTTTTCTTATTTATTTAGATACTTACGACTTTTATTAGAATTTTTTATAGAAATACTAAACGTGTTAAAGTAAATAATATGAAATAACGAAATGTTAATCATCGGTCAATTCTTCAATTTTGCCATCTTACGATCGTGGTTGCTTTTGATAGTACTAATTTGTAGGCTCTTGACAAAACTTTTCAGTCAGTGACTTTCTTTTCCAATTCAGAATACCGAATGAGCTTATATTTCACTGAAGGGATTGAAAACATCCGATATGAATTAATTAGAAAAAAAAATAAAATACTTCTTTTAGCTTAAAATTATTATGTGACCAACATAAAGAAAAGAAATAATTAATTCACCAACTAAAATTAATGATAGGTACACACTCGAGCGCTTGAAACCATAAATATTACTTCCAGGAAGTTTTCATTAGAAAATAATTGCCAACTTACCTGAAATTTCTGAATCTCGCACATTCACAATGTAACAAAACGTATCAGAACACGAAACCCATCTAACATTGTGCAATAACACGAAACTTTTTCTCCATCCCCTTCAAATATTAATTCTTCCATCCACGGGAAGAATCCGTCCCGCCTAGTCATTGTTGGCTGCAAGTCGTGCGAGAAAACTTTTTCTTTCCACCTTTCGATTTTCTTGTAACAATCACCGATTAAGCGGGAATAGCACCCAAATGTAATTATCGAGAGGAAAATTGGCGTCTCCGTCCGATGCCCGCGAGTGACGCCATGAAAGGATAATCTTAGCCCCATTTACTCTGATAGGATTTGTCCCTCCGCGAACGAGACCCGTGGAAAAATTTATTTCCTACTACAGAGGACCCACCTTCGTTTTCTTTCGGAACGAATGTGTAAATTGGAGCCACCCTGGAATGGAATTCTTTATCGGACTGGGACATATCGGGGCTTATTTTTTTCGGGGGCATTGTCTTATGTAGGTGGAAATGCTTGTTATTTGAGAGATGAGTCTTGGAATAGGTATTTATCTAAAGAAAGGCTGTACTGTTTTATGCAAAGATTTGGTAAGTGTTTGGATTCTGTCTTGAACGAAGTAATTATAAAAGGAGTTCACAGTTCTCTCAAATTTAAGAATGTCTGACCTTAATTTCGTAATACGGAGGTCATGGATGGAATCCTGATTTACACTTTGAATCTGTGGAGGCCAGCTCAATGGAATGGAATTCTTTATTAGATTGGTTCATGTAGGGGTTTATGTTTTAAAGGTATAGTCTTGGAAATGTTTGTTATTTCAGAGATGCACCTTGGAATAGGTATTCAGCTAAAAAAAACTGTACTTTTTATGCAAAGATTTGTATAAGAATTCATTGTGGATTTTGCGGAGTGTGATTACTTAGTTGCAGAACATATATATACGGAAATCAATCTAATTCTATTGTAACAGAGAAGTAATTAGATCTTATTGTTACAGCTTCATTAAACTCGGAGACCCGATGATATTGTATTTTTAATGCAACAGAAAAAGAAGCCACTAAGTGTGTTAAGTCTAAATCTATATTACAAATTACATCTATACCGAATCAATGAAAACAAAAACTTGCAGATGATTTGATTTGCTGGATAAATGGATTTTACTGAATTTGTCACATAATAAAGAAGTAAAACCTACTTTCAAGGGATAAATATAAATATTTATAATTTTTAATGTTAGCTTGTCTTGTACCAAGCAAAAATCAAACGAATATATAGCTCAAGACGAAAATATTTTCATCCCGAGCAACGCTGGGTACATCAGGTGGTACAAAACAAATAAACTATGAAACTTAGCCTTAAAATTGCGTTATCAAGTTTTAGATTAATATTGATGAAGATTTTTACATCTATAATATGAGAGGCTTGCCAACTAGTACCATAAATTTCCCCACCTCAAGTGCGAAAAATAGTGTTTCATTGAGTAACTGGATTACAAATGATGATACATGGATGCTCACTGCTTCATTCGTGTCTTTCTCTCCCACTTTGAATAACAAAGTATCAACTTATCTCTCCTTTAAGCCGCAATCAATGAAATAAATTTTATTGATGAAATATGGCTGATTTCAGTGTGTCCCCTTCAAATTCATCTTTCAAGATATTTCAATACCATCCATTATTGGATTTCCTGTGTCTAGCCCTTTCATTAAGTCTTTCGCTGTATGCAAATGCCCAATTTGTCTGATTTAATTCAAATAGATTGTGCCTAAAAAACTTGCGTAACCGCATCCACAAGGCCATAATTAGCAAATATCTTCATTCTTCTAGGATGAGCACAATAAATTACAATACTTATCTGGCTCACTTGGCAAAGTGAAATGATAAGAACGTGCCCAAAATCAAGAAACGATTAGTCCACTTTGACCACAACGGCATTCTTTGCGGACACAATAATTGCTGGTTGGTTGTCCGTGCCTATAGCTCTATTGCATATCACCCATTATGTACATCCCCCTTTCAGTTCATGTCCCCTTCATACGTATGAGGTAATACTGACTAATGGTGCGACTGTCCTATTCCCACTTGGGAGCATAGGCACCTGTCAAGACCACACCTAGAACCCTCGGGTGCCTAGTGATTTATGGGTAAGCCGAAGAATGACACGACATTCTCAAAATGGTGTTTTGCTCTCTGTCATCGTTTGCAGATAGGAACGCTGCCATTTTTGACGATTTGGATGAAAAGGAGGGATTGCTTAGATCGGGAATCTATTCTCTTGCTCACAGTTATGGAAGATATGCCAAGACGGGAGAAATGAAATTATGAAATGCCATGACTTCAAATTTTAAACGATCATACAGTGATTTTGATATTTGAAACAAATACGGTTATAGTATCGTGTTCATACACAATCATTTTCTTAAGTCTGTATTTTCTTGTCGTTTTCTCATGTATAGTGTTGAAGAATTATCGTAGAAATATTTTTTAAAAGAAAACATAATGCATTACAAATCAAAGACTACAAATCTTCATTGTGTTTTTCAAGTGTCCATGTCTCAACAATAAGGATAAAGCAAGATCTCCAAAAAGACTGCTAAGTTTCAAAAGATAAAAAATTGACTCATAATAGGGCTATTTTGTATCAATATAATATCTATTCGATTCTTATTTACATAGTGGACCATATTATCGCTCTTCCGTAACTTTGTTATGTCAGAATGAATTTCCTTCTCTTTTGTGGTTTATATACGTGCTGTAACGTATTGTTTTCAGTATTCAGTCTTGTATGTTAAACACTGGACTAAGACTGATTTACCACTGATTGTTAATGTATTTGTTCTCGAGGCACAGACTGCATGTAATGTGAATAATTGTGATTGTTTATATTTCAGCTTGAAAATTCAGTTCTTCAAATTGCTTATACGATAAAACGACTTCATTTTGTTAATAGCTAATTAAATCTATTTTTGATATAAAAATTGACTATTTTTGAGTCTGACGTTACAGTGCATGTAGTGATAGATAAGGAAAAATTCAGCTTAACATATGTAATTTGATTTCCTTTGTTTAGAAATCTTTACCAGAAATACTGATTCATGATTGCTCACTATAATTTAATATATAATTCCCGTCTTTTCCTATAGCTTTTGTATTTCAATATTTCTATTGAAGTTAACACATATGGATGGAGATTTTGCGATTTCTTCACTTTAGTTCTAACTTTTAACGGAATCTTTCGATTATTTTCATGTTAATATAACAGACCGAAAAAATTAATTCAACCTGTAGTTTTTGTTTTTGAATTCTTTACAAGTGAATCAGTTCATTCTGCCGTTTTTCAGCTATTTCTTGTTACTTGCGTAACATGCTTATCAGTTAAAATCTGAAAAAATGACTTGAAGTGACTTAAGTTTATTTTTAGAACTCAACATTTCGTACACCATTTTCTTTCTTAAGTGCATTTTTGCCTAGATTCTATTAACTTTCTTTCAATTTGCTCGCCACCATTAAATGAAAAGCAATTCATTAAATATCTTTTCTCAGCTTTGGTGAAAACTTTTAAGTTGTTGATGTTAGTTTTACTACATTACTACTCCTTTATCCCTTGAGTTGAAAAACATGCAAAAAAAATCTACTCTAAATACAACCACCCCTCTTCTGCGAAGTTGGTAGCAGCCCGATTTCCGTTCATGCAAAACCATTTTGGCAGAAGTCCCAAAAAAACTTCACCTAAAAAAACTTTTGCGTGGTTTACAGTTCGATGACTGTAGGAGACAACTAAGTTGCAGCAATGGGAATTGTACTATCAGCAGGAAATTGTGAGTTCTTTTCATAGGAGTTTAAACATCTGCTTTGTAATTGTTCTCGTCCATTTACTGTATATTTGGGTACAATGCAGACCCATTAAGCTATCGCTAATGAGCATGAACATCTTTATGTTCGGTATTCCATACCGCGCTTTATAATGCCGAAAACTGTCTATTTATTCTGAAGCTAGTTTTGGAGATATATTTTACAATTTATTACGTTTTCTGCTTTATATTCACCAGTTGAACTTAACCCATTATTTGCCCAAACTCTATTATTTCACTTTTTCAAAAAAAAAATTACATTAATATGATAACATGAATAAAATCTGAAAGAAAACGTTATTTCTGAAAATTTTTAATTCAACTGATTAATTAATTTTTATTAGAATTAATTATCTTTTTAATCAGGTAAATGGTTTTTAATGGATTTGCACCTTTTATAACAGTCAGCTCAACATTCAGATGCAACAACCAAAGCTAAAAATTGCACCGTTTAAGTAAAAATAATGGAAAACAAGCGTCCCAGTAAAGGGACAATGGACAATTTTCGGTATTGTTGTGAGCATTGAGAACGTGCAGCAAGTAATCCATTCACAATAATTTTAAATGGTTGAAGTCCCAAAATTAGTATGGATTGTTCCAATTTTTAAGCTTTACCATAATAAAAATAAAAGTTGAAAAATAAAGAAATGTTTGACTTCGAAAAAAATCAAATGCGTATTGGGAAGTCCAGCTAACTAAATTGCTATTAAGCTTTTAAGTTCTTTTAATTTTTTTTTATTTTAAAAATTAAAGGATTTATAATTAGAGGCAATTTATTCAACGGTTAATGTTTTTGTGATCTATTTTTGAAAATTGTTAGAAATTAATTATTTAAACAAGGTACAAATCAACAATGAAAAACTTAGATGTTAATTTTCGTGTATATTTTATCAACAAATTGCGAACATGCGTTCATCAAGACATTTGAATTAAAACTACAATACATTTACTATGTATGCATTATAGAGATTCGGTTGCGTCCAAATATTTTTCCAAACATTGAGAACTTTCATAGCACTAATTAAAATTACATTTTAAAATTTTGGATGAATTATTTGTTTAATTGTACTTCGAAAAAATTTGTTTAATTATATATGAAACCGAAGTATCTAACTTAAGAGAAGATTTTTCTTGAAACTATTATTACGAAAGAAAACGGTATAATCTCATTATAGCAGATAAAATGGGAACAGACCAGGGAATAACTGATGTTAGAACTGTTTACTACACATATTTCACAAGTGACTAAATCAAGCCGGTGATATCCAGGAAAATTCAGATGAGAATTTCGGATTGCAGTAAGTGGTTATTCAATTGGAATAAATTGAACCTAAAAGAGCAATCTGAATTAAGATAAAACTAAACAACTGAACTATTTTCTCACTATGAACATAATTTAATTATTTTAAATCAGATTCAGTTCTAGAATTAGAGCATGTAACAACAATTTAAAAAATAAGTTGTATTTCTACGAATTTCTTTCAAATTCAATTCATTCTTTAGTTGTACATGACAAGACTGATATTTTAGACAAAAATAATGTACTAAATTATTGTCAGCCAGTACGGTAAAATTACATTATTCAGTGGATTTAGTAAATTTGCGTTTTTTCTAGATTAAAGTATGTTAACTAGCAGGTTAGAATTGCATTTTACGTTTATTGATGGCGTCATTAGTGGTATGAAATTAGTTCTGGTATAAAATTCCTACGGAAAGGGACAATAATTTTTGTTCTAGTTCTAGTTTTAAAGTGAGCTAAACACTTTCATTTATTCTACCTAAACGCTTATGTCGTCATATTGGGCATTTTATTCTTTCTGCGTATTTTACAAACGTTTTTTTTCTATTTAATATATATTTGTAAGTTAGTATTATTAAAGAATATTATATCATCTACACATGGCATTTTGCAAACTCTTTTTTTATTTGTTGATACGAACTTAGTTTTGTTTGATATTCATAAATATTTCCTTCTGAAAATTTATTTTAGTATCCATTAGGTACAATCGTGATTTGCAATAACCAATTTCACCAGAATAGGAGTCGCCGACAGCTGATTAAAAAAGCTATTTATGTGAATATTTAGTTAAAAAAGATGATTGATAATATAATTTATGCATGCGAAAGTAATATACCACAAGTCAAAATATAAAAAATAACAAAAATCTAATTTTTGGCATAATAATAATGAAATGTTATTTATTCGATTTAAAAAAAATCATTTATGTTTTTGAAAGTATCAAAGAAAAGCCCCGTTCTCCATCAAATTTTGATGAAAGCCCATTGATAATTGTGACTAAACCCCCGAAAGGGATCTAAGGCTGGAAAATTGCTCTTTCTATTATATTCATGTGGGAAAGGCCAATATCTTATTCAGAAAGCGGCAAGAGAGACGAGACTTTCAAAAATTCTAACTAATACAAAGACGCACATATTAGATATGCATCGCTAGTGATACATCGGATAGGGAAATATAAAATAGGCAATGAAAAAAATATAAACCGATTGGATTCGAATGTAAACAGTGGAGTTTCACAAAGAAACATGTTTTCCCTAATGTAAGGACTGCTTTTTGTATGTCTTTTAACTGTATTGAAAAGAAATGCAGATATATCAAAGAAATGATATGCGGAGTAAAAATCGTATATTTTTAGATTGCATTTTTTATATTTTGTTATTAAATAATGTAAATTTCTATACATCCAAAGCGGATAAATAAAACTGAAATCTGCTGGAGTAGATTTTAATTTGTGATCTGAAAAATGTAGACTTTTTAATATAAAAAGTAGCAGTTTTGGAATGTAAAATGTAAATGCAAGATGTAATTCTTTATTTATATTTCATTTCAAATAATAAATGAAGATAAAATCATGCTTCCGAAAGTCTCATTGATTTTTTGATGGATAATTTGCTTTATTTTCTTATTAGCTAACGGAGGATTCTAATTGGATTACTTTTTCATTTCGGTCTATATAGAACCTGATAAGCGTACCCCAGATATTTATTGCTATTAAAATTAATTTCTATTGATAGTTTGCTTTCAGTATAAAAAAAATCTTTATTTTGATGTGCGAGTAGTACTCGTGATTGTAATTGAAGCAATAAATGCGTTTGTTGTTACACAAAATAACTTTAATTTAAAAAATTATTTAATTTTGTTTAAATATCTGAAATGAATGACATCGATGTGAGAGATTCCTTATTTCAATTTAAAATTCCATTGTATCCTTTAATGAAGCCTTGGTTTTCGACAGGTTATATGGCAATAACTAATATTTTTAATAATAATATTTATAATTCAATGTGTTGGTTATAGTAATAATAGTTAATATTTAATAATAATATATTTTGTTATATATCATATAACCGTTATATGGTAATAACCAATGTTGCTGGCTCGTCAAAAACATGACAATGATATTTTTAGTGGTATTTCACGTATTACAAAATATACTTCTATTGAGCTCTCAGAATCATTCATGCAATCGCTTAATTACTCAGACGCTTTTATACAGAGAAACAAACAATTTTTTGTAGTTTTTATTTATTTTTTTATACAGCTGAGCATATTTCGCATACCTTCAACAAATACAATACAACACTTTGTTAATAAAAAGAATCTTGCGTTAAAAGCGAAATGAATCAAACTTTGCACCACAGCTGATCTTTCGTCTCTTCATCGCCAAAAAGTTAGGTTAAGTTCAATAAACGTCATTACAAGCTTAACAACTAGACTGAGGACATGAATTTGACCTCTGGCATAGTCACAAGACATGAAAAACAAACAAAGGAAAAGTCTTCGAACTTCAAACACCGTAACAATCCCCTACGTTACATCACACCTGAAAACAAAACTGGCAATGAACCAACCTTCAAGATGTTTGTCCTTCCAAATTAAAAAGAACGGCGCTATTTCAAATAAAAATTTGACAGCAGCTTTCTAGGATAGATAAACAACAAATACTATTTTTGACATTACTGGCACGCACAAACATGTCAAACTGAATCTTTGTGCTCAGCCTGTTTGAAAATAGGTAACAAAAGTTTTAATTAACCTTCTTTACCTCAAGCGCAATTGAACTGTTTCTAATTACACATAATTGTTTATTAAATTTCCGAAACTGCATCGCATCAAAACTATGGTAAATTTTAATCCTAAAAGGAGACAATGTCAAATGCACTTTAAAAATATAGCACTTGGTTTACCGTTACTTTTTGAAGATGTAGGAGGACGTTGCGACCAATGGCAAGGGAGGTATACTGTCTGTCCGCCACGAGATCTGTCTCCGCTAAATTGTCTAGTTTACGGCGGTCGCTATAGCAACTAGTTATGCTAGGGAAGATCCATTTGGAATAGGAGGAATCCAACGGAAGTCGGAGTTTTTTTATTCTTGGCGCCAGTTTGCGGCGGAACACGTTTGAATGAACTTCTACCTACTAGAAATGGATTCTTCCTACGATAATCTGTTTCTACAGCGACCGCCGTAAACTAGACAATTTGGCGGTGCCACTTCTCGTGGCGGACAGACAGTAAATGCCCCGGGCGCTAGTTTTATGGGGTGCCACGGAATTAAAATATTGTTGCGTTTATTCCATTTTTAAAGCAAATATGATGAGGAGGCGTGAAAATAATACTTTACTGTTGTGAATGTAGGAATGAATCATAAGATTATAAAAATGTATATTTATTTACATTCAACATACCAACACTAAATTAAACAATACAGTGAGACGATAATCACTGGATCGTTGTTGAATAAGAATGTTCTTATTGCATTCGTCAGAAAAGTAATTCTGGGTTGTCAAAAGAAATGTCAGAACACGTTCTTACTATCCAATGAAACACAGTCAGACTGTTCTTACAGCCAATAAGATACAAGGAACTAGAACAGCTGATATTCTGATACATTACACTGCAATTCCCTTGACGCCATTTACGTTTACTAAGCCACTAATGACGAGTGAGATAAAAAATAAATCATTTTATTTTCCGGGTACCATTCACTCTCGCTACGCCACTTACTCTCGCCACGCCACTTACTCTCGCCACGCCACTTACTCTCGCTCCACTGGCCATGGTGACAAAACTTTAAAGCGTTTGTGTCACTTTTAAAATCAAATACGATGAGCGGAGAAACAATACCAGGTTCTGGTAGCTGTTTACACAAGCTAGGTCACTAATGATGGGGGAAACTATATTATTACCCGGGCTCCACTTACCATCGCTACGTCACTGGGGCCGTTTTGTGACGAACCTTTTCAGTATAGCTGTGGTCAAATGACACTTGAGGCGGCACTCACTTTCCAGACTTCATCACCACATCCACGTGAGAACGTTTGGCCTCTGGCGATATTTTAACATGCACCAGACCCATATTCATGACAGATCTTTTGTGGGATCGAATCTAAATACGTAGTTGCGTAGCGAAGGCAGGTGGCGTAAGGTAAGTAGGTAAGGTGGTAATATGATTTTTTTTTCGTCCCCAAAAAGCATCAATAATAAAGCAAGATTAAACATTACGTGGTGGTATGGTATTATTTTTGTTTATTATTCATATTCAGCTTCAAAAAGTGGCAAATACGACTAATACTTTTCTTCTGAGGATCCCCCCCCCCAAAAAAAAAATGGCACACGGAGTATTAATACCCTTTGATTCCTCCTGGACCCTCCGGTGCCGAACCAGGACTCAGCCTTAAAGTCATCGTGGTGCCACTTGAAAAATAGACGAAGATTAAGTTTCTCATATACTATTGTTAAACCGTTTGAAGTTAACACATTAATAAACTAGTTTGCAAAAAAAAAAATCGGCAGCTATGACGTAATATGTAATTGAGACTACAAGATTTCATCTTATAAAGAAAGACTTTTTTTTCAGTCAAATTAATATTCACAAATTTAACTTTATGCATCACAACCCTTGATGCAAAATGAAAGAGACTGTCGAGACGTTAAAATAGAAAGAAAAAAAAATCGCTATAAGTATTTAATATCCCAATAGTTTTTTTCATGCATTTATTTTTTTACAGTTCCTAATAAATTGTGGATCAACAGACCAGAAAATCCTCAAGATCATCCAAAAGGACGAAAGAAGAAAAGAAAGAAAGGGAAATAATAATAAACTTCGGCGTTTTTATTTTTGTCAAAAGACACTGCAGCATTTGTGAAAAAGCTTCGTTACCCGTTTCTAACGTTATTTTTTCCACTGGAAAAATCTAATTTACATCCAAAATTTTTGAAACCGTCTACTTCCTGTAACCTCTTATGCTCCAACTGGAAGCTACCAGCTTTCTTGTTCAGACGGGTACTTCAATTAAATATGAGCAGCAATCGATACGTAGCTTATTTTAAGTAAGTGAAAAATGAAAAGGCCCCAGGAATTGGAATAATTAGCCATTGTACTTAATTAGCTCAGTTTAACATAGCGGAAAACAAAATTTCAGCTCTTAATCCTCCTCCGTTTCCAGGTAAATTGTATCTCAAGAACTATGAATTGATTTCCGTTCCACTGATTTTGAATGGGCTTTAAAATGTTTCGATTAATTTTTAAGAATAATGGATTAATAAGCTACTAATGGGTGTGCATGCGCAATAAAAATAGTGTAAACAATTTCCTTCTCAATCGTGCAGCACCAGGAAATGCGTGGATAAAGTGCAGTGTCTTAAAAAATATGGAAATTAAAAGATATTAGAATTGTAAGGAAATAAATTTCGCTTAAAATCTTCTTGGTGCTTGATAATTAAATCTGATTGATACCAGTTATATTGTTGACTTTATTTAATTATTTTTCCGTCAAGATATTTTGAACGAAAATTTCATAAAACTGAAATCGTAGAAATTATTTTTACAAATGACATAAATTACTGAAATGAAAAGATATTCTTTAAAACTAGAAAAATTCAAAATATTTAATATATATAGTCTGAAGACATTTTTTTTCCGAATCACGACTTCACAAACTGTATTATTCTACTTCAAAAGAGTACAGAAGTTTGGTTTAGAATTTTTCTCTTATCACAAAGCACACACTAAAGGTAAAATAAACTTTTTTTGGTATTCGCCGTCAACGATAAGTATATTTTTCCTTGTGCATCGCTAGCACGGACATATTCACTGTATTTTAAAAAGAAGTAATGGAATTTACAGAATCAATGCAACGTCCACAGTACAGAAATGAGAATATGAAAGAAATAATCTAGTTTCGATTTGGAAGTGAATGGATTTCTTTTCACCCATTTCACCTTAGTTATTATAGTTTAATTAGTACTTTACAGAACCTAATAATGATAATTAAAAAAGTTTTAGTGAACTTTTTGGAATCTAATAAAGCATTCTTGTTGGTTCTAGTGGCGTAGCGTGAGGTGGGTAAGGAAAGGGGGGGGGTGCCATTATTTGGGTGCGCGTCGAATTCAATGTTTTTAGGTTTATTTTAAGTTTTTAAAGCCAGAAACTGTGAATGAAATTGGTAGGCGACTAAAATTAAATATTAAGCCCCGGGGTGCCACTTGCCTAGCTACGCTATTGATTGGTTCAATTTGAACCTTAATGATGCATCACCTAGAGTCCAGTATCAGTTGAATTGTTTGCTAGTTTAATTATTACTTATTTCACGTGCCCTAATAGCGCTAAATCAAGAATTTTAGTGAAATTTTTGGAACCTAATAAATCATTCTTATTGGTTCAACTTCAACCTAAATGATGTATCACCTGAAATCCAAGATAAGTTGAATAAAATAGAGAAATGTAGCATCCTTTGAAAATCACCTTAAGTTCCATCAAAGATGTGAAAATAGGTGTTTCGGTAGTTCCGCTATCGTTTGAACCCTCGGACGGCCCAACATCTCGAGGGACACCACCTCTTGATCGCGTGGAACTACCTTGTAATTTTTCTTTCTTCTTCCATCCCTTTATTTTTTCTACTCTCTCTTTCCTGTTGTGTTAGTGAAGAAAAAGAAGAAAGAACGAAGAAAAAAATAGAGAGCGAATGGAAAAAGAATTGATTCTTCGCGGGGCCTCCTCTTCTTGTTAAGATGCCCGAAGGCGAGAGTTTTTATTCATTTTCGATCGCTGCAGAGTTGAACGTTCCTAGGGGACGAATGAAAACGTGTTCTCGGAAAGAACAAAACTTTGCCTCTCTGCTTCATTTGCGTAAAAATTAAGTGGGAATAGATTAGGCATTTCCTGCACCGACCTCATGGGTGGGAGAGAAGAGCAAGGCTTTTAATGGAAATAAGCAAACTCTCTTGGACGTCTTGCTTGTAAATCCTGAGTGAAGTTTTGTGGGTTTCAGAAAATTTGATTTGCTGTAGTTAGAGGACTCTTAAAAGTGCCGTGATTTGGCTTTAAAAATAGCCATATTATTGTATGGAATCGGTTAGTTAAATATCAGTTATCAATGATTTTCATTTATATCTATTCTCTGCTTTTTGCATAATTATTCAGATATTAGCCATTCCTGCAGAAAATAATGATCCTCCCAACTAGTGAGATACAAGCAGCTATGTGTAGTTTTCATTTTTGGCTTTTTGTGAATGTACCCAATTTCTTGCATCTTTATATATATATATATATATATGAGTAGATCCTCTTCAACATTTAACCACTGTTTGGCTTAAGAATTTTACGACGCAACAGCTACTTCTACCTTGATAATTATGTTCCCAGATTTTACGTGCTTGTATTCTTCATTGCTTGCTTTTTGTACATGCAAAGCTATCTTGCATCGTTTTGTTTCTATTGGTGAGACACCACTTCATCATTTAACCATAGCTTCGCATAGAATTTTTACAGCGAAACAGCCAAATTTGTCCATGCTACTCCAAACACATGAAAATAATAAAAATCTGACACCGTTTATTTAGGAGTGGAATTTGATCAAAATACCTTAGTGGGATAATTGCGAAGTAAACATAGGAAATACTCATATTTTCTTAAAACACCCATTTCTTTAGTAGACCATAATTTTCCTCTAAATTATTAATCAAGCAAAAATTGATGCATGATTTTTTATGTGTCATTTTTTCGGATAATTTGATTTTATTTGTTTAAATCTATCGAATATTTTATTCCATTATGCATCTGTATATCGATGTTTTAGTATATTACATTTATATCAACAATATATTACATTTTAATATCAACTTTAACCTATTAAAATCACGAAATATTCATCCAATTATACTATACAATTTATCCTATTTTCCAAATCCATGATTTAATAGATGTTACAGGAATAAATCTATTGGCTTTCTCGCCTACTTAACTTCCCCTGACGTATATTCCTTGACCTAACACGATTGATTTATTAACTGTACTCGAACCTTCGACCTACGCTAAATTTGACGCATCAACTGTCGTCAAGGGGATTTTTGAAGTATGTCGCTTTAATCGACACGAAATTCGTGTCACTCAGTTGACATTTTCTGACTTGAGTCAGATTTTGGATAGAAGTCAGGACCCGCTTGTGACGATAACCTTAAAGTCTTGGCACATAAGGCACCCCAGACTAGACAAAGCTGTCTGGCACATATGATCTTGTATACACATGTTAAACCTGGGGAATTTTAAAAATAGCAGTCTTTCCCCTTTCTTACCCCTATCGCGGGATATGGTTGCAAATAGCATTCCATACGCACCCGCCCCATCCCATCATCCGGAAGTTTCTTTTTTTAACCTTTGCTGCTCCTTATTGCTGTTTTTTTCCCCCAGCACTCCAGTGTGTTTTTTTAAGGGTTTTTTTCCTTCCCCCTCCCTTCCCAATAGCAAGGTCGTGCTATTGGTGACTACGGAGAAATGTTTTACCTTGTGGAGCTTCTGTTTCAAACTATTTCGTTTTTAAAAGAGGTTACAGAAAAGAAAAAAAAAACTGGTCAACAATTTTTTTCTTGCATAAATATCCTAAATTGTTTAGTGGTAACTTTTTTTGTTAGCACCACTTTAGGAAGTTAATGTGAAAATGTAAAATTGTCTTTAATTAGTAAATAATTAAAACATCCCTCCGATTTTTATCTTGTATTTCCTGTGTGTGTGTGTGGGGGGGGGTTCTTATTATTTTTTATTTTATTTTTATACTTCCTAATTTTCGTTCAGTATGGTTTCGTGCTTAATTTATTTGAAACTTGATGTTAATTAAAGCTTAAAATATAAGATTTTATTTAATCTTTATTTTTAAACATACGCTTTAAATTAATCTAAAAATTTTATCGCATATATTATATCTAATTAAAAACATATATTTAAATATAACAATGTATAATTTTTGCATATAGTAGTTTCCTGTTATATGGGGAACATAATTATAATCCATAAAATAAAATATAAATAAATAGTACAATCTAATTAATATTAGACTTCGATGTCGAATAGAAACTTCGATGTCTAAAAAAAGATGTATAAATCTAATTAAATATGTAGATGTACATTAGTCGAGAAATACTAGTTAAAAATTTCGTTACTTAATTAATATGAAATATAAACAAACATTTGTCTTATTAATTTTTTTAGGTGGTGGAGGCATGGGACTTGGTGGGCCAGTGGCGTAGCGACCCGAGGGCACGGGGGTATTGATGCCCCGAGCACCAGTTTTAGGGTGCGCCATGGAGTCAAAACATTGCTGAGTTTATGCCATTTCTAGATCAAAATATAATGAAGCGGGTCTGAAAATAAACCATGCCCCGGGCATCATTTACGCTTGCTAGATGACAACTTGGTTAAAAAAAAGAAATCATATTTTAAGCTGAACGCCACTGACCCTAGCTACGCCACTGACCAAGCTCACAAAACGTTAGTGCGTTTTTGTCGCTTTTTGAAGTCAAATACAATGAGGGGGCGAAAAATACCATGCCCCAGGCGCCGTTTAACCCCTTAAGAGTCGCATTTTCTTTGCTAGCAAATAAGATGAGCCCTCCTGTTTTGGAAAGAGCTGTCGTTTTCATTCATCTAAGAAGGCATAGAATACTTGAGATGCATACGGATTCTACGTAATTTTTGTGTCAAAATATAAAGCTAATTAATGATTAAATTTTAGTTTATAAGCCTAAAAATGCGATAATTCGTTTCACGCCAATATGACAGGCTCGACGGTTAAGGGGTTAAACATGCTAAGCCACTGATGATGACGGAGTGGAGCGAAAAAAATCGTATTATGATCCGGGCGGCACTTACACTCGCTACACCACTGTGGTGGGCTGGTGGAAGAACGTCATTCCACCAAAGATCTTCTGTGTACGCGGGTTGTTGTATGTTAAATATGGCGGTATGAGAAGTCCTCCTTCTCATATGATGGGGAAGTTTAGAGAAGAGGTGTCGCCCTCGCCATCAGACCACGGTACAAAATTATGAGATTCAAAAATAGCTCTCGAGATGCCTTGAAAAAAGACGCTAATCTAACTAAAATCGATCTAAAAAAGGTGTACAATAATGTCATAACGCAAAGCTTTCACAGTTCTCATTTTTATTTATATATCATTCAAAATCTCTAACTTTTTTTGGCATTTGAAATATTTCATTCTGTTTCAAAAATTATGGAGTTTCGTTTTCTTTCTGTGAAAATTTGAATATTAAGTTCTCCCCGTTCAGCTTGACTATTTATGTCTTACCATATATATTTCAAAACGCCTATTAATATTTGTTTCTTACATGCACTTTTACCTTATAAAGATTTAAAAAGACAAGGATACCAGGATTTTACTATATTAAATAACAAAAAAATTACTTTTTCAGGATATTTTCCTCCCTTTCTGTTCCTAGACAGTTCCTTTCGAGGATATTCAACAGAACATTTGCAATTGGAATGCTCTGTTATTTTCGCACCTCTAATCAATATGTTACATGCATGAATTTCTACTGCATGTTATTCTTTTACTAAATACAGTTCTTAAAGGAGAGACTCTAGACCTGTCTAGTTCTAGAAAAGTTCCAGACATTTTGATCCAAGTTTACTTAGGAATACCTATTAGAGATGCCTTTCTGTTTGCGATAAGTGAGACTTGGAAAATAAATTTCTGCGCAAATATACTGTAATTTTGCGAGATTTTACGAGCGGATTTTCAAGGAATCTGTCTTGGATATGTACGCTGTGAAATGGAGAAATGTCATTTGTATAATCCTTAGCTAACTTAAAATATGTCATTCGGTTTATTTCTAAGTTTCGTCTGCGAACTTAAGTATCAGTCATTGTACCTGCTTATGATGCTACATCTCTCATTGGTTCTGCTAAATACTTTTAAATGAAAATTCTATGTAGCTATCTGACGCAGTTTATTTATCGCAATAAATCTGTGCATCAGAGGTAAATTAAGTTAAGTAACTATTTTAAGATTTTACCAGAGAGCCAAAATAATTCCTGATCGCAATCTATTGCAATGTGCAATTTATTTTTTGAGAGCTGTTATATATCTTTTTTCCCCTACAGATACGACACTTTTACCCACCGAAGATGCAATTGGTATAATGCAAATGTGATAAAAACATCAAAACTAGCAAAATTAGACTTACTATAGTTTATCTCTCAGGTACAAAAATGACTGTTTCAATATTTTCCAAATTTATGTAACTTAAAATGCGAAGATGTTCTCGTCTAAGTGAACTGCTTCCCGTAAGTTTGCAACATTTTGGAACAGTCCCTTTTTGTGTGAAATGAACTGTGAAAATTGTAAAATTTAGTTATCATTTCCTAAGAAAAGTTAATTGTTTGCTTCTGATAAATAATAGATAATGTAAAAGCAATTAATGGCCATTTTTTAAACAGAAATTGCTGGTATCTGATATTCCTTATGGGCCGGTATAGCTCGGTGGTAATTTCCTTCACCTTCTCTTACCTTCACCCTCAAAATGCAGTGGAATAACCCGTTTCCATAACGACTGCCACTGGCATGTCTGGTGTTTGGGATTTTTCTGGTAGTGGTAAGACAGTAGATGGTATGGTGCAGAAATCCGAGAGAGAGATTACCAGCTTGACATCATGTTTTCCATCAGTTCAAGAGG
This sequence comes from Araneus ventricosus, assembly GCA_013235015.1. NCBI lineage: Eukaryota > Metazoa > Arthropoda > Arachnida > Araneae > Araneidae > Araneus > Araneus ventricosus. Next base: position 2,261,695 of record BGPR01000023.1, read on the forward strand.
TACTTCCGTATTAAACGCTTGTCATTGGTGAATATCAACCATGTTTTTCGAAACGCCAATATTATATTCTCTAACATATGTATGATATGTTTATATTATATTATATATTATCAATATTATATTACGTTACTTTTTTACTTGAGAAACAAAACTTGGTTGATATTCGTCGATGCCATGCGTTTAATACGTAAGTACTGTTCTCGATTCAGTATTCTGATGTTGAGAGAGGCATCAACCACGTGAAAGATTTCAAACGAGTTTTATATGTTTCAAAGTTCTGAACATTTTAATCGCTGTTCAAACTTCTACAGGGGCAAATACTAAAACAAGAAACAACGAACAATTTTATTCAAAATTAAAGGGGAATTTTAAAGTTTGTGTTATTGATTATAATTTAAAAAAATATTTTTTTTTCATTCAGATTGTTTGCAACATAAACAAAATTTCGGCTCATAATAGGATTTTACATTTTTTTGGATATTTACAATATCCAAAAGGTCTGCTACACTCATTTGTCGAGAAATAGTTTAAAAAACATTTGGAATAAGAATTCCAGGCGTCTAAATAGCAAGAAAAATTTTGAATCGAAAATCAGCAAAATAAATGCATGATTAAAAACCGACAAAGGAAAAAGCATTACTAAGCGTAATTAAAGCTGAGACTGAAGCATTGTTGTGCAAACCACTATAAATCAGAACTTAAGCAGTTTTCAGATTATTGTTAGAATTCCTATCATTGAAACCTTTTGTTACTTTTTGTAAACTGTTGTTTACATCGTTCGAATAATCACTATCTCTTTTTATTTTGCTACTTATTGCAGAAAAAAGATCAGCTTCAAAAATAAATAAAAAAATTCTCCCAACAAAAAATAAAGAAGCATCTGAAATGCTTTAATTTACGCTATTGTTAGCTGTCTAATGATAATAAAACATGGTTCAGACGAAGCGCTAAAAAAATCTATGGCACAGATTTTGGCTAATTACCAAAAATGATTTACTTCGATTTTTTTTCATTGTGTGTTCTGAAGTCTTAAGAGTAAAAGCATTTTATCCATTAATTTCCCAGCATTTTTTTTATTGTAGTAGTTTACATGAATTTGCTAGAAGGGAGTGATTAAAGAGATGTGTGACAAACTCTTTAACATTAGTAGAAGAATCATTAAATTGGATTTCCCCCACCATTTAATGATACATACAACGTCATTTGCGGAAAATTATTTCGATAACCTATTGTCCATTACATAATTGAATATGTTATAAGGCAAACGTTCTAGAATGGAAAAAAAAAGAACAGCGATTCTAGAAACCATCAACATTGTTTAATGTCAAAATTATATTCATTTTTACTACTGATTAATCTTTTTTATGGAAATACATTTATATGGTATTTGACTCTATTGACCCCCTGATTTTTCTAATTGAATGAATATTTTATTACGTTAAAATTCATTTATGATTTTATTGATAAAATGGAGGATTTCGATGCTAATAACTTAGCGTAGTATTTCAGTTTTAATGGTTTAAGAAAATTAATTATCCTTTAAAATTCTATATCATTATTTATCCAGATCCAATAATCATCTATTCATAAATCAAACTTAGTAAAAGATAGATGATTGAAGATTTACTTAAATTATACCTTTCATATTAATTATCGCTGATTGGCACGGTTTTTTCTGCCTTGTTTAACATTTTTCTGTCTCCTTGTAGTTATATTTTATTGATTTTTAACATGCTAAATGTGCTTAATGAGAGGTAATTTATCGATATTTACTTGGGTAACCACTTAATTAAAAGGGAAAAAATAATATTGGTTTGTTCCCTCAAAATAAACCACTTAACCCCTTCATTAAATTCAAACTTATTATTCAAGAAGTTTTCCCGTACCCTTTTGAATAGTAATAGTTTCGTTAAATCAATAAAAATAATCTTTTTGTGGTAACGATTTTGTGAGACAATTTAAATTATTGATTGGAAATTCCGTTGGGGTAGATTTAGATAGAATTTCAAATATTTCTTTTATCCTAGAGCTTCTTTATAAGTGACTCGCGACCCCACTTGGGGTCATAGTGTATTCTTCTTTCAGATTTCTTCAACATTTAGGGGCAAATGTCGTTCAGAAAATCATCTTGTTTGGCAACATTTTGCTAAAAGTAAACTGAATAACACTTTTAAAATCATTTGATTTATCATTAATTGAAAAAAATCCTCTTTTTATTTATATTTTGCTTTTGAAGTCTTGAAATATTTTTAACCCAAAAATCCGCCGCGACAGGAAAAATTTAAGAAACTGCATTTTAAACTATTTTTGTAGACTTCCAGTTTTTCTAGAACTGAATTTGTCATTTTGTGAGATAAGAATTAATTTTCAGCCTTTCAGAATATTTTTTCTCTAATTCGCTAATCCACCGGTTCTCATCCTTATAGTTTTTGGAATTCAGCTTTCCATTTCCACATTAATCTTGTTCCTTTCCAATGGATTTGCTAAATTTTCTCTCCATTCTCTGAATTAGAAATTTTAATAATTTATATCAGATCCTTTTTGCTTAAATTATAAGTATTTATTTAACCCTTAAAGATCCGATTTTTCAAAAAAATTGATTTAAAAATATTTTTTGTCATTTATTTCTTGTATGAAACATGGAAAAAATATTTTCAAAATCCCTATTTTGTTTTAAGTATGATTTACGAAAAAAACATTTTGCCACCAATCGACAACACTGGGCGGCTTTTGTTGAAAAAAAAATTCCTTTATAAAATTCTATAATATTAAACACAGATGAATTTTAAGAACTAATAAAACGGATAAGGGTTTCCTTCAACATTGTAAAATAAAATACGGTATTCTCAAGCGTCCAAACAAAGCAGAAAAGATGCAGCCTCAAGTGAAAAACATCAATTTATTTTTATTTTTTCATCAGCACTCAGGCTGCCATCTATATGTTGTAAATTGATTTAATAACATTTTCAGTATGTATCCTATTGACAGCAAGAGGCATTGGAGCTTCAGTCTTATTCTCAAGATTCGAGAAGATAAAATCGTGTGTGTTGCTTAAAGGCAACACAGGGCATTATAATGGTTAATATTAAAGGTGGGATTTTGTTAGTGATTCTAATCCTACTTGATTTAACTTATATGGCCAGTTCATGAGGGAGGACTCATAATAAAGGGGAAATGTGGCAGCGTCTGTTGGTCGAAGCGACCTTGGAGCACTTAGGTAGCGCATGAAGTAGAAGCCTGACTTAGCTTCAATATATGGATGTAGGTTGTCTTCCTTAAGGGTTTTCAATGATAACTGGCCCGCGTTCGTATTTCTCTTGGAGGAACACCTCTAACAGCAGCGTGTGATTCGTTGCTAAAGCCCTCATCGATGTAGAAGTTTTTGAATAATGCTGGTTAAACACACAACCAGGGGATAAATTGTATAACCTTCTTCCTCCAATTCATATTTCTCAACTATGCCATGCCTTAATTCACTAAGCAACTACTGGTATAAAAAAATTCTATTTGTTTATCTTATAGGTATTTATTTACTATTAATTGTGACGCTGTATTTTTTATGAACATAATGTAATATTTTTAATCAGGGTTTCAATAGCCTTTGCTTTTCAAATTATTTCCGTGTTTTATTGCCATTCATTTCGTCAGATGACGGCCCCTTCATGAAGAATCATTGCGGTGAACTGACACAAGAAAGTCCGAAACGCCTGAAAAGCTGAGAAAAATTGCAAATAATGCAATATCTAACTATATTTAAACCACCTGCTTCACTGTATTTTGTAAAGTCATTTCAATCTATATGAATTCTTGTTTGTCTACTTGCTGTTATCACTTTTACATAAATCAGCGCTTCCAATGAACACGCTAAATTCAAAATCACCCGAAAACAAATTTTCTCTCCCATTTATTTGCAGACCTTAACTTCCCGACAGAAATAACCTGTCGGTAGATTTCCTCAACACCAACAGAAAATACGCCACCGGCTAAAGTTAATACTGTTATCACTTTTACATAAATCAGTAATTCCAATGAACACGCTAGATTCAAAATCACCCGAAAACAAATCTTCTCTCGTATTTATTTGCAGACCTTAACTTCCCGACAGAAATAATCAGTCGGTAGATTTCCTCAACACCAACAGAAAACACGCCACCAGCTAAAGACTTGAAATGCATTACTTACTACTCCCCTTCTTCCAATTGCTTACGTGAAATAACTATTTATTGTACCTTACCCCTTGCGTACATTCCCGCGGTCCCATACTCCATTACTGGAAATCCCGTAAGTCCCATTTATCAAACGGAGATGTTGAAAATAAAGACTAAAAAGGAAAAACAGGAGAAACGGGAGCTCCGGGCATCACCTCCCTCAATCCGGGTTAACGAATTGAAGGTCCAGAAAACGTCTTATCACTGATGACTGGACCCTGCTGTAATAAAGCTGCAATCGGGCCATGGTCCGGACACTTAGAGCCCGGGATCAAGCGGTCTTTCCTTACTGTTGAGCCGGAAAATCCGGAAGATCCGGCCCATTTCCCCTGGGGATTCCGTCTGATGGGGCGCTCCTGATGAGGCCTCAGGAAATCAGGAGCCGCCCTATTATGGAACGAACTAAATGCCACCTTACTGACGAATGCAATTATTGCAGGGGCGGCATAACGGACGGCTTTAAAAGTTGTCATTCGGAACTGCTGGGCTCGTGTAAAGGAGCAAGCGTTCTTTGTGGAAATAATTTCGCCGGCATTTGGGATTTGATGATTTTGAATTTTTTTTTAACGAGCCCTTTCTTAGTATTATGACTAAACATTTATATGGAAATATAAAGTGATTTTTTTAAATTTATGTATAAAAGAAAACTGACATGGTAAGAGTGAAAACATTGAAATAAACGAAGAAGTTTTATTTTGAAGAAATGTGAGATTTTTTTTTTTATTTGGCATTCATTTCAATTCAAGTTTCAATAAAAATTTATAAAATTTATTTCAAGGATTTTGTTTCCAAACAGGAAATGTGTGAAAAATGGCGAGACCTTGCACCCTCTGGATAAGCTGTGTCATCGTCGGCAAATAAATAAGCCATCAGAAAGGCCAAATAAAAAAAAAATTGTTGGTGTTTTATTTTTAACACATATTTCGATTAGTTTTTTTTATTTGTCGTGTATTAAATGTTAAAAAAATGTTATGTGAACTTAATTTATTTTAAATTCCATGCTCGTTTAAGCAAATTTTGTCCTTTTGTTTAGATTATTTATAAATAATTTTATTTGTTCCAAAATTTTTAGAATTCAGCTATAATGAATTTAAAATATAAAATCAATTATAAATTCCAAAAGAAACTTACGAACATCCCGAGTCATTTATTTTAAAAAGCGATTTATAATTAAAAACAAATTTTAACTATTTCACGCCTAATCTTTCCTAATCTTCAACAACAACAACAAGAAGAAAAAAATCTTCAATTTAAAAATTTCCGTCCCAAAACTGCATGCAAACGATTTTTGTTTAAAAGAATTCGGAATGGAAGCAGCTTAATTAAGGTAATTAAATACCGCTTTGGCGATTAAATAGATCTCGAAATTCCCCTAAAAGGGTTAATTCCAAAGTCATGTCGTCAATTGAGCCCGCCAAGAACTAAAAAGAAACGCGAATAAAACGGAAATCTCCGCCGCGCGGGAATCTGGGCTTGCTGCGGAAGATTTATAGACCATTAACTGGATCCATAAAGTACCCTGGAACCTCATCTTTGTCAAAGGCACTCACCGAAAAAGAGCGCGAAAACAAACTTAAATTTGTTCTGCTGCCACACTGCTCAGCCGAGAAGAAGGGAATTAAATGCCGGCATTATGGACATTTGGCGACACAATGCAGTTTAGCAGTCACTATGGGCCTTGCTGAGTTGGTGGGGAACCAACTTGGATGCAAGGAGGGTTTCGATTGTACGGAAAGGTTGAATTCGTGTTAGTGTAATAAATGCCGTTCGAATGGTAGATTTAAGTTAGCAGATAAAAAGAACGTAATTTTATTTTGTGCTGCTGTGAGAGAGAAAATCCAGTAGATAGCAATAATCTCTACTAATAATAAAGGATAATGTGTGTTTGGCGCTCTACAGGACAGACAGCTGAACTTAGAGCTATGAAATTTGGCACGAACGTTCTATGGAGGATGGGAATGTGCACCCACGAGCCTTTTTCTTTGAAATTTTAATTGATTAAAAATTAAGCGAAATTTTGACGTTTCTCCTTAATAACTTCCGAAAATATTATAGCACAAAAATCATTTTTGCGCTATATGAAAGTGCAGAAAATTACCTTTTCAATGATATCAATGAAGTTGCCGTAAAATTTTTTCTCTAATTTTAATAACTTTCTTAAAATCCTTTTTGTTATAATTTATAAAAATACTTTTCATTGTTGCAACGCATTTCAAACCGTTTTCATTGTGTAAACAAATATTTAATTGCGTGTTTCCTCTTTGATTTTTAGAGCTAATTTAATATCCTAATACATTTTACTGTCATATTTTCTTTTATCAAAACTTTTGTGGAATCTGTAATCCAAGGTCTCTGAGATATTAGGTATATGAAGAAATATATCCAGTAAGCTGAATGATTATGGCTGCTATATTTTTATTCTTTTATTCAGCATTTTTTAATTCAGCAAACATACCGCTAGCCATAAAATGTGTTGCATCATTTTAATGTGAAAATCAAATGCATATTTTGCAAGAGGAATAAGAAAGTGAAGATGGCGCTGACAACTTGCAATTAGATGTTACATGACATGGTCAGTTATTTGACTCCATTAGAGATATTTATGTAAGCAATGGCCAGAATAGGTGCAAGGCCACTAAAATAGCATGGGTTAAATATCTACTACGATCTGCTTACGTTGTTAAGGAAACATGAATATAAAAATATTCTAGATTTAATTGGAATTACGTTCTCGACAAGCAAGCTGGGTACTAAGGCGGCTAGTACAAAATAAAATATGCTTCAGGGTTGCTATTCAGCATATTGTCTTTGTTTTCAATGTTTGTCAAATCTAGAAGTCTCGACATTTTGACTTGTCTTTTATTGAGTTTTAATTTAAATATATTCTGTGGTTAAGGATGACAGGAAAAAAACTAACCATAATTTTCATGATGAAAGCAGTGACCTGATGTCACAGTCTTAGTTTTGTGGTCGGAAGACTGCTGATTCGAAACCTGGTTTAACTGAAAATAGACCGTGTGCGTGTGTAGCCTGGCGCATGCTAAATTTGGTTAGGTATCAAATCTTCTTACATTAATGTAGCATGAATTTCAGCTTTCTAGCATAGTGAGGTGTCTTCTTCCTCATCTATGTATAGTTCAAAGTTAAAAATTCCGCCCCCAAAAGCTCTTGTGTGTGTTAAAACGGAACATAAATTCAACAAATAAATTTATTCCTTACCGATAATTCAAGTTCATAAATGATGATTTACCCTCTTTGGATACTCGGTTACTTAACATGCTACTTTAGCGGCAACAATGACGGATATTCTGGTCAGAAGCTTAAAACCTAATTTTAAAGGTGTCTTTGCAAAACTACCTTCTTTAATAATGACATGTTCTTAAGGAATGTCCTCATGACAATGCTAAACTAGAAATTTTGTTTAAAAATTTCTCTCAAAAATTGTCCATTTTAAATGTTTGAATCCATAACGAAATACACTGAATGCCTTTAAATCCAAATCATGGCGGAAAAAATCTTTCTGAAACTATCCAGAAAAACACAGAGACTGCCTATTGCTCTCGAAACAAATTGAAGATAAAATAAATAGACATCCTCCCAGGAAACAAAAACTTTTGCTTCCAGATTCCTTTTCCATCGTTTTAGGCGAAAGCGTCGACCACAATCGTTGGGCCATACATATAAAAGTAGCTTCTTTCTCCACGCTGCTTTTGCCTACCTGAACAGGAATCCATTTTGGCTGCTGAAAGAGATTTAAAGGGAACGAAAGTCAACCATCTAAAGAAGGCTGCTTCCGATTTCTTTGTATAATGTTTCCGATTCTTTCTTAGTTATGGATATGTCCGTGCACTGGGTTACTATGTCATATTTCTTTCTTTGAGAATGCTACTTTTGCTTTTCCTGTCAACCAGGTCATTCCAGCCAGGCTTTTATCTGTTCCTTTATGGTTTTTCTGGATTTCTTCTTTTTGTTCGTATATATAAACATTGAGGGAGTATAAATATCATTTTGCCTATTAAATTTCAAGAATATTTTTTATGCATTTTCCAGAAAACTACGAAAATTCTGTTTGTTAAAAAACATATGTTTCGATAATCTGTTTTTTTTTTTTTTGTTGTTGTTGTTGTGAACTCTCTCTTATTTCAACATCGAATTCTTTTGATCAAGAATGAATAAAAAAAATATCTTAACTTCTTTTAAGAGCGAATTTTTAAATTGGAATAAATTATTTTATTGTTTTCACTGATTAAATTTTATTTGGAATCGGCAACAGTTAATTGAGCCAGAAGAAAAAATTGAACGCACTCTTCTGTACAAAATGATATGTGAATAATCTTCTGCACGAAATACAAATTTAATTTTTTTTCCACTTTGGATGATATTTATTTAAAGAAAAATCAAATATGCATGAATATCTAGTAGGGATGGGGAAAACTTACCGGTTTAAACCGAAACTGGCTTTTTGTTTCGGTTAACCGGTTTTTTTCAGTTATTTTTTTAAAATCCAAAAACCGGGGAAAAAACCGAGTCGGAAGATAGGCTCGATTTTATGTTCTACTAGACTAAAATTTACCAAGTTATAAAGCTTTGAATTTTATCATCTTAGGCCAATCACCGACAACTACTTCCTCTAGTCGTCTGTTGGTTGGCGGATTACTGAAAGAGTCTTTATGAGCGGATAAATATTGGCCAAAGGATTGATTTCCTGAAGAAACAATTCTAATAAAAAATTTTGTCTGCAAACGGCGTCTGTATTTTGTAGCCAAAAATATTTATCGACTCACGGATCTACACATTGCTGAAAGAGTCTTTATGAGCAGATTAGATGATAAATATTGGCCAATGAATTCATTTCTTGTAAAAACAATGTTAATGTAAAATTTTGTCTATAATGCATACTTATTGCAATAATTTACTCATTTATTTTTATTACATATTCTATAAATTACTTATTTATATTCATTACTTATTACATTAATTAATTATTGTATTAATACTTACTTATTGTATATTATTATTAATAAAAAATTCTGTCCACAAACATTGCTATAAAAAAAAACGAAAACCGTTTTTTTTTTCAAAAACAGGTTCTTTTGAGCGGTTTTAACTGCCATGTTAAATCGGAGGTGAAAAAAACTGGTTTAACCGGAAACCGGCTTTGTTTTTGCAATAACCGCCATCCCTATATCTCAGTACTCTTGGAGAAGCTAAGATTCGAAGTTGGAATGGATCTCACAGTGGTTGAAGTCTTGCTCTCAAATTCACTTAATTCAACCAATATTCGTCTCTGAGCGAGCCTTGTGATTGCGGAATAATGTTTTAGGTCAAAAGATTACACTGTGATATATGGTATGGTAGCTAATTATTCAGCATACCATATCACACTCTCCTTGTGTTACAATTTAAGAAGAGTTCGGTATTACGCTATCTGTTACCTGAAGGCCTCTTATAACTTCAAAATGGGGGTTAATTTAACAAATCCAAACTGTATTGTAATACATAGACATATTAAAAATTTCCTGGAGTAGTTCTGTAGAACATCAACAAATGAAATCGCAGGATTGCGTTTGCAGCGATGGTGGCAAGTAATCCTGATAAAGCAATATACCAAGTGGGTCATTTTGTTAACTGAGGAGTTGTTATATCGGGGGATTTGTGGTCACATATGCGCAGTAATCTGTGATTATGCCCCGATCGTACTCTCCTCATAATGAATTGAACATCCCCTGATTTTGAACGCAACAATGGCACTTGGTATAATTGCAAGCAAGCACTGTACTGCTTTTTGTTGATACTATATAGAAATAATATCGGAACCTTTTGATATACCTAAATAAATGAGCTTCGTACACAAATATTACTTTCCAATTATCATCGTTTCTATTAATTAATTTAATTTAAATCTCTTACAAGAAATAAAAACCAGAATCTAGCACAGAATTTCTGTAGCTTTGGAGGTCACCATATCGAACATAAACAATACTACCTCGCATTTATTAAATACTTGTATGATAAGCTATATAATCGTGTATGAAAACACATAGTTTTAATTATTAACTTCTACGTAAAAACTATACACTCTACTTACTGCTTTATGTACTTTTATTATGTATATTATATTGCTTTTAAGCGAATTCACTTTTTAAACAGCATAAAAAATTAATAAACCTTGAAGTTTTTTCTTCCTCAGTAATAAACACTCTTCCAATGACCTTATATCATCATCTGCACTTCATCAAAAGTTAAAAAAAGGAAGGAAACATAATCAAGTTTAAGTGAATGAAGGCAAAGGAAAAAAGATCATGGCTGCAATTCACACTCCCAAGTTGTTAGTTGATCGTCCAACATTAAAGAAAAAGTGGACAACCAGTCCAATAGAAAAGGGAAAACCGAATCTGCCAGGAAGGTGCTAAAGGCTCATTACTCTTTCTGTCAGAAGCAGCTGTACAGAAACACCAGCCCCGAACATTTATGCGCGCTTGCATTGGCACCTTTTAACTAAGAGCCAATTTTTATTGTCAACGCAGCTAAAGATGGCCGAAACGAAAAGTTTGCTCTCTGGAAATCGATTCGGCCTTATGAACAGAATCCTCATCAGCGCATAAATTATATTTCTTTGTAGCAAGACTTTTTTTCCCATTGCCTAGTTCTGATTTTTATCGCTAAATTGTATTCATAAGTATTAATTGGAAAAATTGTATTTCGGGTGAAGATGGTTGCGTTTTGTAAAGCGAATCGTAGTCAACGTCTGTACTTAGCTTTCTTTTTTTATTTATTATTTTATTTCAAAGTTCTTTAACCCCTTCGTGTTTATTGGCCTGCCTGATTCGTGCAACGAATTACAGAGTTTTTGATATTTAAATTTGTAATTAAGTCAAAGTAGCAATTAGTTTAAACGGCAAAAATCGCTTGGACACGCTTAAGTATCCCATGTGATCTTTACATTCTTAAAGGGAATGAAATAACAATAAATGCCCCAAATAGGATTTGTTATCTTATTAGGATGTTAAATAAATTCGTTGGTCTAGGGTGAAACTGGGGTTCATGACCTTAAATGGGGTTGTTCAGAAATTATTGGGCAAATGAAGGCATTCATAGTGTCTTTCAGATTCTTCAGTAATTATAAAGATAAGCATCTTAAAATTTTAACAAATATTTGTAACAGAATTTGTTTTAATTGATGTATTCATTTATTGTCAATTAGTGCTTGATTTTTAATTTATTTCTCAATTTTGGGTCACCATAAAATTTTTCTGGTGAAATTAAAGTCTCGAAAATTTTTTCCTCCAAAAGTAAAGACATGAGTAGAAGAAGTTTTAAGAAGCATTTTTGATTTTAAAAAAAAATCTTTGAAAACCAGCAGGAATCTCCTAATCCTTAATAAAGTAATTCTGTGCAAAACTTTGTTAAACTTCAACAATTCTTTAACGCTCGGCGTAAAGACAGATGAACTAAATCCAGTGTTTCGTTGAAAAATAAAAAGTAATATCGCAGGCATTCGATTTTATTATTAGTTCATATTGGATTCTACATTTAAAAATATTGCTAGATATTCCGATTTAAGAAAGCTTCCCATGATATGTATAATAAACATACAGAAATATGATCCAAGCAGGATTAAATATTTTATATTAACCGTATCATTGTTATTTTTTTAGTAATTTAGGTTAGCATAGTTAGGAGTTTGCTATAATTAACTTTTCTATTACTGCCTTTAATTTATCCGCATTTTGCATTCTATTTATATGTAATCATTATTGGGAAACAAATGATGTACTAAATGAGATAAAATAAGTTTATTTCAAATTGTTTAAAAACATGCGATACTTTCGACTTGTTTGATTAAAATGCTTTGGAAATGCACATTAGAGCTATTTATGTCCTATCGATCCACATAGTTAATCCTACAATTTTTAGAAGCTCCCGAGCTTCGAAAATATCTTTTTTAAAAACATTAAATATACATTTATTTCCCCGATTCTGGTGGAATTTATTTTAATCTAGTAAGGCTGACCTTATTAGAATAAATCTGTAGAAATTCGTCCCATATTTATTTATTGCAATAAATCATATTTAACCATAGCGAATATAATTATTTGTTGACTTTAATTTCAAAATACGTTTTTCATTTAAAGTCTATCACAAAAAACTTAAGATTTAAATTAATTTGGAAGAGATTAACACAAATACTTCTCACTCGATAAAAAATGCACAATGAAAATAACGTGTTGAATATGTCGTGTAAATTCTGAGAATAAATGAGAGATTGTGGTGGCAATAGCAGAGTAAGAATAATTAGTGCCAAGGACACATTTTCTGTTTGCACCCTACTCGTGATATTTGGCGTTATAAAATGAAGTATATGTACTAATATTTTACCTCCAAGGCTTCCCCTCCTAAGACTAGCGCCTGGGCCATATGTACCCTCATTTCTCTGACTTCTTTCCCCGTCGCTATGTTTAGGGTTATATTCGCTCAATTTAGAGGCCAAATGTTCGCATTTTGTAGACCCTATTTCAAAGATCCACCATGCACAAAGTTCTGGTGCGCATTTAATGTGTCAGGATCGAACACCTTCCTATTGATATATTGTGTAATTTTTAGAGGGATTGTCGACTCGATTGTCGTTTTTCTATATTTCCTTGGATTAAAATTAATATCTTCATCCTTAAATAATCTAGTGTTTCTTCAACGTGGAATGTTATTCTAAACTTTCTATTAGCATATAAATAAGAAAATGAAGGATTACGCCCCAATTTGATATTGTATCGAAAACAAAGGATAAAACAACAAAACTAGTTATTTATAAATTAGTCAGAATCCTTTTGATTGAATTATCTAATAAAACGGTAGCCAAGCCACCAAGTAAAAAATAGCGAATCTGTAATCAGAGAGGAACACTGTTGCAAGATCAGTGTGAAGATAATCAGTAGACATCTGTTCTTTATTTATCTGCAAAAACAGTCCGGATCAATACTTTCAGCTCCTTTTTACCACCAAAATTCAGCAGTTCTTAAAATGCAGACAAAGGAAACCTCCTCGAGTGGTCCTGGAATTCCTAGCGGTACAAGACCGCGGTGGGAAGTTCTGGTGGCGGGAGTGGGGCAGGCTGAGCTCCATTACTCTCGTCTGTCAGAAGCAGCTGTCCTATGGATATGTCCTCTGTGGATGCTCGCTGAAATGCCCCTGGAGCCTCAAAAATAACCCTCTTTCAAAATTTCCCCCTTCTTGACTCCGTTTTCGGGATGGCCGAGGAGTTGCACTCCTTTATGCTCGATTGTGTCCGCTTCATAAGATAGATATGGACTAAGGCGTCTTTTGTTCTTATTCTAGTCCTCTATTTTCCTTTCTTCCTTTTTCCAAGAAGAAAAAACGGATTATAAGAAAACAGTTTCCCATCGTCTTTTCACACTTTTTTAGTTTTATTTTCTGCTGTCTTGCTGTTTGTGGTGACGTTTGCTGAGTTTGAGAAATCTGGAATAATTTCAGTTGAGCTTGTAGAAGAGAATAGGTGAATATAGGAAAGGAACTGTTATATAATTCGGATTTCAAAAAATTTCTTGTTGGATGGGAAATATTTAGACGCTGTTTTACTATCACGCTAAATTAAGATGATTTGAAGCTTTCAAAAATTGGTTTCGTTGTAATACGCCGGTGGCGGAAGACTAATTCCACTAAGTTCAATTCTGCTATTTTATGACGAAACAAAAAACTTTTTCTTAATTTTCTACCTGCAAAAGAAGTTATAGATGTTATTAGAATAGTTTTATGTTATATTTCATCCTTATCATGCGTAGTGTATAGTTTATACGCTCACTATTGGAGCGTTAAATTACATTATACTATTAAAATATTTCATGTAAATAACAGTTCGCTTCGTTTCCAAAGAATTTGGGTCCATTCACGAATTTTGTGTTTGAGGGATTAAAAAGACTGGGTCTGCATTAACCCTTTGAATGTCCGAGGTTACACTTTCCACCAAATTCATTAATTTTTAAATGCATTTTTTTTATGGTTAGCATAAGTTCTCGCCAATTTTTTCATTGAAACAAAAACCTAGATGTTCCAATTTCTTTTCTCAAACCATAACGAAGTGTCTGGACTTGTTAATTAATTATTAATTTGCAAAATTAATTAACAAAAAGTTAATGTCATCGAATAAGCTAAATGAATTTCTTTTTTTAAATGAATCTCAATCCCAAAGCCATTTTACTATAACACTACTAGAAAAAATGGCCCTTAATTAATGGAATTAAATCATATTCGATCAAATATTTATTTTACTTCGCTGGGAAAAAAGTAGCTATAAAAACTTCAGTATTCAGTGAAAAATTCATTTTCCGTTTGTTGTAAGGAAAAATACTATTCATATGCCATTAGCGTCTACATCATAATTAAGTAGAGAAAAAGTTTCTTATGAAATTGATGACGTCTAGAGTGTCTAAAAACAATCGCAATACCTGACACGTATTGATAAGTTTTCGACCCTTAACAGCTAAAGGTCTGAACCGTAACACTGGAAAAGTTGAGCTATTCGAAAACAATCAGTCCGGCTGTCGTGTGTGTGTCGCGTTGCGTGATCCCATTGACGTATGGAAATTACAAGCTGCTGAATACCTCTCTGATACATTTTGCGGAAATTGGTCTTTTTCACTATGAATAACTGCTATCAGCTGTCCTGTTTCATTGTTATCCTGCTTTGTGAGGTTATATTTTTCTGTAACAAAAAGAAATAGGCCATATTTTCCCAGAATTCATTTTCACAGAATATGTTGGAAGGTGTTTCCTGGGCATTTGAGGTCATATGGGAAATAAACCTTATATAATTTTGACTTGTCACAAATAAGCTTATAGGATTTCATTGAATTCATTCGTATTTTTGTAGTAAATAACGATATTTAAAGATGTTTGAATATAATGCGAACTCTTCTTCTCTAACTGGTTAAAGAAATATAGGCAGGAATTTTATCACAAATTTTACATTAAAGTACGGCTCTTTTCGTAACAAGTATTTTTACGAAGCAAAATCATTTGAATTTAGGCAAGATTGTTCAGCTCGAGATTGTCCTAAAATGATTTTTGATTCAAGAATTAATTGAAAATATTTGCCAAGTTTTTATAGCTAGGGACTTATATTTATATACTTTTATAGTTATATACTTGCTGTATTTCAGTATTATATTTTGCATAATTTTGAAAGTATATTTATCTTTCCAAATTAAGTTTTAAACTTAAGTTTTTTATTTGTTAAATTCGTTTCAAGGTTCATCTCGAATCAAAATATTTGAAAAATTTTATTTTCCTAGTACAGTCATAAACATTCCATTTTAAAAATTGTGTTCTAATTTCTGGACCTCTGTTGCGTTAATTTCTTGATTGAATTGAGTCATTCAGCTTGTGCTGCGTTTTCACAATTCACGAGGAACTGAAAACAATTCATGATAAATCTTCCTGTTCGATTATTAGCATTCCAAATTTTTGCAGAGATCCGTTTTCTCTACACTTACTCGCCAAAAAAGTTTTGAACGGAAATTTAAAAAACTCAAATTAAACAACTTAATCCAACCCAAAATTAAGGTCCTGTACACTAAATTTGAAACACTTCTGTTGTTCAGGGAATAAACTTTTAAAAAGCATTAATGTCTCATCTTTGCTTTTTCTTAACATTTACTAGACAAAGAAAAAAAAGGTGCCAAGAACTCAGATTTTATACCGGCTTGGTAAGAAAAAAAAGTCGCCAAAAAACAAAAATCTAGCCAAGCGTGTCCAAAATTTTTGCGAAGACTAAGCGCCAGATAAAAGCCAGCCTAGGACGCTCCTGCAAGCCGTTTGGGGGTCATGATTGAAAATTGATTATGCCATTAGTTCCACTGCCACACGTAGAGAGGATGGTGCTTTTCGAGAATTAGAATTGGCAGAATTGAAAAGATTGTTTGAATCTTACAGAATAAATAGAATTGGGAGTGTTGGAATCTTACAGAATAAATAATGGAAGAAAGATCCCTTGTGACTTTTCTAACAATACAATTGGGCTGTATTTCATACAAATTTTGTTAATATCCCACTTCGTATTCTTATTGTTTGGCCTCTATTTTACCTCTTGGTATTGGTATATTAATAAAGGTATTAACGGTAAAGCTCGTTGAATTATTAGGATTTACTAATGGAAACTATCACCTAATTAAGCATGCTGGATTCTGTGCTGTTAAGCAATTAAATTTGTCCCTCTAAGGGACAATAATACTCCGATAAATTAAATGGTGCGAACGAGTGTTACCGAATCTATCCGAATTGGAGTGACTTTAATTTTGGGGTGTTAGCTTGGATTCTTTATTTTAGTCAGGAAAATGAACTTTGTATATAAATATGTGAGATAACACCATTTGGTTAATATTTCTGATAAGGATGAATCTTTAGGATAGATAATTAGTACTATAAACATTGTAAACAATTTTTGCCATTTCATATTTATTTAAATTTTCATGGTTCACTATCGTTTATAAAAGAAGTTATTGTGTGATGATTGAATATCCATACGCTGTTCAATCGCTGATCATTCTTATTAAATGTTTTGTCATTTGTTCTCTTGATTGCATAATTTCCGTTATTGATGATTATTCATCAGTGAAACAGTTTGGAAATAATTTGCTGTAATATCAATTGCAATATAAACAAAAATGATAATTTTAAAAGTTTAATTGCATACAGTAAATTAAGCTTAAGCAAACACGAAATCAACGTTTTTAACTTTTTTAAAACGACCTGCTCTAAGAATCAAATAATATCAGCGTTTTATCTTCATTTTCTTATTAGCTAAAGACAGTCTCATCACTTTGAAATCAAAATTGCATTGCTAAGTAAAGTTCACTCTAGTATCCTTATTAACTGTGTAAAGTAAATGGATAAGTAATAACATGAATAAGCAAAAAAAAAAGTTACTTTAATGACATTTTCTCTTGTTCAGTATATCGCTCCAGGAATTTTTACATCAATTTTCTATGGCTTTTTTTCTCTTTTACAAATATTTTTTCATCCATCTACATAGTGAAGAAAACTTGAATTAAAGCATCCAACTGAAGCTCCAAGGCTCCTTTTGTCATTTTATCACTTGACTGAAAGCCTACAATTTCAGAACCAACTTACGTGGAATTTTGAAAAATCTCTCTCCTCAAGTGATTATTAAAAGATGGAGCCACCGCTAAACATATTTAGGTTAAAAACTTCAAAAAAAGAATCTAAAAAATATCTGCACGGTGAACGCTATGCAATTTCGTATTACGATCTTTCAGCAGCTCTCTTCCATCCAGATAACCGTATTCATTTATTTACTTTTATGCTTTCCAAAGATCCAAGATACTCCATCTTTTCCACCCAAACAAATGAAATTTACTTCGAGTTTTACTGTATAAACAAAGTTTCTTTAAATCTCTTCGAAGGCAAGGAAACCGAAGAAAAAAATCTGATTGAATAAATAAAGCAGAGAGAGAGAGAGAAAGAAAGAAATAAAGAAAGAAGAAAAAAATCCGTATGAAAAGACCAAGACTGGCATGAATATTTGATCTCGCCAGTGGACTGCATTTCATTAAAAACGCTCTCTTTATGGAACTTTTCGCCTTTTTGTGAGTCGAGGTTCCACTGTGACAGTAGAACCAGTGATGAAGACTACGAAGATAGTCTTCTCCAAAGAAAGAAGATGAAGAAGTAGAAGAAGAAGGAAAAAAAATGGCGCAGGAGATAGACGGAAGAAGTAATAAATAAAATTAAAAGAAGGGGCAAATGATCAAGATTTCCTCGTGATTTCCTGTTCTCCGTACTTTAATTAATTAGGATTCTAATTAATATTTCCCCTTATTTAACGAAGTTCAGAGAAATGGAAATAAGAAAAGCCAAATTTTCTCGCAGGCTTGTTTGATCTTGGGATGTCTGATTTTCCCGATAAAATTTCGAGGAACATCACTGGAGTGTGAAGCTTTTTTTTTTAATTGCATCTTTGGTTGTGCTCTGGCTCTTTGCTCTCCCAAAAAGTTCCGACAGAGCGACTGAGTTCCTTAGATTTAAGTAGGCGCTAAAGAGATTTGAGTTGACTTTTTTTCATTATAATTCTCTTCATTCGGTGTTTATTTAGAGCTGGACATTTTTCCTAGAAATCAGGGGAAGTTATATCTGCAGAGTGATTTGGAATTGTTTGCATCGAAGAGTTGAACTGTGTTACTGTCTATTTCATTTATTGCATATTTTTAATCAGGTGCGTGTTTGCAGCACTTTTCTATTTGAGTAGCTACTAAGTTAGTAGTTATTCATAGAACATATGCACATTCTGCAGTTAAAGGAATTAATGACAATAATATAGTGGCGGCTCGTCCATAAGTGCTGCAGAGCTGCAATCCCCCCTGAAATTATTTTAAAAGTTTGTATTTTCGTTTTTATTCTAATTGGCTTACTTTTCCACTTTGAGAATTCAGTGATCAACGAAAATGGCAAAAAAGTAATAAAAAATGTAAAAGGAAGACGGAAAATCAATCAAGAATTAAGAGAGCGACAGACCAGAGCTGCAGAAGGTTTTGCCCTTCCTCAGAGTCCGAAATTAACGCAATGATCAACGCGAAGCGGGAGAAAAGCAACGCTTTCTCCGCTTAAAATTGCATTCATTTGAGCTGCATTTTTCTCAGGTCTCGTTTGTCGTGACTTCCTCATTTGGCTTTTTTCCGCTTTTTCTCAGTAGTTAAGTAGTTTTTTTTAAATCCAATTCTGGAGGAGTAATTTTTTGCTTCTTTATGTTTCTTCGAATGCTGATTGCGATTCTGAGGTTTGCCACCAATAATTTTTGTTGGAATTTTAGTTATAGCCAAAAAGCATAATTTTTTTTCTACAGTTTCTTGTTTATAACTCAAAAACTATCAATTTATAGTATATCATCATTATAAAAATATCAGCACAAAATTTCTTACAACTTAGGTCTATAAAACTTTTGCAGCACTGCTTGTTTCTGAGCTGAGGAGCCGCCACTGCAATAATACGATGGTTTATTGATTTGTTTTGTTAGTTTAATATCTCGTAGTTGTCGGATGAAGAGGTCTGAGTCAGCTACTCACTCTCCAAACTTTCAATCCATGCCAATGTAAAGATGTTTGACTAACGATGGCGCATTGAACGCGCACTCGATGGATTTATTCGACAGATTTTCTGTAAAATAGGGTCTGGAAACTCTGATCCTTCTATCCCACTAAAACCGAGACTGCTCCACTAGACCTCCGCGGCCTAATAATTTGGTTATAAGAGACTTCCTGGATAACAATCAGTGACTGGGATGGCATCTTAGTTGATTTGAATTATTTCTATGCACATAAATTTTAGTTTAATACTGGATTTTAATAAAAAATCCATTATAGACCACCGCTTTAAACTGCATCCCATATTCGTAAATGTGTCTTAACAAACGACGTGGCATTTTTTAGTGCCCAACCAATAATTGATAGGTATTTTTTCCTAAATAAATCTAGTAATTAAAATAATAATTTTTTCTTGGATTTAAGTAAACTTTAACCCTTTGCGGCGCAGTGTGCCAACTGATGGCACACCTAATTTCACCGGCTTCTCAACCATTAAATCCAACTATAAATGGAAAATAATAGGTTTAGGATAGGGCTAATAGTACTTCTTTTAGAATGTATATAGCAGCCTTATGAAATTTCGTTTCGGAATAGGAATTATTAGAGATAAAGTTAGGAAAATTCCTTAACTCCAGAGAGAAAATATTTTTTCAGTTCTGGATGTTTACAATTTTTGCAAATTAACTCGAAAATTTTCTTCCAATATTCTTTAAATTTTAATGTATGATTTTCTGCAAGATTCAGCAATAATTTTTGAGTGCATCAAGGTGGCTGTATCTAAGGGGTTTCTTATATGAAGGGGGTGGCCCCCAAAGGCGGGCGACCCCCCCCCCCCTCGGAATGAAATAAGTTTTTTAAAATTTTTTTTGTAGATTCTATGTCTAGACAACAAACTAAACCCATTCATGATGTTTTTTCATCATATTTCAAAAATGTAATGCCTTGCGCCGCAAAGGGTTAATGATGTTTCAACTGATTTTTTATTATAATTTAGTTCAATGTTTATTCAGTGGAGACTTTTTTTTTACTTCAGAAATTTGAGGAATGTGTATCAACAAAGTAACTTTGAATAGTTTGCATCAAGATTTATATTATGATTTCAGATCTTTTCAATCAGATGATTAAAAATGTCTGTAGTTGAGACGCATTTGTACAGCATTATTATATTATGAAAAAACTTTATAGAGGAGTTGAAAAACAATACTTAACATATTGATCTTATTAATTCTTTCTGTCTTGATCTTATTAATGAAAAATTATCGAGTAGATTTTATTAACCTTTGAAAATACTTTAGAGATCTGTGACAATGAAAGATATGTTTAAAATTACAAGACATAGTGGTACTGATTGACAATTTATTTTGTTTCGTTCATTACTGTATTTCCAAAGCCGTAGTTAATATCAGTTGTCAAACTCACATATTTTATACTAGTGGACATCTCTCAATTAATATTTATTAATCTGGCAGAATATTGATGTCATAACTTCACTTTTAAAATAATGTGATCATCAATTTCACTTGATTTCTGGACGCAAACAGTTTAAGATGAAATAAAGTTTGTTGAGTAATCGAACTTGTTTTCCGTTACAAGAATAAATTGGTCGAAACTTTCTTCTTTGCAATTTACTTATTGAAATATGATAAGAAAATATGAGCTCTCGTAACTTCTTAATTTTTGTTTAGATATTTGATCTTCAAAGCAATGTCGCTACTCTATCAAAGCGAAATAGTTGCTCAAGGTAATAGAATTATATACTTCATATCTATGAACAAACTCTTTTTATTTCTCCAAAAAATCTCTAAAGATCAGATTGTCGGGTCCATTAAAGAGCAAAAGTCAGAAAACAATTCTTCACCGCTATTTTTTCTTCTTTATTATTATTATTACTATTATTTTTCTCATTTTCTGACCATATTTTTTTTCTTACTTTCCCGCATCTAACGTTTAAACATCTCTCAATCTTCTGCTCACTGTTTACGTAGCCTTCGATTTTTCTGCCACATTTTTCTTTCTTTTTTCTTTTTCTTTTTCTTTCTCCTACCACCAACTAGAAATCGATTCTTTTTCCTATTCCTTTAAATAGCAGTTAATAATGGTTTTCCCTGACTCCTGGAATTCGATTTTGTTCGGGGGAAAAAAAGAGAGGGGGTGCCGTTTGAGAAGGAGGGTTGGACGTGATGAACAGAAAAGGCAGACGACTTAATATCGCCCTCGTTTAAGGGGTTAATTTCTTAGATGTCGAAGGTTTCGGAACCTCTTTGCACTTGAGTGATGAACCCCATGAGAAAGATGGCGAGCTTGCTTGACTTATCTTCTAAAACGGTTTAGTTGAAGAACTCATTGAAAAAAAGAGCCCTCTTTTTTCTTACCATCTTTTTCATTTACTGATTATCGCTAAGTGAGCTTAGTTAGATTTAAATTTTAATGGTTAATTACCATTTATGGGCTTAAAGTATTTAACTGTGAGACTTGAGTTTTTTTTCTAGCGATAAGAGTTTGACTATTCAGTTTTATTTCGATAACTGGCATGTAATCGTTTTTCTGTTTAATATGGTCATGTGCTGGCATATTTTTTTGCCATTAAATCTTTCGTTTTAAAATTGTAATAATGAGATAATTAACTTTAAAATTTTTATCAATTTGGAGAATCAGTGTATGCGTTTTAAGAATTTATATCTATTCCAGAATGCTAACAGTACCTCAGTGTCCAATTGGTAAAGTCTCTGCCTTGAGACTGGAGGGTTTCAAGCTCGAAACCCCTTTCCACAAAGATCAGTTCCGATTCCACACACAGGTCTGGTACGTGTAATATCCGTCGGCGTCAGACGTTTTCCCGTTGGTGTGGTATAGAAACTTGGAGAGAGAGTTATTGGCTCTGGTGTCATTCTCGTCAACTGACCAGGGTTCAAAATTTCGAGGTTTGGCACAAAGAGACCTTTTTTAACTTTAACCCTCTGACTGCTGATTTTATTTAAATCACTATTTAGATGCAACGTTTGCAAACATGTTCAAATACCGTTGAACCAAGCGAATGGTAATTTGTATGCACAGCTATATTAGTATATGATTCAATGCTTTAATGATACTAATTAAATATCTTAGCTTGAGAAAATCGCAGGATGCAGCAGAAAATAGACTTATTTCCTACCCGCGAAAATCGAGGGATAAGCAGTTAGAGGGTTAGTTCCACTTAATAAATTTCACTATTATTTCTAAACAATTTTTATTAAATGCTTATTAGTTATCACTATTTAATATAATATTCTATTATTTACTTACCGGACATAAATATGCTAATACTAATGATAGAAGTAATTATTTTTTCAAACCATATGTGACATGCTTGTCTTATGTCAGAATTTTTTTTAATGTGGGATATGAATACGATAGCTCTATTTCCACTTTCACACGAGCTTCTTGTTTCAATTTCTTCAAAATTTGTAGCAAACATAGCCAAGAAAATCGTCTTAATAAATTTCGTCTTAATAAAAACATTTTTTATTAAATGCTCATTAGTTATCACTATTTAATACTTTATTTTCTCATTTACTTAAAACTTCGACGTCGTAGCTACATTTTTCTTGCTGAAATGGAGTTGCAATCTAAGCATCACTGAATATTATACAATATTGTTTCGCTATTATACAATGTCGTAAAAACATTATACTTATTTTGATGCTACTAGATATTGTAATTTAAATTTTTACGATACTGTTTTATTACAATGAACTCGCGGTGTAATAATAAAATTATAAATTTGATACTTTGAATTTTCTAATGATCTGCTGGAAGTCTAATATGAATTAAGATAATTTAAAAAATTATTTCTACACATTATTAATAGATCTATTCATTGATGGTGTAAATTCACTAACATTTAAACTGTTTTCATGTATATCTGGTCTCTAATATGTATGCGAAAATCATTCATTAAAAATAAACTATGATTAAAGTTATCAATAATCTAACGATACTGTTTCCAAATGAACTTTGAATAATTTTGGCTTCTGTTTAATAATTAGAATCGAATACTATGTTTCATAATACTCATATCCAACATTCCTAGTTTCGATATTTTGTGTGAATAAATGCCTATTATATTAACATTCATTAATTGTTAAAATCCAACTTTGTAACATTTACCTTGTGAAATATTGATTAACTGGAATTACAATAACACTTCGTTGCGGTATTCCATCAAAAGAGATATTAGAATTTCGAATATTTATTTCATTTTATTTCCAATGAATTGCTTAGTTATAGTAAATAGATTCACTAGATGAATTGCGTTTGTATTGAAATTAATGTTATTTGTAATTTATTAGCAATGAAAGCTTATTATTGTATTTAAATTCTCATTTACTTCAGATTTGTAATTATTTTCAATGCGATCAATAATTTGCTTATTAAAACTTTATCTATCATGTGAATAAAGGTTGATATGAGTGAAAGATACCTGTATGTTGATGCACTGGAAAAGATGCAGTTGCAGTTATAAAATTTAGCGCGAAGTAACTCAAAAATATACATATTTTTCTTTCATTCTGTAGAAAAATAAATAAATAAACTCAAATAACAGTTTTGTATAAGACTACAATTTCTTTTCTTATGCTATAAAAATTTAAATATAACTCTGCCTTACATTTTGTGTGGAATATCACATTAACGAATCAGTACTAATTTAATTAAAACTGATTCCGGCATATTTTGAATGGCGTTTAAGCACATTTTTACTTTTTCATAATATAGGGAAATAATTCATTTGAAATTGAGGTAGCCTTTAGATTACAGTGAAAGGGAATCAATCTCAAAATAACCTTTCAAAACAGGGAAGTACCCTCTCCCTTCTTTTCAATTCATTGGAAGATTATATATGTGGTCGCTTTTGATGGATCATTGGGTTACCTATTCTCATTCTCTTTCTTTTGTGATATATCTGACCATCACACATGGGATGAAAAAATAGGATAGGAGAGTAAAGCAATCTTTAGGGTGATAAGAAGGCCGACAGATAAGTTTCATAAAATCATAGGGCTGAAATATCAATTGACGTAGAGGTACAGTATCTATACCAGCTCTTGAGCAAAACAAAAAATTCTTCTGGTATAGCAACTGTACCAAACATTCTCAGAGGAAAAAAGCTTTTGGTATAGCGTCTGCAGCACAAGTAAAAAGAAGGTTAAGAGCAAAAGCTTAAAGTATAAAATGGTTTGGATTTTATAAATAATAACCTCAGTTTAACCTAAATATTTCTGAAATGTAGTAAGGATGGCTCTGTTAATTTAAAAATAGTCGGCACTATTTTGCATCCTTTCAGGTAGTGTCCTTGAACACAAAACTGAACAGAGGGAGCAAATATTGAGGGCACTTTAACCCCAGTGGTTTCACAAATTGAATATCATTTTCCTAACCCAAAATAATTACGGTTGGCAGGACACCAATGCGACCACGTTTCAACCCACCCAAGCGGTATTTACAAAAGTAGTACTACGAAATGGAACGTTTGCTTATGGACCGTTAAGTTCACGATCCTCCCCCCCCCTCCCAAATGAACGTTTGTTGCCAAATTTTTCATGCGTTGCAAAACGGGAATGCGTTATTGTTCCTGTGCATCCCTTTTCTACGCTTCTACATGTTGGCATCGCACATCACAAACCAGATATGCGTGCGAGTTTGCAGATTAACTGTAACTGTCACTGGATGACGGCAACCTAATTTCCGAAATCCCCCTTCCCTCTTTACTACAAAAGCAACTCTGGGGAAGAGCAGCCTCATTGTAGTAATCCCAGAATGAAAGATAAAAGAATTAAAAAAAGTATGCGTTACATGCGTAAGGGGTGTGGAAAGAGAGGAGTTAAAAGTGCTCATGCAATGCGTCGGGGGGTTGGAGATTAGAACACGTGATTATGACGGATCGTGTGCGCGTGATTTGAATCACGACTTTCACTTTGGGATGTCGTGTTTTGGGTGGAAAGTCATTTTGGTGCGCCTCGCATTGTATGTAGGGGAAGGTTTTGTTATCGTCGCAATTTCATATTTATGCGGTGACAAGCTAAGTTTTATCTGAGTAAAGCGACGTTTAGTTTTTGTAAGCTGCGCGTTGAGAGAAAAGGGTAACCTTCCTGACGTTTCCAGTCGTATAAATATTTAATGCTTATCAGGTATTCGTCACTTGTACCGCCAAGAGTTGTATCTGACGGTTTATGACCTTGCAGAAACGGTTTATGACCTTCCATGGCTATTAACTAATTCGTTTTGGTGGATTTTATGTTGGAATGTGTTAATTATCATTCGTGTTTACTCAACATAATTATTAGTCGTTAAGTAGTCTCAGATGACTGTTTGCAATATTAAAAGAAAACATCTCTGCTTCCATTTTCATTATGCTTTTTAATATTTTAAAATGAGTAGTGTGTGTTTAATAAAATTCTAATTTATGTTGTAACGAATAAATATCATATAATATTTACGATCAATATTTGATTTTTATAGATAACTGATATGGGGCTACACAGTTGTTAAAGTTGATTTCATTGAAATAAATATCCATTTTTGATGAAAAACGCGTGTAGAATTTAAATTTCTCTCAAATTGTGATTTATATCAGTACTTTTTCAGTTAATTGAAATTGTTCAATAGTTTTCTGCCGAATTTTATTCTAGTTACTACGATTGAATATGAATATCTTAACCGGAATATATGTTGCTCAATTATATGTGTGAAATGTCTTAGTAGTTGTACTCCTATTGTATGTTTCACAATAACCATTTTATTTCTGTTTGTTACTTAACTGTAACTGTAATCGAACTGATAATGTTAGAAAATAATATTTTCAAATTTTTTTATGCAAAACAATTTTCGTGCTATAATTTGTTCAGAAAACTGTATCAAAAGTGTAAACAAATTTTTGAATTTTCAATTACTTAAATACCTGATTATGTTTATTGAACAACTGCTTTTCTAAACGTTTTATTCCTTCTTAAAATTAATATAAGCCATGTTAAACCCTTCAGTCTCCCTATTATGTAGGTTTTCCATTTTCATCGTTTCTTCGAAAAATTAACCATTAGTTAAATGAAATTGTTACCGCTTTATGTTCCTTACGAAATTTAAACATAAAAGATCATTTAACGTGTAGAAAAATGTTATCAACTTCTTTCTATCGATTTAAAAAGTCTTAAGTATGTACTGTAAAATGAAAAATTCTTGCCTAAATATTCAAACAACAAAGAAAACGCCGAACAGCATTTGTCTGATTCTCGAAACCAAAAACTTACTTCAGTCTTCTTTTCAATTATGTTTCGCTTTTTGTTTATCGATGACAGCCATGTTGGTTACGAGAAAAAAAATGCTTTTAATAAAGTGAGAGATCTTTCGAGCTGTTAGCGTTGTGAAATTGGAATATCGAGTGGTGTTTATTTAAGAGAAATAAACTGTTCCGCAGCAAACGTGTGTAGAAATTAATTCATCGGGATGTATATTTTTGCGATGCATTTTTATTAGTTCGAATTTCCGATCTTTTTATTCTAGCATTCTTCAAATCTGTTCCATTTATTCAAGAGCCGTTTTTTTCCCACTTGAATTTTAAATAGTTGGGAGCCATGAAGATTTAGCATAATTCTTTTAAGAATTCGACGTTATCATAACGTGGGTAATGAATGCAGATTTTTCTCGCAATTTATGCCTCATACAACAGATTATTGCTTGCGTATAAAGATTGTTTTGAGAGTATTGATTATTGGAGAAAAGTTTTGATATAATAAAGTGAAAATGTCTAGGAATATTTAAAATCTGCAGACTTTTCTTTTATTCCATTGCTAAGATAGATTACCATCTTTCAGAAGATATCTTTGATGTATGTAAATAGCCTTTAATTTTTTTTTATTTATTTTAGGACTATACTTAACATTTTTGTTTACTTCTAGGATGTAGAAACTATTGAATTGACTGATTTATTAAGAGTTCCTAATAATGGCTGAATTCGCCGAGTCTTGAAGAATTACAGATTTCCAAAGAATAGTGATTCATTTATTCAATTTATATTTGTTTTGATGTTCTTTAACGAACAAGGAACTGAGGTGGCTTGATAGCAGAGTTTCGACTTCGGAACCTGGTGATCGCAGTTTTCATACCCATTTCCTCCAAACATTGTTATATACGCCGATCGATCTAAATATGTGGTGGAATATTATATAGGAGTTACCTTCTCTGATAATGTCTTGCCATGGTGGCCTAGTGGTAAGATCTTGGCTTCTGGGCCGGAGGATTCCACTGACGATCCGCCGTGTATGTGGGTCTGTTGCATGTTAAATCATACGTAGGGTCCAAACGTCCTCCCGCTGGTGTAGTGCGTTTGAACTGCTAGTTTGGTGAGGGGGTGCCAGCTCAGGTGCCATCATCGTCATCTAAGCGCGGTTCAAAATAAGGGGACCGTCCCCAAATGCTCTTGTATTGCTTCAGAACGAGACATTATTATAGCTAAACTAAACTGTTATTATCTTTCTCATCTGAACATCGTTCAAAACTACGAGATCCATCTTAAAATGGCCTTCATGTAACTCATGGGACGTTAATCAGTAAACTAAACCAAATCAAGAACGTACTAGCCACTGCCACCAGTCTACTGCAGCTCTTTATTTTCTTCGCCTGATAAGTTTAAAATAAGTTTTACTATATTTAAAAAAATATTTTAAGTTTCAAAGGCAAATGAAATCACACAGAAATTTCTAACGAATTACTGACCTACTACACTAATATTAAAGTCAACAACACTTCTCATATTCGTTTCGACAGTTCTTCACTGCAACGGATTTCGGAGATTTATTTATGACAGCGACGTCTCACTCGCTAAAGAGACCCGTTCAAAATATGAAGTGGAGCGGGAATTTGGCAAATGGAAAATGCCACATTGTTCGTTTAAGTCCAACAGAGATTACAGCCAGTGTCGCGTAATTGATTCTTCGTTCCTTTGCTCATCAACCACTTTGCCTTCCATCCGATAAAATACCCCTTTCATCCACAAACTCTTTAAAGCTCCTGCGAAACTCAATCACTCTTTGCCGCCAATCACTTTGCCCGAGGGCAATAGGGGGGTGAGCAAGGTGTTGACGTTGGCAAACAAACGATCCAGAGAAGGCCTCGGATAGGCATGGCAATTGTTTGGCTTTGCTCAGTCAACACTGAGTAGGGTCGGAGCGCGTGATACGGCAGCAGCAAGGAGGGGAGGGGGGATTGGGTAATCTTTTCGCATACATGGTGCCGCCCCCCCCCCCATCTTTCCGACTCCTTTCTTGACATTGCCACGAAAAGATGGCATATTAGATGTATTTTGATATTTTGGACCGATTTCTTGATGCTTGTCTCCGGTTTGGTATCGTTTATCAGTGATCGGAGAATCTAATCGAATTTTGAAGTGGAATATTGTGTGCTGCAGGAAGCTTAAAAAGGCGATGGTGAGAAATTCGTTAAATGCGACAGAAGTACAAATACACGATGAAGATTAAAATGCGACATTATTATTCAACTCTAAATCAACGCGGCAACTTCTGGATATTTCGATTATGAGTTCATGTGAGGAAAAAAACCTAACCGAATCTAAAAAATCTAATCGAATCTAAAAATTGTAGTAGAATTTTGAAGTAGAATATTGTGCGTTGCAGGAAGTTTAAAAATGCGGTGGTGTGACGTTCGTCAAATGCGACAAAAGCACGAATATATGATGAATATTAAAATGCGACAATATTATTCAACTCTGAATCAATGCGACAATATTATTC